>JARQSV010000009.1:312335-348968 GCA_030142285.1 Calameuta idolon | reverse complement strand
TACTACTACTACTACTACTACTACTATAATACCATTATTCACAATTGCGTGAAAAGATATCATGATAGAATTGTATATAGGGCTGACATAAGAATTTCATAACAGTATTCTGTACTAAGTTGTAATATATCATGCTTTGTCACTCAATCGAAGATTTCATAAAGATTGCGCAAGGATATTCTCCTCTCGAGAGCATAGAGAATTATTATAAAGAATTCGCTCGGAGCGTATCGTCCGACAGTAAAGCCGTAACAATTTACCGGAAGGACAAAGTGGTCCAAGTCAGTGCACGATTCCGGTGATTTTCTTCGAACGAGTCATCGGTTCGAAATTTAGGAAAACGATGTAAGAAAAAAAAAAAAAGAATAATGGTAATCAGTGCGACTGTCTTTAGAATACGATAACACAAAAAATTGGTCACTTATAATTCTTTATAAGTTATAAAAATTGTAAAACAATATTCTTTAGATAATCAACGCGTTTTTTTCTGCGGCCCGAGCGATTGATTGTATACCGAGGGAATATCCAAAGGGATACGCAATAACGCCGTTAAGCAAAAGCACGAAATCTCGAAATAAAAAATCATTACTAAATTAAAATAGTCGATGCGGGGGGTGACGACCTTGCCCCGGGTGCAAGGAGACAGCGGTACGATCCTGCCCTTCCGGCAAATTTTGAAATTCCAACATTTTTCCGTGTAACAAAATCGAGCGCTTGTTTCGATAAAAAAAAAAAAAATTGTGCGGATATATCGATGTATATCTTTAATTGGCAATCTTCCGTCGGTTGTGCAATAGATCTTAATTGACACTTATAAAAATTATCTAACTAGAATGACGGCGATGTAATATAAACTAGACTTAAATATTAATATGACGTAGGTTCTCTTGCGGGGTGGTGTGCCGTAGTCGGCACCCCGATACGTTTGTGATATATATAATACTACTCTGTTTCAATATTGCGATTATAATAATAATAATGATAATAATAATAATAATAATGATAATAAGAACGGCCCGTTTTGCCAAGGACTCACGAAATCGACGTCGGCCTCATGTTTATTCGCAGCGGAATCATAAATTTTAACGAAAGGCAGGAGAGACGGTGCGACGAGTTAAACGATTTTATTTTTGAATCTTTCATTCGTTCCCGCGAAAAATTTGAATTACAACTGTCAATAGGAATCGCGCGAATATCTCGTACCGTACTTTTGTACCTTCGATCAATGACGAGGCTGACTGCGAACGTTGAGTTCCTTGGCATTTACCTTTCCCATATATAACAAGAGCACTTAACGAAATTCTCACTAATTTATTAATCTTGTTACATTATTTTTTTATACACTAGCCAATCGTCGCCCTGAAAATTGAGTTTGTATCGATACGTATAGCATGTAGATATAGTCATCGGTATCGTATTAAAAGTACCCACCCGTTATACGGCATAGTCCTTCGCTATGTACGATAACGACGGGTTACGATACGCGGTTATCTTAATTTCTGTCTAATTAGCACGTGAGTTTAATGAATATAAAAATGACGGGAAGAAAAAAGAAAAGAGAAAAATACTAAAGGTCTTTCGTGGACGGTGTTTGTTCATTCATTGGAAGTCGTCTAGTCTATTGATGTAATATCTGCTAACGTATGTTGTCTTTTTTTTTTTTTTTTGGTAGTCTGATAAATCGATAGACAGGGACAGAACTTCCGTCACTGCCATTAGGACGATATTGTTTGCTAACTATACTTTTTGCGCTTATGTTCACGACTACGCGTTGCAATCGGTACAGGAAAAAAAATAAAATGGAAATGGCTACGTGGTGTTGGGCTACGAGCGTAACTCGTGCGTTCGGCCGTTACGCTTGTCCACGAATATCATCGCGAATTATAGCTGCGTCGTAGCAAAACTTGTAACGATTTGACATGCATAATCTTAATGTAAATGCGGACGGCGTTTGCAAACCTCGGACTAATTCTATCTATTGTTATTCCTTTCGCAAGCCGATCGTGGTGATATTTATGAAAAAAAAAAAAGTACATTGTCATTGTTATTTTTATGAATTAGGGTATCACAATAAACGACTCAAGTAACGGTTTTGTGGTTTGTTAATTTGAATTTCTTGCTCGTCTACAGAGGATCCTGAGAAGATTCATTGAAGAAAACAGGGGATTTATGGGAATGGACTTTGGAGAGATGTGTGAAGAATCTGATGATTTTTCAAAGATTTTGCAATGGTTATCTTTGTTCGTGTGGTAAAAATAACGTGATAACGTAGGTAAAGTGAATCTTGGTTTATTTTACTATTCTTAGAATTCATGAAAATCGCTCTTTTGAATGGCGCGAAAATCATATTTCTTGCCGTTCAAATGAAGCGAGCTTCAAGATGGCGGATTTATAACATAACCTGTATTCTTGTGATTGCTGTAAACGTTAGAGGTAAACAGATGCAAAGAAGAATCGAAGTGAAATAACAGTGAGGATGAATGCTTCGAAGAAAATAAACGTTAATTTTTCATCACTGGTTGGTTTAAAAGCTGAACTTTTGCGTAAACAGTCAGAGGTAAATGATGCAAAAGCGAAAAATGAAACTGTGCGAACAATACCAAAACAACCAAAGGTTAGGACAAAAAAGGTTAAGGAAGAAAAACCTGAGAAATCTAATGATTTGATTGTTGATGTTGATGATATCAATGCACATAAAAAGTCTAAGTTAATGTTGGAGGCGAAATCACGATTGTACGAACGATTAAAGAAGAATCGAAACAATACTAACCCAATATTCCTTGTGGATTTCTCAAACAAGTCTGACGAATCTGAAGAGGATCCTATAAATGAGGATGATTATGACGAGAGAACTTCAGATCCAGAGGATGATTGGATTGAATACGAAGACTGTTTTGGGCGTACCAGAAAGTGTCTACGTCGAGATTTACAACAAATGCGAGAAAAGGATGAACTTGTTAAAGATGCTATTATGAAAAAACCTCATAATGAGACAGATTCAAAAAAGGAACAAGAACAGCCATACAGCAGTATAGTAGTGCAAGAAGCAGAACCTGAGATTGAAATAATGAGAAGAAAATGGGAAGAACAGACAGAAAAACTAGCGAACAAAGCAGACATACATTATCAAGATGTTCTGTTTGATGAGGCTCGAGCTCACGGTGTTGGCTATTATGCATTTTCTCAAGATGAGGAGCAAAGAGCAAAGCAACAAGAAAATTTAGCCAAATTGAGAAAAGAAACAATGCAGAAACAAAAAGAAATGCAGGAGATGAAGGAACTTAGAAATAGGATGGAAGTAAATAGGCTAAAAGTGGCAAGAATTCGGCAAAGAATTAGAGCTGGTTTACCAGCTGAGCCTACCGAAGAGGAAACTATGCAGGAGTCTGCTGAGAATAAAGCAAATGATAAAGATGAAACTACAAGTGTGGCAAATACTGAAAATAATGATGATGAAAAGAAAGATGTAGATACAAAGGATGGTTCAAATAAAGCTAATGTGGAGGAAGATAGTCTTGTAACCATTGAGAATAAAATAAAAGCTTTTGGTGAATTACTTGGTAAAAGAACTCATTGGTATGAAATGTCACAAGAAGAATGGGTGGATAAGCGGAGAAAAGATAGACTCGATGAATTTGCTCCTTCCTATAAAAATTTTAAGAGTGCAGGTTATTTGGAAGATAAACGAGAAAGAGGAACTAACAACATAGAAAATGTTAATGACATTGTTGAGACTGCTGGTGCCGATACACGTTCTGTATCACCAAATATCAAAAGTCAAGTGAAAATTTCTGGTCCTCATAATATTTCTATAGAACAAACTACACTACAGCCTAATGTACCAAACTCTGATGTTCATACAGATTCTGATGAACAATCTGATATAGACAATTCCGATATCATAGGACCTTTACCGGCTACTATAATAGATCAACAAATTCCAAACATAGTATCCAAGAATATGCCAATGAATTACTTGAATACAGAACAATCTGGACTTCCTGATTCATCAGAAAGTCTGATGATGTCTCTACCAGGAGCATATATATCACCACCTCCAATTATTCCTTCTCTAAACATTAGTCCTGCAAGTATGGGAATTCAACAACAAGTGAATGTACATATGAAGCCTTTGAGTTCATCCGATCCATCAGAAATATACACAGTTCCATATAACATCACACAGAGTACAATGCAGCCTATAAATTCTCAGGAATTCTTACAGGATATACCATTACCAGTTCCACCACCTAGTGCTGTTGAATATCCTCAAGTGACACTATCAAACATACTCCATAATATACCACCTCCTGTAACCACATTAAGTATGAACAATGAAAATCATCATATCGGCACAGAAGAGGATCACAACTCTGAGAAAAATATAAATCCAGAGTCAATTGCTGCAGGACTTAAATACTTGAGAGAAGTATTTGAAGGAAAAAAGAAAACGTAATGGGGAAAGATTTGAATTACATACTCAAATCAAAGTATGACTAATTATTAATTGAGATTTGTTAATGTAAGTTGTAAAATATGTAAATAATAAAAGTGTCTACTTCTTGTTTGAAATTAGTCTTTTATGTTAATTTGTCACTGTTTTAATTAAAAGGTAGAATATTAATAGAACAAAATAAACGCTTACATTCTTAACGTGATGTATGTGGTCGTTTGCGGGTAGATCTTTTTCTTGAGGTACTTTCTTGTGTAGATAGACTAGTGACACTTTCATCCACTATATCTTCATTTGGATCGATATCTAGATTACATAATAGTTGTATTACTTTTCACATTTAGTTAATTTGGCTAAATAAAGTATTATTATACCTGATGAGTTATCGATTGACATCGGTTGCTTACAATTGGGACATTTCATTGGATTATGTAGGCGGCCAAAGTTCGCTAAACAATACAAGTGTAACGTAACATCACAGTGAGCGCATTTATGACCCTATTGAACAAAAAAAAAATATAGAAAACAATATAGATATATATTTAGCGTTACGTTCGCCTTACATGAAAGATAACTTGTTTGCAAAGAAAGCAAGTGTGAAACGAGTCTTGCTCATAACATGTTCGGAAGTAAGGCATCAATTCACCGATGCTCCGTACACCCATAAAAAAAATTCCATCCTGAAAGCCAAATTTATTGGCATATGATTGATAATTATAGTTAAATCAAAGTTATTTAACATTGTCATTACAATATAATCAATACATTACCTTAAAGAATAAGTATTTCAATTCCACCATCATCTTTAAAAAGTCTTGAGCATTAGATATACTTAACTCTGACTCTACTGAACTGCAGAGGTTCAGACAATTTGTACTCGGTACACTACCAGTATCGGATTCAATGATTACGGTGAATATTTTTCTCAGCAGTTGTAATTCTCCAGGAGAGAATTCAGTTTGAAATCTGAAAAAAGTAGCTACTTAAAAATCATGGTCTAACTCAAACGAATCAGCAATTATACTTGGCCACGTCGGTTTGCACGGTACTACTCAGCATCCAATATTTATCTCCACTCAATTCACAGGTCACAGACTTTACTTCCATATTCAGAGGTTGCAGCTTTGAGTTTAAAGCACTAGCAAATAATAGTACGTCGTCATTATCTGAAATAGAATGAAATTTAGAGTAAGTGCACCATCCAGTACATTGAAATAATAAAGGTTACCTACTGAACAATTTGATAGTTAATCGTTGTGCCTCTTCATTCAGTATCACACCTTTCTCTATAATTTGTTGTAACAATGCCTTGTGTTTATTATCATAAGCCATATTAAATAAAGTAATTTAAAAACAACTTGAATACAATAACGGCGGGAACTTTAACAGATATATTCAAACTGTTTGTATCACTAATGCCGGTTTCCTCCGACGTTAATCGAACTTTAAATTCTGATTACTCTATCTTAAAACTATATTTAAAAAATTGAACCAGGCTTAAACCATAAGATATAGAAATATAGGGATCGAGCATAACTGTTATTATGGGCAAGGGGCGTGACACCAAAATGACGGGGAGGAGTTCGCTGCATAACCAATCAAATTCAAGCTGGACCCTGCCTCAACTACGATTGGTTCTCCTTGTGCGTAAAAGAAACGACAGATACGTAACACTTTTATATCACTGCGCTTGTTTCCAATAGTAACCAATCACAAGTAGGCATAGTGTAGTTCGCCACTCCCCTCTAAACAGCTTTACCCGCAAAGTTATGCTTCATCTCTATATTTCTATACTTATGGCTTAAAATCCTCGCGTTGTGCATCTCCCTAATCATCTCTGGGGTAAGTAAATATTACGATCACAATCGCCTAGTGGAACTCACTCGTGGATATAGGGTAAACGGCCCAGTTACCGACCCCGTTCTAGATTGTGACCCCAACGGCACAATTTTGACTGCCATGAATAAATTTTTTGGTCGAATAAAAAAGCGTTTTTCGCTTTTTAATTAGCCGGTAATTGAATTATTATTCGACAAAAAATTTATTTATGGCAGTCAAAATTATGCCATCGGGGTCACAATCAAAAACGGGGTCGGTAACTGGGCCGTTTACCCTAGGTACCTACTCTCTTAAAATTGACTTTCTTCCGTGCATTTAAATGACAGAACGTAGGAACTGGAATGCAACTTTTCTTCAAATTCAAATGAATTAAAAATTAATATTGCAGAAGAAACGAAATCCCACTGTCTGTGAATAATCAAATATATTGAAATCATTTTATTATAATCCACACAAAGCAGACGAACGCAATATCAATTGCTTGTGATTAAAACTTACATGATAATGGATCACGTCATTCAAAATGGCGTAACGCGTTACGAAGTTCACTATCAGTTACCTCAAATGTGTTGAATTTTGGTACATCGTAGAAGAGTTTCTTCTGTTTTTCTTTTCTATCTGCTGATTACAATATTGTCTTACCTACGCAAAACTTAACTTTTATTATAAGCCATTGAAGTGTCTGTCTATCTGTAATTTATAACTAAGTATGTACAGTACCGTCATACAGTCGAGATGTTAATTTGAACGTGTAAAAATAAAAAAAAAAGACTCGTCAAGGATATTCAATATGTAAATTGCCGAATAAACCTAACGTTATTCACACAGTTTTTCCACAGCAATCACGTGCAGATTGCTAATCACAGAATGCATATGTAAGAATTCGACTAACCCCACAGATAACTAGAATACAATGATATTAATTGAATAATTAAATTATGCAATACGATACTAAGTATATTTATATGATGGTATGCAAGTGCAATGCATGTTAATCGAAGTTCAATGCACGAATTTTACGTATGTAATTTGGTGTAGGATCCTCATTGATTTGTTTAAATTTTCACAACGGGATATGTGAACTGGGCATGCGTCGTTATATGTATATATACCATATACTGTCTAGACGGAGAGTCATAAAATGCGTGATTTTGTATTCAGTTTGTTCTGTTATGAACGTAGCTGGAAGAGACACGTGAAAAGGTAGTGGGGTGAACAAGATTGTCAAGAGTCCGGAGCTTAGCTGTCTGGGAGTTATCTGATTGACTGATAGTCTGGCAGCTTATCACTTTATAATTGATATCAAATATTTGGAACGCATTGTTGAAGATCATCGAGTGAGTTAATAAATGTACAAAGTATTGGAACACTGCAATAATCAATTTTATTTGGTCTTTGTTAAAACTGCGAGTCGCATTGAGTAATTTTTTGCTCGTGCTTTGGAGATATTGTTGTGGTACTGTAGAACTTCAGCATTCGACTTAATTGTAAGTTGGAACGGTATTATTGCTGTTGGTCACTTGCAAAGTTAAAATTGTAAGTACGGTTACATATAATGTATGTGTGGAGTTCAATTGAACTTTGTACCTAGTGTATGGAAAAAGTGCGACTCTGGTGATAATAATATATAGCTTTGTAAATATTTTTGGAATGGTACTTTTTTCGGTTGCTAACAAGCTATTTTCATTGCAAATATTTATAAGTTTGAATATATTTTTTTTAGTCTAGACTTTGAGCAATCCTGGTGTATGGGAGCAAAATAGCCACAATGATGATAACAAGGATTGCAGCGTCTTTGATGGGGAAGAGCCAGATTAGGCAGCATTTTCGGCCTCAGTTGTTGACAAAGAAACAGAACTTGGTACTGAAACATGTTTGTTAGAAATTTCATGCTTGAGTGTAGGAAAAGCATTTTGATGGAATATATAAAGGGAGAGGTTTTTGTAAATACTTAAATTATTTCCTTTTAGTATGTTCATGTAGCAGCTTGCCGATTTATATCTGCTCATCATATTACAAAGAACATTGAGCTCATCTCGCAAGATAATCAAGTAAAAATTAATAATAACGTTGTTCAGAATCTGAATAGTCCACAAGATCGTCCACTTTTAGTTTTATTATGCTGGATGATGTCAAAGCGTAAACATATAATGAAATATGCCAGCTTTTACATGGAGCAAGGATTTGATGTTGTTATGGTTTCTATTAGTCCATGGCAGCTCATGTGGCCCGTTAAAGGTTCTCGTGTGAGTACCGCTGTCTCCTACTACTTTTAAGTATTATTCTCAACATTTCTTAACCTTTCAGTTGGTTGCACTGGACTTGCTTAAATTTTTGGAACAAAATAAGGGATACGAGCAAATATTACTTCATGGATTTTCTGTGGGTGGTTATATGTGGGGAGAAGTCTTAGACTTTGTACACATGGATCGTAAAAAGTATGACAATGTGATAGATCGTATTGTTGGACACATATGGGATAGCGCTGTTGATGTGTCTGAACTTCAAATTGGAATGGGTCGGGCTGTTTTCCCTAACAATGTTATGCTACAGACAGCTTTGCAAAAATATTTAGAGTATGTGTAAAAGATTTCATACGTTAATGACGTTTTTAAATATCTTCAAGATATTTTGCTTTATAAGCATTTATTAAAATTACAGTTACCATATGAAAACCTTTTATAAGCAAGCAACTCAGTATTACATCCGATCCAGCCAGCTTTACCACACAAATCTTGTTCGTAGTCCAGCTCTGTTTTTGATCAGTAAAACAGATCCAGTTGGAACAGTGGAGAGCAACATGAGAGTAAAAAACTCTTGGGAATCATTGGGCGTGGAAGTAAGATTAATGATAATCATGAAAAATACTATTGTCACATAACAACTTTTTCTTTTTTTCACAGACTTATGTAAAGATATTTGAGGGGTCCAGCCACGTTGGCCACTTCCAAAAACATCCCAAAGAATATATCGCCGAACTGTACAAGTTCCTGGATAGGTTACACTTAATACAGGATGAGGAAAAAGTCCGAGATCGTCTCTGAAATAACTTCATTTTCGATTTTCGAAAATTTTCATAAATCTGGTGGAAGTATCACAAAAACCAAAAAAAGTGAGATTCGTTTTTTTTTTTTACTTCACAATGCAAGTTATTGTCATATTGCCAATAAATATAGATACTAACTCTCTAGCGATTGTTGAATGAAAAATATCAAATTCAATAATCTGAAACCATCTTAGTATATAAATCGAAGCATAACTAATTTTTTTAACATGAACTTCAGTTTTATCATGTAATTCCTAATTTGACGAATATACTCTTTATATATCTTCTACAGAATTATAACATATTGCAGTACAGTAGATATATTGGTTAATGATACAGCCAAATGCATAATTTTTTTATTCTGTCATATACAGTTATGTTAGTCACTATTAAAATTCTACAAGCGAAATGAGAACTTTTCAAATAACTGTATTTCATACTAGAAATTTAATTGTTAGATTACTTTGACCCATCACAAGTGCCTAATCATGAATAGTTGTGACATCTGCTAACGACAGCCTTACAGACAAAACATTTATTATTAGTATAATTCTGTCGGTGACTGTGACTTTAGAATTTATACCTTGCATTTCTTTTTAATAGGAATTAAAAAATACCTAGGAAGTAATATATTTTGATATTAAATATCTAAGAAATTTTCTATATGATCACTACGTTTGATACATTATAATGTGACTTTAATATTAAGCTTTTCAATGAATGCTGTGTTAGTTACTGTAATTTAAAAAAAAAATCTTTTATTATTTCGTGTCTATCGGTACGCTAACCAAAATTAATTTATATGATATTGCAATGTGATTCGCATTTTACGAAATAAAGGAAGTACGGACAAATATTACTTTTATTGATGAGTTATAGCCAATAAGATTATTAAACATTTATCATACAAAATTATACAAAATGCTTCGTACCACATGATAATTTATATTAATTATTACTGTGTCGTACGTGCATTATCAGTATTGCCAATTTAATAATTATGAATCAAGGATTAACTCACTTTCGCAGCACTTTTTGTCTTTTTAGGTTTTTTACATTTTTTTCTTCTCCTTAGAATTTCCTTTTCTTCTTCATCAGGATCTTTTCCTTCCATAATTAACTTTTTTCTCTTGTTTATCATTTTTCTCTCGTAGAAGTCAGTTTCGTCCAGCTTTATTTCGGCTTCGCGTTTTGTTACTGATATTTGTGTAAATATTGTGACAATTTCTTTGTCTGAAATTAAGAAAATAACGAGATTAAAGAACATTTAGAAAATACAAATTCTAAAATCTGAAATATTTGAACCTTACCGTTCACTTTATATTCTGTCAGTTTAGTTCCAATAGTTTCTTCGATAGCATGAAGTAATTTTATATCATGCGGAGTGACAAGACTTATAGCCATTCCACCTCTACCAGCTCTCGCTGTTCTACCAACTCTATGGATGTACTCTTTTGGTACGTTCGGAATTGTATGATTAACTACCAATTCTACTAATGGTATATCCAAACCTCTGGCGGCAACATCAGTTGCAATTAAAATCTTAACATGGTTCGATTTGAAATTGCTCAATGCTGCCAGTCGTTCTCTCTGTTTTATCATAGCATGCAGGGCTACATTTGTAAAACTTATTTCATTTAGCATCATAGATAACAGTTGACAATGTCTAAAAAGAAATTGCAGATATTATATTCCATATAACATTTATGAAAATAAGACTTCTTATTTGTCCATACTTGCAAGTATCTGTGAATACCATAATCGATCCATTTTCATTTGTTTCTCGGAACATTCTAATTACTTCTACTAGAAAAGCATCACGAACATCGCTAGGCGTTAAAACATATCTCTGATCTAACTCCTTAACTGTTGCCACACCAGAATCATCCTTAGATTCCCATACAAAAACTTCATTAGATGTAACACTTTTCACTTTGTCCAAAGTATCCGTTATCGTAGCACTAAAAAGCAAAGATTGCTTTTTCTTTGGCAAAGCTTGAAATATTGTCTTGATTTGTTCATCAAAGTGTCCACCAAGTAATCTATCAGCTTCGTCAAGCACAAGAAATTGTATCTTTTGAAGTGAAAACGTATCACAACTTTCAAGATGATCTGCAAGACGTCCAGGGGTTGCAACAACAATGTGCGGATGCTTGGCTAATTCTTGAGCTTGAATAACCATATCCATTCCTCCCACAATAACACATTTCTTCAGATTAATCGTTTTTCCAATAACTGCAAACTGATCAGCAATTTGAAATGCTAACTCCCTCGTAGGAGTTAATACAAGAGCAAATATTCCATATGGATCTTCGCATAGTTTTTGCAAGATAGGAAGTGCAAAAGCTAATGTTTTACCACTTCCCGTTTTAGCACAACCAATACAATCTTTTCCATCTAAAATTTGTGGAATACAATTCTCTTGAATCGGAGTGGGCTTCTTCAAACCTGTAATATGAAATAGGATAGTATGAAACAGTTGACAGAATTGTTAGGATTTATAATTAATTCAATTTACCAATAGATTCACACTGTGTTACGATCCATGAGTTTAATTTTAAATCAGCAAATGAATTTATTTCGTTGTTCATCTTGAGACACCTCTCCTCACACATGTGTTAAATAAACTCCTCGGAAAACACAAGAGCACTGAAAAGCTGTTAGTAAAGAGGGTTAACCACCTAGGACTTGTACAATTAGCACAAATAGCCGTCGGTAATCTTGAAATACCTGGTGATAAAAGTAGTATTACCTTGTGAACAATTTTGTAGTTATCGACCTACATAATCGGCGTTCTTCCTCTGGTTCTTTACTAGGAAGTTATCAACTTCATTGCACAAATTTCTGTGCACTCTTGTGTTCTCACAAAATGCAGCAACATGGTTTTTGATAGTGCAGAACGCGACTGCGTCGATTGCGTGATAGGAATCGCATGCGCCATAATACATAAGCAACAAGTGTATTTTAATTTGTGAATTTTCAAATAATTTTTAGATTGCAGAATTAGTAGTCGCACGCAGAATTACATAAAATATGGAGAAATATGAGGTACTTGGTCAAGTGGGTGAAGGATCCTTTGGTCAGGTCTACAAAGCGAAGAAACGCTCCGATGGCGATATTGTGGCTTTTAAAGTAATTCGAAAAGTAAGTATATGTAAGTGCAATTACTGCATCTTCATCTGCGTGGCAACAACTGATTTATAAATAACTTCGTCTCGTTAATGGATACAATGACGTTTCAATTTATAGCGTGGACGCTCTTTCAAGGAATTGAAGAGTTTAAGACAAGAATGTGAGATACAGCGGCACCTTCACCATCCTAATATTGTGCAGATGCTAGATTCTTTTGAAACTGAGAATGAAGTAAGAATATGATTAATAATTATTGTATGATTGATAGTGATCTTTATGTTTTGAAGTGTATGTCTTATTGATAGATAGTCGTGGTGACAGAATATGCTGACAAGGAACTGTACGAGATATTGGGAAAGGCTGGGAGACTGTCAGAGGAAAGGGCACAAGTGATAGCTTGCGATCTTGTTTCAGCTCTGTATTATTTACATTCGAACAGGGTCCTTCATAGGTTGGTACAAATAAAATTAAAAAAAAAAGAGAGAATTAAATGGTTGTTTTTTATTACAGAGATCTGAAACCACAAAACGTACTGCTGGAAGCTAATGGAGTAGCTAAGCTATGTGATTTTGGCTTTGCACGTAGTATGAGCACAGGAACACATGTTCTTACATCGATTAAGGGAACACCACTGTACATGGCTCCAGAGCTCATTGAAGAATGTCCATACGATCATAATGCTGACTTATGGTATATGCGTAATAAGCAATAAACAGACTCCAATTGTAAGGGTTAAACGTGCCTAAATTTCAGTATACTCTTTGCAGGTCTCTAGGTTGCATAGTATATGAGTTGATAGTGGGTACACCACCATTTCAAACCACATCAATTCTGCATTTGGTGAGATTAATCCGTTTTGAAGCAGTCAAGTGGCCAGATTTTATTTCACCAAATTGTAAGAGCTTTTTACAGGTATGAAATTTCTCCAGCAGGGCAGTAAATGATGACAGTAGTAAATAATATGTAAATAACCTTTACAGGGATTACTGCAAAAGGATCCATCGCAGAGGCTGACTTGGCCCGAACTGCTTGATCATCCATTCGTGAAGGATAGAATCCTGATAGTCGGTGGCGCTGTTCCAACACCATTCACGACTCCATTATCCGCGAGTCAAGCGCGAGCGAAACAACAACAGTTGCAGAATCTAGCAATGCGCTCGACTACACGTTCAAAGTATGTCTTCTTACGCGCCGCGTAAATAAAAACCCTTAATAAATGTGGGTCCGCAATTAAATAGTTTTGCGACGACACAGGGTCTTGGAAAAGGCAGTGCAGAAGGTGCAGGAACAGGAACGCAAGCTCAGAGAACAACAGCAAAGAATGTGCATTTCCCAAATACATTGTCCAACCAACCAGGGCTACTGTCAGCATGGCCACACGATGCATCATTGTCAAGCGCTACGTCACAGCGAGCCCAGCGGTACAGAATCTAGTGCCAGTGTGGATGTACTTCTGGGGAACTTAAGTCTTCGAGCTTCTTTAAGAAGCGACCTCCTAGTTGCAGATCATGCTTTATGTCGCAGCGACTGTCCTAACAGAACCATCATCCGGCCGGTACCTCTGAGACCCCTAGAGATTCCACGAGCAGAACACAAAAAAGAGAATATGGAGGATGCCGAGGAGCTGGTATTACCTCCAGTTAGGGAGCGATTGGAGGCGAAGGACGTGACAGCGACAAACGTGAACATCAATGTAAATGCGAATGCAAGAGGCGATGGGATAAACGGAAATGAGCAGAGAATGAAAGTCCCGCCTGAAGAAGATGCCTGTAAAGGGCAAGGCGATTGCGTACAAACCAGACTAAGTCTAGATTATGAACAGGAATTCGGTGGACATGTGGCGGAGAAGCATGTGAGGTTACCTGATTGGGATCCTAAGGCAGTGGAGCGCCCGATAGAGAACGAGGAGTGGGTCGTCTTCTTGCACCGGTCCATGGAGGAAATAATGGAGGGCGAGATTGGTTCACTTCTTCAGCAAAACTGCGTCTCCGTGTTTGTGTCGCCATTAAGAAATTCCGCAGCAGGTTGTCGAGTAGTCGAGTACGTCGCTTGTCTCCTTTCACTACCATTCGTCGTATCGCTGCCAGCTGAGGATCTCGCTAAGATCGAGCGCGTCTACCTGGACGTGCGAGTCGTACCTAATCTTGTTTACGCGACAAAGCTTCTTATGTCTGAACGTTCTGAGACTGAGTCAAACGCTAGCACCAGGTCGGCATCTAGTCTGTCTGCTGATGAGCTTCAAGCCCTGGAAAGCACTATGCTTGTTCTGTGTCGCTTGGTCCACATCCAAGAACAGTTCCTGACGCAATTCTGTGATGCTGTATATATAGTCAATGGAATACCTTTGCTCCAGCAGTTGCTTACACTCGAGAAGAGGAAGGCAAGGGTGGTGGCAGATTTAGTAGCAATTTTGATTAACATCCTTAGGTCACAACCAGAGAATGCTGAGCTCGTCGAGAGAGTCGTACTGCGGACTAAGACTCCTGGTGAGCATCCACATCGGTTGTGTTCCGTGCTCTGTCTAATCGTTTAACAATCTTGTATAAATATATAGGAGTGACTGTTGAGCTATTTGGGAAATTACTGACCCACCGACAAAGTATTCTCAGGGCAAGGACCTGTACTCTTCTGCGACTGCTGGGCAGATTCAGTTGCAGGGCGCTGCAGCAGGTATGGGGTAGACCTCTTAGGACTTTATTGGAAGCTTTAACGATGGATGATGGTCATACAGTGAGAGACGTGAGTGGTTACATTTTTTAAAATCAATTATTCTGATGAGTGAAATTTTTATTTGTCTTTTGTGCAGGCTGCAGAAGATGCCGTGAACGAGTTGAAGCAGTTGCTTTATTACAATCAGCAGAGTCCAGCTGGTTGACAAAAGATCATTAGTTATCTGTTAATCGAGTACTATTGTTGGATCAAAGAGAGACTGTATGTCACAACGGGGGAATTTATTCAAAATGGAGATTATCTGTTATTTCTAATAAAAGTCCTTTTTCTCAAGTTTCTCAATCTCTATATCATTTATCCCTGACGTCCGGTTAGTCAATCAAAAATCCAGCCTAGAATTCCAGAATCCGTAGTAGTGGTACTGGTGACAACGCTTCCTCCGGGTTCACGAGAATCGCATTCCTCTTTGTACATAGACTGCACCTTGGCCACATCCTTTTCACTAAGACCCTTTCGCTGTCCAATTTCCACTTTTTCTTTCTAAAAATTCAAAATTACGCATCCTCGAGCAACCCTAACCCTTTTTTTTTTACTATCACTAGAGAATGACTTACAATTGGACTGATGGTAGGTTCTCCATTCTTGGAGAATGCATGTGCACTATAGTGCATAATACTTTTGTAATCATATCCAATGTCATAATCAGTCACAGTATCACTGTCATACTTGTTGAAATTATGTTCCTTGCCTACGAACAAAAAATGGCAGCCATGCATTTATACACAAAGATACAAACATATATTTAGAAGTCTCACCTGGTTGTATATTGTCCCAATGTATTTTAACCCATTCGTCCCTATCAGCGGCGCTTTGCTGATGATAAAATCCCAAGGCGTGCATTACCTCATGAACAACGACGCCACGATGGACGCAACCAGGAGTCTGAAGATTAAGAACTTGCCCTTTTCCATGACGTCCAACCAAGGACCAGCAGCCAGATCGTGATCCTTGTATAGTCAAGTAGTCCTCGTCAGTCTCTTTGTAAGGTCGAAATTTCAGGCAGGTATTTTCATGGTATTCCTCGATGGATTTCTTGATCAGCGTTATTTCGTCCTGGTCTGCCTTCCGGAAGGGAACAACAAAATGGCCGCCCGTTATCTTATAAGACCCTATCGTATAGATTACTGTATAAGCCGCACTTGCCGAAATCATCTTCTTCTATATAATAAGGTACAACACCACCAGGCCATTTAGCGGTTGCATCGAGGAGTCCATTTTTCGTGTTGTGTTCGTCAGGGTGCAGCATAATGTCACCTTCGTAAAGGCCGCTGAGTTCCCATACGTTCTGCTGATCTTTTGGAGTCCAGGATCTAATGCTCTCCGCTGTTAAGAAATCCCATAAGGTATTAAATCCTCATTTTAAATATTATTAATACAGTAAAAGTATCGGATACCGATTTTATCGTGATCATGATTGTCGTCGAAGACGCCGTCGAAACGTGGTGCCGGCGGAACTGCTTTGCCATGAGTACCGCGATGACTTACAGCTCGGGAACCAAGATAACTGGCACTGATTCCAGTAAACGATACAATTAGCCAACTAAGTATCATTCTTACAGTATTTTAAAGTAGAAATAGCAGAAAAAATTATACTGCAAATAATAACTGCCAACCTGTATTTATATCCTGGGAAGAAGACATTTTCCAGTGGGGTTTCTGAGATAGGCATTAAACGATAGGCAAATCGACCTGGTTATCATCCTAACGAATGTCTAAATTCTTTCCGGAAGGTGTTCCTGGCCAAATGGCAAGGAACGTATCTACTAGATAATAGAGTTCGCCTGCTCAGAATAATAATTTACAAGCTTACAAAGCTGCGGTACAATATCGTCAAGTAATTGTAATAGAGTTCCTTCATTCTGAAGATCGCAGCACTGGTTATCCGATTCGTAGTCTACGTGGTGGAAAGAGCATTGGTTGGATCAGCTTGACGCAAAGAATATATCTGAACGCCTCGAGGCAGGCGTCCGCACTCTCTGGTATCTGGACGCCTGGGGAGATCGCATCTGGGTCAAAATGATTCGGTAGCCGAAAGCCGTCAGGCGAGTATATGTGACCCATCAGCGTTATCTTAGTATCATTAGGATGCAGTGGTTCATACCCTGAAGATCTTTTCTCACGAGTATAAACACGGAAAACCCTGAAATTGAAATAAGTAGAGAACGACGGGATGAATTAGAGTCGAACAGGAAGCTCCGTCACGGAAGGAAGGTGTCTTCGGTGTATCGAGAGCAGAAAATGACAATGACAAGAAGTTTACGAAGTAAAAAGAAGCAGAATTGAGAAAAAAAAGATAGCGAAGAAAAAGAAGGTACGGATCGTAAAGAATTAAGCTACCGTTGAGATATAGCGAGAATAAAGAGAAAAAGAAAGAGAGAAACATCTGCTCCAGATAACGCCAGAGGATCATCCTCGTATTTAATCAAGCTCACCTCATCGGTATGGAATTCTTTGAAAAACACCGTGAAATCGAACAATGCGCATCTCGATTTAAAAAATCGGAGCAAACGCGGTCGTTGACGTTGGTCCGATCGTGAGCTACGTTGACCAGGCCTGATAGATCCTCTTTTTGAATTTCAGCGGAGCAACGGAGCCAAGAAGAAGAGTCTATCGTTCTAACGTCGTCTGGCCTTGCAAAGTTTTCAGTCTTCATAGATGATTGCAGGTCTGACTATCATTAGCACCAGGTATAGAGCTGCAGGTCCATTGGCTGCACCTGGTGATATAAATCTTTATGTAAATTAATACAAAAATATCTTTAAAATTGCAATCATTACAGGTAGACTCCAGGGGAAAGGATACCCTGCCTTACCCTTTCTCTTCCCGCCGAAAAAGCACCAGTACACCTGGGTACACCAGCCAACCTGGACAACCACTTTCGAGCTCCACACCTCAAGGAAGTAACAACCTTTACGTACTGGTACCTCTACTTAGTCCATGTATATCCATATACTTGATTGTATATTTTTGTATCACGTGTATGCACTTCAAGAGAGGCTCTTTTTTATTCCCCTTTGGTGCCAAAGAGAGGATCGTGCAGGTCGCACGATCGCAGGCTTACACGATTCGCATGAACTGCCGAGTGAAGGGGCTGCCAGGTAAACTCACGGATCGGAGCGGATGATACGTAAGGGACGATAAATTAGCAATAACGAGGAGTCCAGCAGACTGCTGGGGGGCTCATTCGCCGCGAATACGATAGATACGTGCGTTAGATAAGCCTTAGCCTGATGATGATGATGATGATGATGATGAAGTGGGGGAGAAAATCTTGAGGAAGGAATTGAACGTGGGGCCAATGACCGAGCTGTTCCAGATTCGGCAGGAGCTCCTCATAGCCTAAATTCTAGCCGGAGTTCTTGGAAGAGCAAGAAGAACGTCTCCCTCCTTTTCTTTGTCCTCTCTTACTAGACTCATCCAAGATACGCGTCCTTCTCGCGAGGATCAACACGTCCATGGATCTTTGGTTCCTTTACCTATTTTACCTAATTTCTACAGGAACCTGTAACACATCAAGATTCTTGTTACCTTCTTACGTTGACGCAGAAAGTGGGAAAATCAAGCCTGGACGTTCCTCGTGAAATCTTGCTGCGTTTGCACGTGCTATTCCACGTGGCAGCGGGTCAACAAACTTTGATAAGAACGGCACTCACCTAACGTGCAGGAGAGCATCGAGATTACGCGAATACCAAGAGGGATACATCGTATGTGTCCACGTAACGGAACAGTGGCCGAATCGAAGCTGTACTATATGACTTTGCGTATACCGTATGTACTGTATACATATATATATTCAAGTACTGCCTAACCCTGCACATACGAACACGATCCTTCTTTCTAGTAAAAGAAAAATAATTAACGAAACAAATAGTTCTTCTCGTTCTTCGCAATGCAAAGGACTTTCTTGTACATACCCATAACTGCTGGCATTTTGGATTCTACACATTTCTTCAGGACGAAGTCATGATTTATATCTAGGTATCAGTGCGTCGGTACTCGTGCACGCATTTACGCACGACATTTGAAAATTAATAGAAGTAATACATATATGTATGTAAGGCCGACGAAGAAGCCTTACGTTGCACCACACACGCCCGTTATGTACGAAATATAGATATACGAAATCTAACGCGAAGAACGTGTTGCGACACAACGCACGCGATAAATATCAATTCTCATTCGTACCCTTTCCTCATTTTCCCGATTTCACCAGTTGTTTAATGAATTCCGAACCAATTGTCATTGTGGTTATGATTTATTGGCCGACGACCGTGTAACTCTGACTGTTTATAAGAAACGACGTCCAGCCATAACCTATACGGCAATCGTAATCTATGCAGGAAAAGGCGAAGCTCGGTTCACGGATTTTCCTCGTTTGCACTAGGAGTTGCGACACACGTTTACGTCCACGTCGACGTTCCCGCGATCGATCTTGAGATACACCTTTTGCAAAATGCTAACCGGTAGACACGAGAGCTGTGACGCTCTTCTCTCGTTATTAAGGACCTACTTCTATGTCAATGACTCGCGTCTAGTAATGGCCGCCCGATTATTTCCCGCTAGAAACAAACGCAGTGTTGTGTACAATTTTGAATAATGCAAGTCAAAAGTAAGATTAACGTATATAAGGGCTCCGTACGTGGTATAAATTTAAAATGACTTGAAATTAAAACTTGTTCAAAAAAGTGGAAGTAAACTTTCTAAAATTTTTAGTCAATTTTCACTTAACCTCATGGAGTATCGTTAGATCTTCGAGACCTCTTTTGACTCGCCGAGTCGCTCTCTCAATCTTCTATCGCTCTCTTGCTAAACTGTACCCAAATGATGCTCATCAATGCTCATGGTACACCCTATATTCATCCCGAATTCCTAAAGAACGATTTTACTCGTCCAAACCGGCTATCGCAAGAGAGAATGCGAAAACAGGCTGCATTATACGTCGCTGTCGCTGCTACTACCAACACGACGCGTAAGTGGACACGAACTTGTGAAGGTATACGTATCGCAAGCGGCGATTACTACACGCACGAACGCAGAACTCAAACGTGGACGAAGGTGGAATCGAGATGTAACCAGCCAGCCTGAGGTGCGACGGATATTTTTAGCGACTCAAACAGTTAACCTCTTTATTTTGCTTTACGATCGGTACGTTGCCATTTTTATTCATGCAACTGTCTTACCAGATAAACTGCTTGTATGTACCCTTACGTTTTAGTACCAGATATATATATATATATATACGTTTCTGTACCAGTATATATATATATATATATATATATATATGTATCTGGTATGATACATATATAAGATGATATATATATATATAATCAGCTGATTCCTAACTTTAAAGGCAGTCAGTCCTACTCGAAAAAAAGTACCTTGATGGTACTTTTGGTACCTTCCGTACCATCCGCATCAATGCCATCGAGGTGTGGATAGTGGAGACTCACAAAGCGCCTCATGAACCAGTGACCCACTGGGAGAACTTGGGTCCTCCGGGACCACCGGGCTAACGCGCTACCGCCTCAAGTGTATTTTGGTAGTGAGTAAACTCGCTGGCGAACGGCGCTGGACGTTTCTCGTTCATTGACCTTTCTCTCTCTCCCTCTCTATCGCGCTTTTTCTCGCTCTCATTCTCTCTCGTCTTGTTCTACCTTCGTCAGATGTACTCGCACACTCACTCCCCGTCTCTCCCTCTCTCTCTCTCTCTCTTTAGCACTCAGAATCATTGTCCCCCCCCGATCCTTCCCTCCTCTTTTCTCTCTCTCGATCTCTCCTACTCCATGCTTGTATCGCTGCTTTCAGAGTAGTCGACTCGACTCGGAGCAGCTCGTGGCATCGTACGGCGTCGATGTAGCTGCAACGTTACTGCAACGGTGGCGACAATATCCCATTAAAAAGAAAAAAAAAAAAGGAAAAAAAAAGTAGCCAAGAACCACAAAAACGGTTCGCATTGTTAATCAGCCGATGCGAAATGGAAGCAGGAAGTTGGTATTCAGCCATGTAAATACCTAGGTACGTAAATCGATTGGTAGTAGAGACTGTGTTGTGGGTACATAGAAACGTGGCATAAGTTAGCACGAGTTGCCGTAAGCACGTGGTCGTTGGGCCGTTATCTAGCGGACCCGCTGAAGGTATCTTACCAAGCCAATAACTCTCTACGCCAGGAGAGGCCGCCGATCTGGGGGCCTCATGCTCATCAACCGACGGGCCGCTCGATGCTCGGCGTTCGGTCATGCACCTGTGAGAGTGAAAGTGTCCTCCGTCCCACCTCATCGTCTCCTCTTCCTTCTCGGCCTCCGACAACTCTTCGTCTCCATCCTTTTTCTTCTTCGTCCCCTCCTACTCTAGTACTGTACTACTACTGCTGCTACTACTATACCAATGCCACGTTACTATTTATACTACCTTTACTGCCATTATCATCCATTACTATTTCTTGTACGACCACATGATTATTAACCCTTTTCTTTTTTTTTATCTGTGTTATTTCAGCGATACAGGTAATTGAGATCAGATGACGTCAGGGTTATCAGAGTACAAGTTCACGATATTTGTTTCTTTCTCAACATTTTCACTCTTCTTCGCAGGTTGGTAACACCGATGAGATATTAAAAATAATAATTTAACGCAGAAGAGATATTTGCAAGAAAGATCTTGCGACTAACTTCACGCGGATGAGAGCCCCTGACTGATTGGCAGTTCAGCCACGGGCTAGTGGATAACCTTTACTTCATTATTCATTATCATAAATTCGAATTAGAAATTTCGTTAATAGACAATATAGCGAGTTGCGCATGCCGATGAGCCGGGAAAGCTTGGACTTTCGAGTACGTCGACCCGTGACCCAAAGCAACCAGCCAAACGTTGTCCGTCCTTTCTACCATCCTAACCTGAGTTCTTCTCGGGGGTCTGGTGTCCGGCTTTGACCGATTTCTTAGCCAGCTAGCTGATTGTCGCTATCAGATTAACGAAGGCTTTAATTTTCTGCTTTCAGATGCAACTGGGCATCCCGTGAAAAGGAGGAACGAGAAGCCGCGATGTCGGACAAAGTCAAAACAGCAAGTGGCGTAATGCTATTTTATAATTTCAGAGAAGGAGGTCAGTGACCCTTCTCCTGGAGTACAAATGCGAGTGAATGTATACATCTATACGTATAGGAGCTAAAAACGCACACGAAGCGCTTGACCATGTGTGATGCCAGTAATGAATTCTGCCTGAGTGAAACGACGAATCCGTAGTTTGATAGGGTAGGCCCGGGTCCGCTCTCTAAAGCAAACTAATCGTAAGGAGCTGGTATGCCGAGTAGCGCGGGTCGGGTAGCAGTTTTTTTTTCTGACGTCAACGAACGCTCTCTTAACGTTAACCAATCGTAGTACGGGCCAATGATTCTTTGAGATTTACATCTGGTACAGCACGAATATCGGTACTCTCCTTGTCCGTTGTGTTACATAGCCAAAGAGCCATGAGAATCCTTTGAGCATGTAAAGCATAATTGGACTGGTCTCTCTGACGATCCTCTTCTTGCAGAGCCTCCCGGTATCCTGAAAAGAGAGAAATGGAATTTTAGGCAATTTGTCAATGTACAAAATATCCTATCCGTTACAAATGGGACTTACGAAACTTCACTGGGCCTGAACGTATCGAGTGCAGATTGCCGTCCAAGCTGTAAAGCTGTAAACCCAGAAACGCTTTGGCTGGGTCCTGTCTTCTTTCACGGGGCAACGAACTCAGCTCTCGCACGGCACAAATGTCACTTACGGCGGCTGACGTTCGCACACAAGCACGTTCAGCTCGGCAATTGGAGAAACGAGCTGAGGTGTGTCCACCTTTGCGTTTTGCGTTCTACCTCTTATCCTTGTTCCAGGTATCTAAAGTTCCGTACCTACCACCTAGCGGATACTCACTTCAGGACGAGGAGAGGGCTTAGCCATGTCGTAGGAAAAGTGCACTCTTTGCGGTATGATATCATCCTCTGGACGATGCACTCTGAAGATTCTGATAATACAGAGATCCTGATGAACTTTTTTTTTTTTTCAAGATAGATAAGACACGATCTCCTCTGTCCTTGGCATTCTTCGTTTTGTTTTTTTTTTTTTTTTTTTCTTCCACACTGGATACTCCTGGAAGAATAAGATTTTACTGGCACAAGAATGTCGAGTGGACGGTTCCTGATGACGAGGATCGAAAGTTTTCTTTGGCGACCGGTGGAGATATTCAATGCTCTGGGACACTCGGACAAACAACCAGGCTGGTTGTTTCGTGAGGGTACGTATGGTACATGGTCTGTCCCAGTGTACGAACGCCGTGAACGTAGTGTAGGTTTAATGTGGGTACGCGAACGTGAAAATAGCGTATTAACGAAATTAGCATAAGAGGAGAAAGTCGCGGTCGTCGGCCGCTCGAGTCGGACGCTCACGCACTCAGTCACGCATTTCAGCTACACAGTCGTGTAAAAAATTGAGAGGGAGAGACGCAAAGTAAAGCTACTCGAGCGCCGAATCTGCAAGCAAACTAACCAGTTAGTCAGTCAGTCAGTCAGTCAAAGGGTAGGGCAAAAGTATACGGTCCCACTTGGTCCCAGTATCCTATATAAAAAAGACTCGATGTGATTAAAATAGCCAAACATATTTTCAACTTCCGGTCCCGTTCTTACCTCATCTTGTTCATTCGTTCTCCTCGTCTCTCCGCTACGATTCACCGCACTGGATACACGTCCCACCTACCATGATATGCATTTCCGCAGGTACGTCTATACCAAACGAAGAGAGGTGTCATTGAACCGTGAAAAGGATCGCGATCAATTTCCACTTAGGAATTAACATTGACGGATGCTGCTTCGGACGAACGCCCCAATATCCTTGAGGTATCAGACTTTCAAATCGCAGCTGGAAATAGTTGTCACTGTGGTCCACCAAGTAAGAACCATGTGGATTCAGAGAATGAAGACGTCACGACGCTCGACGTCGCTCTCAGCATTTTTCAGGTTAATTATTTTAGTCACTGTCATTTTCTTCCTCTTAATCGCAACCGCGAAATGAGCCTTACGTGGGTGCGAGTGCAGTATAGAAAGACACTACGGGACCGTCTTACGTACGGAGAGTGAGGATGACCCATATTTTGGGGAATGTGGGTTGCGGTCTCTCGTTCAGCGCCTCTCCATTGTCACGAAGGCTAACGATCTCGGCCGGATCCGTGTTAAGGCGCTCTTTGTCCAAAGACTTCCTGTCGCTACGATCGGAGAGCCGAGAGTCAAGATGGAGATCAATGATCGAGTGAGTGGGCAGATTTCGATATGCAAGAATATCTATATATCTCTCTCTAACTCCAATTTTGATCTGCTCACAGAACGGACTCTCTGGATGCGTCAACTGTATCAACTCTCATCGTCGATGAGACGCAACAAAGAGAAAAGAGATATTGACACCTGTAGAAATAAAGAACGAAGTCAGGAGGAAAGGCTTGGATATGGTGAAGCGTCAACAACGTGAAGGAAACATTCCTCGCAAGGCTGTGTGTCGGAAGAGGTCGTTCAACTGTTGGTTAGAATTGGGCTATAGGGTTCTTGAGCTACAAGGCCCAAAACTGTAAGACCCGCCAACGGTCGCCTCTCTGGTCTAGCGAACAAGTGGGTAATGAACCATCTCATAGACCGGGGGGCCTGTCCCACTGCTACAATGCACTTTAACACTCTCTTCGGTAGCTCACCGGATCGTCCCTAGGACGAGAAGGCGATGCCATTCATCCAGATGCGACTATGTCCATTGCCATCTTGAGTCGATGGAAGGTCCGATCTAACAGTCACGGAGAAACGGATAGTGTACTTGAGGTATGGCTAAGCTTCTGACTTTATCTATACAGGTATAGTGGGTACTGACGTGGGTTGGAGAGAGAAGACGTCGCTCCTTCTCTTCTTTGAAAACTGGAGCAGTCGCTCGTACAGTTAGAAGAAGGCGAGGATATCTCTAGGCCAGTGTCGCCGACGTACAGCCAGTGAGCTAGTACGAACCAGTACCGAGTAGAAGACTCTTCGTTTTGCATTTGGTCTGGCGGGACTGCTGGCGTATAGTCTAGTCTCACTGCTAGATAGCTCCTTAGCTAGGGAGCCAATGAACTGGTCAGCTTCCTCCTGGGACTCCCTGGAAACGGTTGGAAATCCTAATCCAATCTTTCCTGCTGCTTAGAAGCGACTGGTCTAGTCGATGCTGAATTCTTCGCGGCTCGACAAGGCGGGGGAGGTTCCGATCTGACCGATAGTACACGAATCTGGGTTATCAGAACGCAGCTCTCCTTGAACCGGTTACATGCGATGTTTTCTTTGTCTTCTTCTTCTTCTTCTTCTTCTTCGTCTACCGTTCACTTCCAGTCTTCTCATCTGACCCTGTCCACCTTGCGATCATCCACCCACGCACCACCGCTTCAATCGGCACCTCTGACATTTATAGACGATTGCTGAGAGCTGATCAGTGACGCGAGTTCAGGATGAGGTGTCCTCATGAATTTAGATGATGTTCGTCATGGATGGAAAGGTGTTATTTATAAAACTACCGGTGCATCTGACATTTGGCATCGGTGCTACACGTCATTGAGAAATGATCGTGAGGTCGATGACTAAAAATCGTTCAGGCGTTTCTCGACACCTCCTTCACCTTGCAAGGACATGCACCCGTCGTTCTCCTATAGAAGAAGAAGAAGAAGAAGAAGAAGTAGCCTGAGAGAGATCCTGGCAAGGTTCACGAACCTCCTCAAGTGGATTCGACAGGCTGCATTCTTTCGCGGTGCCATCCCTGACTGTCTCCAGGTATCTAGTTAGCCGATGCCTAGAGTTAGCTGCACCAGGTACCTGAGTGAGTTAACGTGTATAATTGGAAGACCTCACGTGGAGCATGACGAATATAACGAACCGTCTAGACTCTGCGGGTGGATCCATCTACGTGAATCGGGAGAAAGGGTAGAGAGCACAGATAAGAGGAAAGGAGGTGAGACGAGATGAAATTGAAAATAAGAGAGTCGAGATATCGGCGGACAGCGCTGCGCTACGTGATGGAAAGTTCGTCGATCCGAACAAAACAGCGTCGCGATCTGGCTGCCGAAGGACCCCAACCTTGATAACTGGATCCAGCCAATGACCCCGGTCGTTCGTTGCCCGGCGCAACGTATCGGCGAGGGTGGTGTAGAGGTAGTGCGTTGCACCTCGGGTCGCATTCTCACTCGAGTAAGTCGAAAAAAATTCGCCTCTCTCAAGGCGAGTTTCGAGTTCGGGTCGCGGGTACGACCGAACGAAGGACGAGTCGGTAGTTGGCATCTCGAAGCGCTCAGAGATCACCGGCCTCCTGGGTTCATTATTCTCTGAACGCGCTCGACAAAAAGCATCTTCCTCGGTCCATTAAGATGAGATGATCTCGACCCCATCCACTCAACAGAACCCAAGACACCAGCCAACGGTCGCTACTAGCAGACTATGAGGATCTTGCCCCAGAAGCCACCGCCAGCATCACCAGCAAGGAGCAGCATCAGCAGCAGCACCAGCAACACGCAACCCGACCACCACCATCGCCACCCGACGACGGAAAAATTGGTTCCATCGAACCCGGAGTAGTCGTCCTTAGATTTTAATAAAAATAATTTCATTACCCGGAGCCTCAGGGCCGGATCTATTCGTCTTGAAAATGTTCCCCTCTTCGTTCTCTTCCTCGTCGTTATTCCTGTGGACGACGTACTTCGTACTTTCACCGTTCGCGTCGCCCTCGCTCCACGGATATCCTAACCTGATTACGATCGTTCCATCGACTCGTTTACTCTTCCTCGAGACGAAGCATCTAACAGAAGGTTAATGGCGCCGCCCTGAGGCTCGGAAGAGCAGGGTTGGTACCCCGCGCAAGTTGCATTCATTGTCAGTGCATTCCCCCTGCGTTCAATGCACGGGACGTTCTAGATGGTGATATCTAGATATCTAGATGGGCGCCTGCGTCTGCCGATGCCGAGAGTGAGAATCCGGCTTATGCTTATATGGAAACGGGGAGGCCGTAAATAACGGCTTCGTAGAGTGTCCTCGAGTAAGCTACATCGGGAAAACCCTCGCTCTTGGCGCACCAGCTTCCTCGGCAGTTGTACAGAAAGCGAATCTTCGCGAAACTCCAAATGCTTCTAGTAGTTACAAGTGTCCCCTTAATGCTTCTACGTACGCTCTTTATACCACTCTGACTCTTTATACACTCTATGGTTCGTTAAGGCTGTCGACACAGCAGCGACAAAGCTGTCAGAGACCCCCACGACGTCTCCGTAATCAAAGTTCATGGTCCACCCTAGGTCAATCCGTAGTTCCCCAGCATTCCAAAAATAGCCAGATGACATTTCCTCCTGTGTCAACAGTCAAATCCTTATGTCATCTCCGTAAAAAATAATCGTCAATCCTCAGAAGAGATGATCGCCGCCATCTTAGAAAAGATCGAACTGACTGAATGTTTTTTCTTCTCAGATCCCCACCCACGGGAAGTGGGTATTGGATGCTGGCTTACGTACCTGGACGAACCCAAGTGGGACGGCTTTAAGCTAGTATTCAAGAAAGGAGAGAATGGAAGATGAGATCTCGTAGCAAATGCAGATTTAACGTCACGAGTGACCTTTGTCGGTCGTTGCACGTCCCGTCGAATCGGGCTCTCGGGTACTATTGCACCGAGTTCCGCCAGAGCAACGCATACCAGTACCTCCTGACTCCTCCACTGGACGACCATCAAGCCTGCCAACCGTTCGCTCGCTCTCTTTCTCTCTCTCCGTGAGAAACGCTCCTTTATGCTTTCAAGTCCCGATCTACTGATTTGTTGAGTCGTGCGATTCGAGTTCCGATCGGAAAATCTCCCGCTAGCGGTGCAATGTTATTTGCAATCGTTACGGTCGACCGACTCCGAAGGTAAACGAAACACCATGTGTACGTATAAATAATCATGCACACGTACGAAATGCAGTTTACACATGGATATGAAGGGAGCGCGCGAGTGCACGGATGACTTACAACTTGCATAAAATTGCATCACCTGGCTGCATTGGATGGACTTTGGTCACAGCCAAATTTCTTAAGCTTTGTCTCCATGAAGGGTCTTCGACGTATGAGGTACTCCAATCGCATTTCGTAGACAGTTTTTATTTTAGGTTATGTGCTGATGCACGTAATTGGCTGTAAGCAGTAATTAAAGAGTAAGTACGTAATCAATGGATTAAGTATTTGTGCACAATGAACGAACGTTCGTACATTATCGTCATGCGCTCCAAAGGATTTACATGATTCCGGATGTAGCGCTTTTTCGGACTACGTTCTCGCTCACTTTCGTTGCTGGTAACGCTTTCATAAAACACGTCGAAATCCTTCATTTTTTTAGAACTTTAGAACTTGTCATACCGCGAAAAAATCCATACGTATGAAATCGGTTGCGTCTACATTCCAAGTGACGATAGGCAAATTCGTATAATCTTTAAATGAGAGGGAAAACGCTATTACGTACTTAGTAATAAAAAATTGAGCACAAATTTAAATTATGCACATAAAGAAACACGAATAAAACGAAGCGTTATGACGCGGAAATTCGTACTTCGGTAAAGTGAGGGGAACAACGTTGCCGGCCAACTTGGTGGGATAAATAATTACTGCCATCTGCTGCTAGACGCGTGTAACCAGAAAGAAATCGAGGTGATCGAAGCGTTTTTAGCGCTGCCCACATATAAAGTTGGATGTTTTCAACATTGAACGTTTAGGAAATATCTACGTAAAATAGTAGTCGAATTTTTGAAATACATTAGCTCTTACGGAATCCTGACGTAAGCAACAAACAGTGCGTGTAAAGATAAATTCACAAGATCGATTTCAGTAGATAAGTATCGACACTCGGTATCAATCGAGCACGAAAAATCGATATGAAATATCGTAAGTCAACTAAAAAATATCGATACGTATAAATATCGATTTCGTATCAAACATCCCTAACCGCCCTCAAGGGAAGAAGCCAATTGAGGCCAGCTCTCAGATTCGACTACGAAACGCGTCGGCGAGATAAGTGAGCCAATGAGGGCTCCTTATGCCTTGAGGGACGACTATGAATACGAGCGTAAGAGACTTGTCTGGATAGACAAAAAAATCTAGACGCATCAAAGTAAATATATTATACATATCTTTTCGTACGTGTTCATATACATAGTTAGTCGGTAGAAACGCACCAGCTGAAGTTGGGCCCAAGTGGCAGACACGGCAGTGTACGCATCAACACGTACGTAAAGACCAGGTGGAACGACCAATCAGAAACCTCTCACGTACTCACGTGCGCGCGACGTACTAAGAACGACCAATGAAAAGCATCAGAAGTCCGATCTAACCTGGGATTGGCACAACGTGCAGTTCTGATCACGTTTTGGGCTAACGACCTCAGGATCCGAGGTAACGAGGACGAGGACAAAGAGACTGAAGTGTCTTAGAGATGATTTAGGGGACGTCCCGGGTACTTAAATTCGTCGAGTTACATAATCCAATGATACATGCATGCAGAGCTTACGTGATACCGAAGAGGAACATCTAGGAGCAAATGAATTTATCATTGAGAATAATATATTTACAAGGGTTCCTTGGTATAGGAAAACAGCTGTTCAGGTACTTCAGCGTGGATCTGAGCTTGCTCCAGGAGAGGACCAAGTCGTCGGATTGAATTTACACGAAAGGAAGTATAAATTATTATATTACTTTATTCATTTCCAAACTCTCTTGAACTACTCTGAACCGCTTAGCTACTATCAAACCCTCGGCCAGGTTGAGCTCCCGAAGACAGGTATCAGTTGGGAATTCACTCTTACTTTCATTATACTCGGACTACTCCTTCCCTTCTCTTTGGATCCTCCATCGCCTCTCTTACTCCTTCCAATTCTCCTGCTCCTTCTACTCTTCCTACTGCTCATCCACGACGAGACATATGATTGTTTTTGAATTCTCCACCTGTCAGCCTTGCTCCATCTTCCTCCTGGTGCGGACTAGGAAATTAATAAATTTAATAACCGTAACTGGTGTTTAGGTTAGGTTACGGAATTAACCTCCAATACGCACCGATAGCTGTAATATTGAACAATGAAAATTTTGATAACAGCAATAATTTTACTTATCAATGTTCAACTTGTGTCGCACGAGTTTGTAAACCGGCGCCAAAATTACTAGGCGCACTGCGGCGCTCTATGCGCCAACATCCCCACCTGCCGGCGCTAAAACCACGGCGTGCTCCGTTTCGATAACGCGATCGTCCCTTTCGCCGGTTGTCATCCGACCAAGACGGACGGACGTTTTGCGCGAAGAAAGGTATGTTCGATACCGCGTCAGATAATCGTATCCAAAAGATTCGTTTTAAGGGACAACAAGAATATTAAATGTTTTGAACTCAGTGGCGAGCAGTCTAAAATAATTCGCAAAGATGTTTTCAGGAGCTAGACACTTGCTTTTAACGAATAGGGAAAATAATAACGGAACGTACCTGTATTCACTGAGTACGATTCAAAGATGTGTACGGATATATATGTATATATATACACGACCCTTGTAGACATCGATAATCAGCTGATACGCATTTCCGAAGACTTATATAAGCGACTATCGAGTCGATGCGTCTTCTGAGTTACCCGTGGCAAACCTCCGGATCCTTATTCCAGTCGGAAAAAAATCCACAGCTATAAATAAGCAGAGTCATTGTAAACACGAACGTCGAGATCCGACACTGCGTTTTTATACGCATCGTGTTTGTAACGATTCCATTGGATACCATTCGGATCGAAAGGAAGCAACTGATATTCTATCGTGATCAAGTCCATGAATTGCGAATAGTTAAATTCAGTATATTTGCTTGCTTAAAATTACAAAAAAAAATCATTACAAAATTGTTTCTACTTCTTATGAATCTTTCGACCGAGACCAGCCCCCTGACTCTACTAAATTCTTATGGGCAACACGTGGCCGTGTTCGTAGTCTCGCCGTCTGCAGTTCGCATTTTGCGGCGCTGGTAGTCAAGTGCGCTGTGCCGACCGACCCCTGTCGACGTAATAAATATTTCGTAATACAAAGCCAGTTGCATTTACTTTATTCCCGACGATTTCCCACAATTTGAACGAAAGTAAAAATGATAACGAAGTACCACATAATTATTATAATTATAATTTCGCATTTTTCTTACGCTTTTCATTTTTTTTTTCATATTATAATTAACATACGTTATACTAATGTTCAATTTACATTTAATAAAATATACATGAAACTTTGGGGTTTGTTTAGCCGAATGAAACAGGTTTTGGGAGTTTTATTGCCTATTCAAAGTAGCATTATAAACACGTTAAACACTCATCGCTACACAAATAGACTACCAGCGCCGGGCGGTGGCTGGCGAAACTAACAGGACCATACCTCAGGTTCCCTGCCCGTGACTCGAAGAACTCACGATAAAGATCGCAAGAGAATATGAAATCGATGAATTTGGTAGTCAATGCAGAGACCTTGTCTACACCAGGAGTAAGAAAGAAGAGGCTAATCGTCAGTCGCTGTCTTGCTGGGCTACCGAGTAGATCAGATTCTCTTATTACTGACAAACATATATACAAGATACTTTGATCATCGAAATACGTTAAACGTTATTCGAATAACCCGCGAAACTTAAAAGCTTTCTTAGTCGTACGTTGAGAGCGCTGTGAACGAATATCGCATTCCGCTGACATTCTACCGAACTCACGTCGCGAGGTAAGGCACCTGTGAGTATTATCCTCCCAAAGGACACAGAGCATTAACATTTTCCCTTCATAAAATAAACAACAGCCAAGTTACCGTCGACGCCGTTCAAACATCGCTAAACTCCACGGCGTCCTATGGTGGTAGTACTGGGTAGGACTACGGCGCCGGTTAGTGTACATTCCTTAGCCACGCTTCCTTCGGTGCATTTGATATAATCTGTGCTGCCGACCCAGCACGTGCCTGATCACGTGCTGGCCCACATTGTAGACTGTGCTGCACACTGGTGGCCGGACGAGACAGTCGCCCGGCTAACTCGGCAAACAAAGGGACGTCGCCCGACACTTAGCCCTCTAGCGAGGGAACAAAGTCACACAGGGATCAGGAAGAGACAGCACAGCTGATAACGACTTTTACACGCGCGGTGATGGTGCCTTGATGACATTAATGCTTTAATGTATTTTCATAGGAGAGTCAAGTCATGCCGCTGCTTCTTTTTATCCTCGTCGTCCTGCTTCTTCTGCTTCTGGCGATACTGAGGAGCATCGGACGCGGGCAAAAGCGACCCCCTGGTCCCTGGGGACTTCCTGTTATCGGGTATCTACCCTGGATCGATTCCAAGGCGCCTCACGAGACGCTGACCAATTTAACACGTCGATACGGTCCCGTCTGTGCTCTTAAAATGGGATCCGTCTACACCGTTCTTCTGTCCGATCCACGTCTGGTGAGACAGGTCCTCGCCAAGGACTCCTTTTCCGGCAGAGCGCCACTCTATTTGACTCACGGCATCATGGGTGGTTATGGTGAGTAGCTTGAGAAAAATAAAATATACAGAATACATGACTTATTTGAAGTTACAGTCGGTCCACGAGTTCAATGTGCTTTTTTTTTGACAGTTCGCGAAGAACGCGATCCTTAACGAGTGACACGTGGATTTGTATGAGAATATGTAAATATATGCTAAAATAAAAAAAAATATAATTCAGCGAAAAACCAGGCACGTACATACTTTGTCAGAAAAATTTTACGAAGCCACGTGTAGATCGCCACAGGCTTCTCATTGCTTTCGATCTGTCAAAATATCACATCGAACTCGTGGACCGACTGTACACAATTATTTAATACGAGATAGAATGCTTTATTGATTTGCCAGTTTTATAGCGTCCTTTCGGGTATAATCTCCAGTGACTCATCCTCGACTGTGTTTATCTCTCTCTTGCTCGTCCTCGTGCACATAAGTCTGTCTCCCTCGCACTCGCAGGAGACATAGAAAACACGCAAGATCTAAGGTCAAGGTACCCTCTCTTCGTTTATAGGCTAGGTCAGGAGTTTCAGTTTGATTGAAAAATGTCCCTGCGTATTGCCAGCTTCAAATTGCTAACGTAAGTCATACCTTTGATACATTATGGTACCAGGCTACCAATTTCTACGTCTTTCATAATTGATACACGATGTTAAAATGCACGTAGAAGAAGCTGATAGTCGCGAAAAAAAAAACTGAAACAGATACGAGAGAACTAACCAGCGGAAGGAACACACGGCTCTGCACTCTAACGGTTCTGCCAACTTGCGAATCTGTCAACGTGGCACGACTAACCTACTAAAGATGCGAAACGAAACTCCCGCGACAGAGGGGAATTCCTTCCTCGTTCCAGCCGTAAAGCAACGACTACATAACTACAATTACATAAGCTAAATAAACGGTGAACGAACCGAACGGCACCGCCACGTCCTGCTGGGTCCACGAAAATGGCAAATCGACACGGAGGCGAGAGCGTCCCGAATAAACTTCATGAAAAAGTCTTTCACCAGGGACCATGTCAATTTTCGAAAGCTCCTCTTCTCTTCCGGCACTGTTTACGAGGCGCCATCAAGTCGAGTCAACGTCCTCGCCGAGTCTCAATTTCTCCATTCATTTAATTTCACGCCTGGCATCGCGAACTCATCTCGTATCTTTCTTTTTTTTCTTCTCTCGTTGGCACTACTGTACCAAAAGGTGTAAAACTTTACGCCCGTATACGTCTACGAGGGCGACAGCGGCTACGGTGGTACCCCTGACCAAGGTTCCACCAGGTGGACACTTGACTTCCCTCCACATGGGTCAGAACCAACGCCCCTCCGTCGGGCTGTACCCGAAAAGTCCTCCTTCTTCTACCAGGCCGAGGTTCCTTTCCCCGCTACTGTACCCAAAAGGAGGGACCAGGCCACGCCTTCACCAAAGTCTTCGGACCGGGTGCTCGTGCACTCGGCTACTCTGGCTACCCCGGTACCTGGTTGCGCTCTGATCTCATCCGATCAGAGAGCGAACGGACTAGCCTCGGCCTAATGCCATTTGCTCGGTGCTTCAGTGGTACGGAGCTTAAAGTGGTCTGACCAGCCGTATGCCGGCTGCCGCCTCCTTACTTGTACCACTGTATCTTTATACCAGGGCGTCGGGACGCTCGTACCGGCGATTTCGACGAGCGTACTCCACGCCGTCACTAGCTCGCTCATCCCAGCCAAGATCCGATAAACTAAACAGACAGGCTTTATTACAGCTGTCCCATGTAACGTCTTCGCTGATAACGTTTTTACGAGCTCGATAATTTACAAGAGACGTTCGATGTGCATCTGGTGCTAAGAAAGAGCGAAGAGAGAGAGAGGGGGCAAGGAAGAGAAAGATAAAAGAGCAAAGATGAGAGAGTCGAGATCAGAAGGCCTCCGGGCGCGTGCCTCAGAGCAACCCGTGATTACCGCTATATTATAAGACCTTATACCTGGGGCTTATTTATTATGCAGTCTGTAAACTGGTTACCGGACGGATAATGTCGTGCGTAATGATATTAATTTATTATAGAGCGCAACGATAATGCGCCACGCTTCGTATAAACACATTATGCAATTTGCACTTAATTCCTCGGCAGCTCCGAGACGTCTGCTCCCGCGAATTCCTTCGTGTATAATATATAGTAGCCGGTATACATATATCGACGAGACGAGGTCGCAGCCGTCGCCGTTCTTTAAGTCCGCGATCCGCGGATGGAATCGACGTTACGGATCGATCCCGATGAAATTACCTATTGGCTCGAATGAATGAAAGGAGCGCGGCCATCGACACCGGTTACCTAACGCGCATTGCCGCACACAGCCAACCACCTTAGCGAAGGATTTATACGGCAAGAAAGCATCGCCGCGAACATTGCAGAGTCGTCGCTCTGGAAACTCGACGGAACGATAAGGAAATTATCCTTGAAGTTTTTTTTTTTCTTTTTTTTTCCCCCACCTTTTGGTTGATTGCGAGTGCCAGGATTTGGTAGCTGGCGTTGTCCTGTAGACGATTAACGGGAACCATGCTGTACACTCCGGTTGCCGATGAAGAGGATGAGGTCAACGATTGAGGTGGACGAGGCGGAGGAGGACGTTGAGTCGTCCCGATCGGAAATACCAGGCGTGCCAACCAGACGGCGTGAGCCATAGAAAGCGAATCCATACGTGAGACCGACACGACATTGCAAACCGCTACTATTAATACGCTTCTTGGAAGCAGACCGAAAGCGAGAGTAACATTGAACCTGAGTCAGTGGATACCGGGTACCGGATAACCAGGTATACACCAGTAGAGAACATCGTGTGTAGTATAGAGGGTAGCCGTATATGCTATAGGTATCGTAAAGAGGACGTGTTTTAGCCTATTGGTTATTTTCAAGATGGCTAATTTTTCACCTCGACATTGCCACAGCGAATACGTAAGGGGCTACGACTAAACTTGACATTCCGTAACAGAAGTTTTTGAGAAATCGGCAACGTCGCACGCGGTAGATACTTATTACGAAATCAGATGATTATCTGCGTATACCCTTCGAGATCGGGCGTCTTATTATATTTTACGGTATTAACGAAAAGGGTCTGTCTTAAATATCAATGCGAAATCGCGATTCGTCGGACAGATTTTTTTCATTAACGTACATATTCATGTACTTTGACTACGTTTTTACGGCAGCTGGAGGACCGTAGGAAGATGGTATGAAAATTCAATGAAAAATCGAGTCGGCTTTCGTAGGTATTCTTAAAGGTGTGAACGTATATAATTTGTGTATATGCATGTAAACTTGCCAAGCGGGGAAGGTGCAATCGTAATGGGTGAGATTTTACGATTACGTCGTTTGTGACGGTTGCGCAAGTTTTGACGAGTTCGAGGCCGGTCGTACGCAGCTCTACTATAATGGGCTGGGACAGAGCGTAAATAATTATATTACTTACTTACTGCGAACTGCGTGCCTCGTGGGATCGTCAACGGTCGGAACAGACGTTAACTGGCATCGACCGACTGAATTGACGGCGTCGGCTGCTGCGACGTTCCTCTAGAGCCGTCGACCGCCTCGGCACGAAGCAAAGTCGTGGTCGTCCTCGTGTCACGTAGTAGCGCCCTTCTAGTCATACGTCTATAGTCACGGCTGTCAAGGTCGGGTACGAGAAGACTTACTCGATCGGACGTTCAATCGCGAATTTACGATCGTACACGCAAGGAATGGAATGTGCGTTGGCGTCGGGAACTGTTTGACTGTGATTTGTAATGACGACGGTGACTACGTTAATACGACGGTCTCGAACCGACTTGGTTGTTACTGATCTAAGGGAATAGACCAATCACAGGCATTTCTACTTCTAAGGGATACTTGGGATTGGTCAATTCCTTTGGATCAGTGTTAACTAAAC
>JARQSV010000009.1:95192-299170 GCA_030142285.1 Calameuta idolon | reverse complement strand
TCAAAAGATAAATTTTCAAAATATCTCTGTACCAACGGGTGACACAAAAATTTTCCAAAACCCTTCGATATGCCTTTTGCGTGGAAATAATAGAGTCCCCTTGCGTCTTCGGCGTTAAAATACCTGATAACATCGGAACTTATCGGTTGCTTGGACTCTTGCGTCAGAACCGAAGTTCCAACCGTCGCGACGCTCATTTCCATCCAGCCAGTTGCGTCTAAGGAGAGGGCAAAGATGAGATCGCGAAAGTGCAATAGACGTCTCGACGCCAAAATCACCTCGAATAGCCTTGATAATGAAAGGCGTGCGTAATCCAGATGAGCACAGGTCAGAAGGTCAACAGCAGTCAGCAAGCGCCAGAGACAAACGCTCATACGTCTCACTCGTGTAAAACAGTACACAAGTACGATTCCTGTATCGGTTTGACGTAACGACTGGCAGCTTTGAAATTTCTATTTTTCATGAGTAATTTTCCTGCAAATTATATAAGTCACAATCTGCGGGTGAACTTTGAGTAAGAAGAAATATTTTTAAATTAATTACGTCAAACAATAATCAAGTAAGATTTTCATATCGCTTTGACGTAACGTCTCGCGGCTTGGAAAAACTCTATTTCTCGTGAATACATTTCCAGGGAATTATCTGATCTATAATTTCGTGTAAATTCAAAATCCAAATTTCCAAAAATTAACACGTTGATCGAAATCACCGTAAATAAGAATAAGCTTGATATACAATGTCGCGAGTGACATAAGTTTTCAAAGGTTAATTAAATGCAGGATGTCCGGTAAAAATTGCTTCCCGATGTCCGAATTCCTCGAAGAAGATGTCCACGTCCATAGCGAGACTGATGATCGCGCAGCAGGTTACGGAAGCAAAGTGCAGGCAGCCAAACTGTTCCAAGGTACGAGGTGTCCGGAGAAGAGTGAACACGTAGGTCGTTCACCCTAAGCGGATGGGGATCGCGTATTCCCGCCATTCAGAAGGTGAGCGACCATTGAGTCTTCTGCTGGGTGAGACGCCGAGGGGGCCAGGTGGACGGCCAGGGCCGTTCGAGGATCGTTGACACAAACTAGGGATATTACAGGGTTGGCAGGAATGAAATTTGTAGGTTATGAACGAACTTTCGACAAATTTCTTCCTTGACGACCTGATACGAGGAGTGTATAAATATAAAAAATTATGTCTGCGAGTCCTAAAAAAAGCATCCAAGGCGTCAGGATATTCGTGTACGGTATTCGTGAGGCGCCGAGACGATAGAAAAACCGTTAGAAAAAAAAAGAGAAGAGATACCTCGTGCCAAATTGCCAGGACGAACATCTGTGGAGTGGACGTGTGGACGAGGCCAAAATTGTTGAGGTCGTTAGATTCGTCATACCATTCTCAACCTATTACAGGCGTCTCGATGCCGTCGCGAGGTCAAGACAGGCTTTAGGATTGGCTGAAACAACAGTTAGAAGGAATCCTAATCGATTTCTAAGTAACGATAAGTCGGTTCACTGAGGTTGGTTCGTTGCTCGATTGACAGGACCGCTGCTACCTTCACTCGTATATATCGATACGTTCGGACGACTGTAGTTTCGATTGTTTACATGGGAGGTCGTTGCCCTGAACGCCTTTTACTTTACATTTTGACTCTGGGGGTCGATTGCGCAATGGCCAATTTCTTCACCGGATAAAATTTATCCCGCGGAGAAATCCCCTGCTAACCGAAGATACATTTCATACGAATGTGAAGAAATTGGCCATAACTCGTAGTAAGAATACTACGAATAGTGAATAGCTCTTAGCCAATCGCGTGCGAGGGTCAAAGGAAGAGACGCGCAGCGATTGGCTAACAGCTCTTCGCTTTTAGCATTTTCACTACTTTTTAGTTACCCAATCGGCCTCCTGCTCCGAGTACGAGGAGAAGTCGAGTAGGTAAAGCAGACGGAATAGGAAGAACAAAAAGTAAAGAGTGACAAGAACAGGATGCATTTTCATGCGTCTAATAGATTTCAGCAACTGCCGAGTTCGACGCCAGGCGTGCAACTCTGTCGGTATCAGAAGATTCGTGCACCTCCGTCACGTCCCTCCTTTGGACGCTTACAGAAAATTACAAGGAGTCGGAAAGTGATAAAAAAGTTAAAGAGACCTCTGATAACTCAGCCGGACACTTTTAATTTTTTTTCTCTACTAATCACTTAGTAGCGATTGGTAGTCTGATCAAAAGATTTCGCGATCAATAGTTTTTCTGGAATATTGAAAATAAAGACTCTGCAGCTGAACTTCCCTGTCAAATGTATGAAGTGGATAAAGTGGATGAAGTCGATAAGGAAGAGAATCAAATAGGTTAACCTCAACTATTGTAAACAGCAAGCGAGGATTCAGTGAAGTGTACCTGGAACGTCGTCAAAGACTTTGCAGCTGAACTTCCCTATCAAGTGGATGAAGTGGATGAAGTGGATGAAATGGATAAGGAAGAGAATCTAGGTCGCAGTGGATACGAACGAAAAGGTTGTTCTGTCGCAACAAGGTATACCACCTCAGACGATTGACATTGTACGCAGAATCAGCCCACGTCGACACGCCCTCGAATCTCGAACGAAGAATTCGATGATTTATCATTAGATTACACCTACCACATAATCTCTGCAGACGTATGTATGTCTCTCTATACAAATATATATAAACTGGAAGTGATACCGATGAACACGTTGACGTCGACGATATCAACCGAATCGACTGACAGCGAACGAGTGGCGGCCGACTAGCGGGATTTTCGCGCTACAGAATCGAACAGTTGGTATCGCTTGGTCGTTCCTGCTCTTTCATTCAAACGAAAAGATATTTCACGCTCAAATCTTTTAATTCCTCTTATGATCTATTGCCATTTGTTAGAACGTTTTTGACAATCTAATCGACACCCGTATCATATTTTTCATGCTTCCCCTCGCTTCTTGACAACCGACGCCAGGCGTCGGAGACAGGGACGACGCTCGAGTAAATTTCGACGCTCCGTTATATCTCCCGTTGATAAATTCGCCAGGATCGAGAAGATGCTTTTATCATAGCTATTTTTTATCGTGGCCCCCCCCCCCCCCCCACGCCCCTTTTACTTTTTCTTTCACGACTTTTTTCTCGCTTGCCACTCTTTCTGTGTTTGACTTCACGCGATACGAACAATCGGGGTCAAATCATTGAATATCTTCTTGTCTTTTCGGATAACGTCGCTGTTATCGAAAAGATGCTCGAGTCACTCCGGAATGAAGTTCGTCCTTGAGGATTTTGACTGTCAGAAATAAAAGATAAGAAGGAACGATCAGCTACGTCCTACTTCAGGTTGCGAGTACCAGAAGAAGTGGTATAAGACTATAATAAAAAAAAAAGGTCTGGAGATAACACTTATCTATTATAGTAGTAAGGTCATGAAATCATAACGTTATCGACGGAACAGTGTCTCCTCTGTTACGACTGTTCCAATTTCCTTATCAGCTTCCGCATTGACAATGATATACAAAGTGATGCACGTGCTTCGTCAGAGTATCCATTTCTAATACAGAAATCGATTGAATCGTCGATCCAATAAATTTACCATTTTCTTTTCTTTTTCTTCCTTCTCTTCGTCCTCGGTCGAACCGACGCCCGCACTTACTTACTTGGGCGCTTACGTACGCCTACAACGTGCACCAAACGTTATGTATAGTCGTTGGTTGCGAGGTGAAGGACCGAGTAGCCGTATCGGAGAAACGGATGGACGGATGGGACAGACAGACGTACGGAACGAGGAACGAACGAATGGACGAGGGAACTGGTGGATTCTTGGGTTGGTGACCCGTTACCATCACTGACCACTGCCAACGGGTCGATAACCTCCGGCTTTTCGCAGCCCAAATTTTCGACGATCACTCAGTCGGTAAGAAGGATCCTGTAAAGGCGCTGATTACCACGTACAGTACGTATATCAGGGTTAACTTGAGTTCTCATTGAAACTCTTGACAGCTGCTATCCTAATGCTTGTTGCTATTTAGAGATACGTCACGAGGACGTGTAAGAGTCTGGAGGAGAATCGATAAAGAATTGGCAATAAACGAGCGAGCGACTGTCGGTGTTCCAGGGTGGCTGACTACGACGACGGCGACGATGATAGTAGGAAATTTTAGCTTGTCAAAATTGCTCAGCTCGGCCATTTCGCAGGCGCGTGGTGTCGCTCCTTCGTTTTGTATCGTTTACGTTCTTTCACCACCTATGTTATTTTTGCGAATAATAGGTCAGGTTATGTAACGCTTAATTCGCATTATCGAGTCAATAGTGACAGAGTACTGGTACGACGGCGCTTCCCGCCACCGCGTTAAGGCTGAGCTTGCACTTTTGTGAAATCGCTTAGCGACGACGTCGACGTCGACGACGACGAGAACGACGAGGAAGACGATGTTGCCCAAATTGCATTGAACGCATTCCTCGATCGAGTCGATCGAAAGTGTGGATGCTCACCAGAAGTCATCGGTTACGAGAAGTTGGCTGCATTCCTTTGACAGTGGAATTTGCAATGAGTTATTGGCAGCAGTGCTGGCTGCTTGCGACACGACGAGTATCGAGCACGGGATACGTCGTGGCGTATTTCTACAGCTCTTTGACTGTCACGATGACAGTGAAGTTTGGGCCTTTGGAATAAAAGTAAAAAATGTACGTAAAAAGTGGCAATGAAGGAAGTAGGGAACGAAGGTACGCGAGGAACGGTCCGTTGCCGGCTGCCACGAGCGAGCATTGTGCGATATTTAGGTAAAATAACGGACCCCGCGGAACCGAACTTCACTGTCAAACCTGTCACTAAAAATGTCACGACCCGTTCTCCTTCTCGCTTCCTTTGTTTGCAGATAGACATCGAGCCAGACGACAGTGTGGAGTCCCCTTGTCGTACTAGTCCGTTAGAAACGTGAGCCGAAGGTGTCTTGGTCCTGTGGATGATCCATAGGACGAACTGCAAAGGAGCGGGAGGACCCTGGGTATGCGATAAGGAAGTCGATCGTCGTTAGAAGTCACGCTGGGTTGAATGACCTGCAAAGTGGTAAGGTTTCATGTGCGAATACGTCCTTCGAGCAGTCATGTCGTAGCCGACTGACCGAAAACACAATTTGCCACAGGGGGAAACGAATTTAAGCCAATTTCAGGCCGTTGACACCGGCCCGAGTAGAAGAGGAGTAAGAACGACGAGGATCGAGAGTGTCAAGAGTGCGTTGACAATTTGGCAAATTGCACGGACGAGGAGGAGGATGAAAAGGAAGGAACGGGGGGGAGGGGAGGAGCGAAAATTAATCGAATTTCGCGAGGTCAACGAACCGCAGGACCGACGTGAATCTGTTCGATCGATCGGTTAATTTATCGCTAAACGACCGAGTCGGTTCAACGACCTCCTGGACCCGACCGCAAGACGAATTGCTGGACCGTAGGTGACGGCTACGAAGGCGAAAACTCAATAGCTGAAAATTAATTCCGTCGCCGTCGACGCTGACGTAAAGTTCAGACCCACAAGAGAGCAACGCGTTAGCCATTGGAACGTAGGACGGCAGGACGAGGAGAGAAGAGCTCAGTTATGTCACGAGTGACTCCATGATCTGGCCCCTCTTCCACCTGGTCCCAGTTCTCCGCATAGCGAACAAGAGTGCACCTAGGGTCTATCCGCTGCGCAGTACATTTGACTTTAACGTTTACGTTTAACTTCTGGTGCATGACAGGTGCAGACCACCTCCTGGTCCCACCCGACTACCCGGTGACAGTCGCAGCTGAGATTCAAAGAACGCGTCAGGATTCCAGGGGGGATCGAGTTCCAGCGATCGCGCACCTGGTACCCAGAGCCAGTGTCCTGGGGAACGGCGGAGAACGCCGAGGACGTAGTCAGGGTGCGTAACTCGGATACCCGTTCTCGCCTATCAAAGATTATCGAGCTAGGTAGCGCAAGAACGTGCGCATGAAATGTCGCCTGTGCGTGCTCTGGAGGGAAAGGCGCGTGCATCCGAGAGACCAGGGCAATGCACCTGCGCCAATAACAACAACAACGATGACGACCACGATCGCCAGGAGACGAGGAGTCAAGAATGAGAGAGCGTTACCGAGTCTAAAGCCGTTCACTTATATTCATTGAGAAGGCTTGCGGTACGCGTGCACTAGCGTTTGATACGGCTGCTATGTATACGCGCCCTTATATCGTCGTGCGCTGATACAATCCACTTGGAAGTCGTTTGCACGAGCTTAGGGATCTCCTTGGACGTACAGCTTGGAATAGACCTGGAGCGAGAACTCTGATGTCTCTCGTGGACCTGGTCTTCCGGAATAGAGTCTAAATATTGAACAGCGTAATTGTCAACTGAGGTGGTATGCAGTCCTGAGGATGTAACGAGGCCGAACGCGTAGGTGGGAGGTACGGAGGTGCGTGCAACGCATCGACGCACACGAGTTGCAATCGAGTGTTCGATTAAATTGACAAGCGGTCAATGCTCGACTGACCTGTGGGCAACAGTAAAAGTGAGGTGCATAGCTGCGGCCTATCGGGACGCCCATTGTCATTGGCATCGCCATCCGACTTGATATCCTTTCTAATCCGTTAAAGGTCCGTGGAATAGATGCGACGCAATGCAATTGCATTGTTGGAGGTTAACGACCCGATCGGATCGGGGACTCCCCTTTGTAAGAAAAAGTAGCAGCTTTATCAGAGGTGCGAACCCAATGAGTGCGATTGCGCGGACTGGGTCTTGGAAAAGGAAAAATCGCTACGCATGCGGAAGTTTAAATCATTGCGGTAACGCAATTTGCGAATTCGATACATCGATATGCCAGTCTTCGATACGTGATTCGAGAATCGTATTTTTTTTTTTTCGAGAGTCGAGACATAACCTTGATTCGCTTTGGTCGGACGACAAACGTGGGAAGATCCTGGTAATTTTCGTTATGAAATTCAAATATTCGCTTTATATCGATGGACTTCGTCAGTTGCAGTTTTGTCTGTATTAATTTTCAGCTTAGATCTTCGAATTGAACGCCGAGTGTTTCCTTAACGTAAGCGTCGGTGCGCGTAGACGTGTTGACCATAGTCAGCCACGCTTCCTATTCGACTCGAGTTACGTCTACTGTGTTCTCCACAAATTTTGAATCATTCGCAGTTATATGATCACGGATCACGCGATGACTGTAGCGTACATGCATATAAGTGAAAGAAAAAAAAAAAAAAAATCAGCGTCGCACCCAGAGGGAAACGACCGGCAGAAACTGCGTAAAATACACGGAGGTCGAGGACCTCTTCTCCTTTTCCGTTTCCTTTTTTTTTCTCACAGTGCTCCACTGATGTTTGCTACTGGGATCACGTCACGGAGCCCGGACGCCATTTTGAGTCTGTTCGAAAAGCTGAAAAAAAAAACGACATCGTTTCTAAGAATCGACAAGAAGCAAGTGCACGTTTAATGTGTCGTGTCCTTGTCACTCGATCAAGTAAGTTAATCAATGTCACCAGTCATTCATGCATATCGACCAAAACTCATGGATGCTAACCCAAAGGATACGGCATGGCATTATTCGAGATAAATATAGTATATAGAAAAATAAAAGAATCTACCGTCCAAGTATTTTACTACCGAAGTAGTAAACAACGCGACCATGAGAATCTCAAGGATGCTCCATTTTAATCATTTTTGATAACACAAGGAAAGAACTCGCGTACCGTCTGATGTCACGTACGTACGACGGTAACGTATGTATATCAGGAATCTGGTTAGGATGGTCGTTGACCATGGTTGGACTGAAGGCGATTGCGTCACGCGGATCGGATATAGAAACACTGTCGCTCTCGTCGCCAGTGTAAACGGTAGTAAACACAGGTCGAAGCCCTCTCCGTGGCGGAATCACTTTCGATTGTAAGCAGCAGCAGCAGCAGCAACAGGAAAATACATTGTAGACACGATTCCGTGTACTTATCGGCGTTTCGACAAGAATAAATAACTCACGCTATTATTAGTCCGAGCCATTAGCGGACGATTCTCGTAAACCACGTTTAGCCGGGAAATTTGAATTTTACTTTGGATCCTTATCATTCCTTTGGTACGTTTCTTTTGTGTGATTCAACATCGACGGGTACGGATTTTATTAGACAGAAGTAATCGAGTATCGGGTATAGGATGAGTCGACGTTATTTTATGGTTATTTTTTTTTGTACATGTTAACGTGCGCTGTTTAGTATTTTTTTATTTCATAGGAGCTACGTGGAAGAGGACGCACTTCGTGGTTTATGGTCAAGTGGAATGACAGTGTCGGTACGTGTGTACGAGTTTGGAACGACTTCTGTCTGTGCAAAGGTGAACTAAATTTGTAAAGACATTCCATCGGTACACGTGCTGATAAACAGATGTTGAGTTCACAAGTCCGTGATGTAGATTTCCCGTGAATTGATGGGCGGACAGTTCTGAGGCTTCTTCTTGGAGTAAACATGTCGAGGACGCAACGTGACAATGGAAAGAAATACGAAGGCTTAATAATTGTCCCAACAAAAGTATTGCATTTGAAAATTGAGTGAATAACAAGAAGAGGATTAATCGGAATGGCGCTCGTTTGTATCTCCGGCTGTCGGGCGAGTCTGTTGACGTAACGGCGTCTATTTTCGCCCATGTGCTTCCATAATTACTGATCATGTACGCGTGTGAGACATATATATATATCTATACATATAAATGATTTTGACCGCGCGTGAAGATGAAAGGCGAAAGAACCCTGCGGCTTGTCTGACGCCTCGAGGCCACGTAAACACCAGAAGGACCAAGGACGAGGATAGCCTACGTGCGTCGGCCGAGTTAACGCATGATTCTCAGGAAGGATCATCTACCTACGTGACACGTCTACTGTACGGTCTGGGTATGTTCATCCACATGGACCAGGTGGTCCTAAGCTTCTGGCAAGTTCCACCCAGGGACCTACTCAATCACGGGGTCTGGATGATCTGGCGTGCGCCTGTTCGGCCACGTGTACCTGGCGTGACCAGTACGCTTCCAGCACGTGGGATCATTCACGGTAGATGCGTCACAAGCCTTCTCGAAAGGGAGGGTCCAAAGGTGTCCTTTACCACGAACGCCATCGCCGCCAGCAGGGACGACCTTGCCGATGAATGAAAAATGCGCGTCTGCGAGCACGAGCACTGATTCATTGGGGTGAACGGGATCTTCGTAGGACGTACCAGAGTCAGGGATGCTGCCGGAGTAGCAGATGCACCGAGGCCATGGGAGGTCAATGAAATTCTGTGACAACATGCGACGACGCACGTAGACCCACTGTGCATAACGCACTCGCTATGTGAACTCGCCCAGAGCCAATCGCTTGGAAGGTATCGAAAAAAGCAGTGCTCAGCGTTACGACGATACTCGTATTCGTCATCTTGTTTACCGAGTACTTGCCAGCTCGCGGGTTATCGCCTTCTATCCCTGGTATCGCTCGAGACGGACGTCTGCGATGCCGTCATCCCCCTGACTCCTGGGTTAAGCCTCGCTCCTTAGCCGCTCCGTTCCTATAGTCGCATTTCGCTCTTCCCGCTTCGGGGTCCTAGCGAAGACTCTGACGTCAAATTCCTCCAGGACGCGCGTCGATGGCGCCGCTGGCGTCGAGGATTCTTCGTAGATCGCGTGACGCACGTTGGAATCTGCCGGGAGACCTCGAGCGCGGCCACCGACACTGCCACCGCTCCGACGCCGTGACTCTACCATTCCAGCTCATCCCGTCCCATCCCGAACCCATCTTGCGACCCATCTCATCCTCGGCACTCCGATCCCACTCAGGAATTCTCATTCGCTCGATGGACTCGGTCTTCTTCTTTTATCGTCTCCTTTACTCTCTCTCCAGTGATCACTCTCACTCTCGTATCTTGGTCCAACCTTGCTTCTTTCTATTGAAAGAACGTAAGAGAAACGTTGCGGCTAATGTCACGTGTCGCTCCTCGCTTTATTGAGATATTGCATAATTTACTAATATGGCGTTACCACTTAAACTTATGTATTTGGGTATCTGGGTATTTGGGTGTTTGGACAGTCTCCGTTTCATAACCTTGAGCTCATTCGTATCTTCTACCTGCTATAAATTTCACTTCTTTTTCTCTTCTTTTCTTTCTCACTGCGCACACTTCGTCTTATGGGGTGAGACTTCGTGGCTGCTCCCACTGAGAAACCGAGATACCGAGATAATCGAACGAACCGAGTGCCTCTAACGTTACACAACATCTTAACAGTCTCCGTAACAGTCCGAGGATCCTCGTGTGTCTTATGCATCCCGAGGATTCGTGCTGGTCCATAAAAAGGTGGAGCGTCCGGGCGTCAAAGTGGAATCTGTGTCTTGGTGTTTCGGAGCCAAGGTCCCTTCGCGGACACAGCCGAATTGCAGCACAACGCACGGAATGTTAATGCAGGTCGTGCTTGCGTTCGATCTTGCGCCACTGCTGCCACCACCGGCGATAATGGTATTAAAGTTTGAGAAATAAAAGAATCGCACCGGACCTTTCTACTTTTTTCCAGCCTCCCAGCTGATCGGTCAAAACCATCGATCAGTCAAATCCGTACCGCATCATGTATTATTTGGAAGAAAAAATTCCTTTAAAAAATTAACCGTTACGTAGCACCAAATCGAAAAGCAATGGTGAGCAATCCTGATCAGCTTATTATTCCTTTCTCTAATTCCTGACTCTTTCCTTCCCCTCGGGTTAGTCTTGCCAACCTGGTTCCGGATGTCCTGCAAGACCATCTCCTCCTCTGGAAAATTGTCCTGCGCGTTTTCGCTGTCCTCCAGTCTCCCCTCGTGGCGTCTGCATAGTACCTCCGATACCTCAGGGTCCTCGATGGTCACCCTGTTGCATCCGGAAGTACGGTATCCCCTGTGCAGCTCATGCTCGTCCTTATCGCTTCGTACGATTCAACGAATTCGACGTGGCCTCGCAGTACTGAATTAGCAAGGAAAGAAAAATCAAGAGCGACCAAAAGAATAAAAATAATCACTCCCGGAGAGATTAGGACTGTCTGACCATGAAAAGTGCATTTCTGTATATTGTCTTACTTTCTGAAATTCACTGAATCGTCGAAAGGAAGCGGAAGGACGACTGATAAGAACTATCTAGAAATCGTCCAAGCGTATATCGGCCGGAGCCGAAACTCGAAACGTCCTGCCTTCTCCATTTGCATCTCGACTTTATACGCACAACCGCACGTGCGTCTCTGCGTACAGCCGTTTGCCTGGTTCATATCAAGGATGACGATGACAATGATGACATCGGCAACGGCGGAGAAAGCGAATGCGTGCTCATCGAAAACTCGCTATTCGTATTGTTAACGTAAATTCAAGATAGACGATACGAATGCGCCTAATACCTGGAATTACGATAAAGATGAATGATAGAAATAAAAAATAAAAGGACAATGAGAGCAAACGAGGGATACTCGATACGGATCGATTCACGTTCCAGATACACGGGGAGGATCTTCTGCCGCCACGGTAAAAGGAATCAAGGGTGAGAATACCTGTGCGTCGGTCTTTTGATCTTGAAGTCCCATGAAGGGATCAGAAATTGAGGTAGGCCTTTGTAGTAGTCCAGGGATACCTCTGGCCTAGGAGGGCAAGTTCGTCGACCTGGATCCTTGCTCGAAGGGACCTAGAAAAGAAACAAAAGTGATAGAGGGGGAGGGATAGAGGGGGTGGAGGTTGAGAACCCGAGAAAAAGGTATAAAAAGGAAACGTTAAAAGAGAGGGTGAATAAGTCGAAGCTAGTTGCATCCTGTAGACGTGCCAGACCCTTCCCAAATATTTGGTCTCGCCGAGTGCACCCTCATTAATCAAAAGCATGGAATTTTCTCGTCCAGTCGCAGGCACTCCTGGGGTTCAGGATGGGAAAGCTTATCCGCGATGCTCAAAACTGTGAGACGTTTATTGGACGGCGCCAGAGTTCCGGGCGTTGGCTCATCCCCAGCTAGAATCAGTAAGAGGGACAGATAGAGAAAGAGTAAGAGGAAGAGACAGAGGTGGAGCATGGAAGCAAGAGAAAGACAAAGAATTATTTGTGTACCAGTTGAAGATCTCGAGCGGCATCTGCGCCATGTTAGCCAACAGTGTCAACGAGTGTGACTAGACCTGCTTGCGTCATCAGGAAGGGACCCTAATAAATTTTGGAATTTCTTTTTCCAATGGACGCCCGACAATTATCTCGCTTGGTCCACATTTTTTTCCCACAGTGCGAGGGTTGAGTCTGGTTGGCTAGGGTGTCCCTGTGGAGGGAATCCCTTTTTTTTTTGTTCGCATAGATCCGAGGACGTTGTACCCGAATCCGATGGCCTTGCATCCCCGACGCGCCAGCTACGAGAATTTTCTAAGGATCCACCGATGGTCCTTTTTTTTTTTTTTTCTTATTGGTCCTCAAACTTTTCAAAACCTGCAGCGATCGGTGTAGAATTGCTTTCTGCTTCCCTGTGGGAAAGTTCATCGAGTTCCTTTCCTCCACTGGTTTGACCTGCCCTTTCTCGCGTCGACGCATAAAAAACAGCATGTGAATAAGCCTAAGGACCATCCTGGCCGTCAGGGAGTCTCAGCAATTTCTTAGAAAGGCATCCCAAGGACTTTCCAAGTATCGCTGGATCGAAGGCACTGCCGTTACGCGGAGTCGACGCTTTTCCTTTCAGTCTGTATTGTTTTTCTTCCGCACTGTTACGCCATAGCCTTATCACGTTCCGTCCTAGAAAAAAGAAAGAGATTGTAAGTATCGTTCAAAATTTATTTATTTTCTCAAGCGCGCGATTGTCTCCGTTATTCCTGGAGACTAGGGTGATCGCGCACGTAATTCTCTGATAAACGCTTACGTACGCGTCAATCGCGTACCCTCTCTGCGTAAAGTACAATGTACAACGTGCAATAATAAGTGTACATAACCTCTCGGTAAACAATAGTACAAAAACATATTCCCCTGTACTTTCTGAGAACCAGACGCTTCTTCCTCCTGGCAGACTCCAAATAGCAGAGTAGGGTGAAAGCGCCGGTCGAGGAAAAGCCCGCAGCGTAGGCGTCGGGATGCCGGGCGCCTCCGTATTGAACGTTTCTATGCTGAAATTGCCATTCTTCAACCAGTCGCTCGTGCAACCCTTGACATATACATACGTGCACTGATTGTTCAGCGAAAAAAAAATTCTCCAAGAAAAATTGCCAGGACGATATCCTAAAAAAAATGCCAACCATTATTCAGTTAAAAAAAAAGCTACTGTCGACAGAAAATAAATTTACGGATTGAAAAATAAATTTTCTTTTTAAATCTTACCGTTACGCTATATCCTGTACGTAACGCCATCCATTTTTCCACTGAGGAATATCGCCGACCTCATCAGAAGGTCAGGTCGAAAGGTTAGTTCCAGAAGCATCGAAGTAGCAAGGCAAAGGTAATGAGGTAGAGCCGGAGAGACATAATGCGCAATGGCGAAGCGTGACCGAGCAGCAAGAAGCCTTGTTTTTCTCGTGAGAAGTCGAGCGAGTATATTGGTCAAGGGCGATTTCGAAGGGACCAATAAGCCTCGAGAGCAGTGATGCCGGCGGCCCCAGTGCCCTTCAATGATTCTTAATCGGACGGTCAGTCACCCTATAACAGTTCCTATAGTACCACTTGACAAAGATAGTACAAGTCGGACGTATAAAATACTACGGCTACGTAGGTCATACTGTATAAAATTCTTCGTACAATTACAAGTACCAAGTTTCTACAAAGTATAAAACACATTGAGTAAAACAGGATAGAGTATTAAATCTACTGGATAGATATTTGACAACGAGGCCTTGGCACGTTAGACGTCCGGTAATTTAGCCACTGTTACGGTTCGTTCGGGCGTGATCCCAACTAACCCCTTTCGAGAGCTACCCTTTCTTCACGATATTCCATTTTCAAAAGACACTCGAACGGATGGTCGATTTTCAATAGAATTACCACTGATATTAATTGGGTCACAGATTTCGCCAAAGGAAACCAATAATTTATTTTATATCGAGAAGTCGTATCGTTTGGAGATTTTTATTTGAAAGCTAGGTTATGAAACTATCCGGGATACGTTGAGTTTGGTATACCAGTGTCAGGGATGCTGTACGGTTTCCTCTCTGTGATGTGATAACGCGTGAGAGATTTATATTTAAAAATAGATATGAAGATTATCAGAGAGAGGGTTCGGATAACCTATGGCGATGTCGAACAGGTGTGCGTTCGCAAAGCACGCCGTTATACCGTTTTCTTCGTTCTTATTGCGCCATGGATGCTAATGTATTCAAGGCCACGACTTATTCATAAATCAGATCTCACTTTCATTCATTGCCAGTAGCGTGTCTACGTTTCTCACCTGAGCGGCATCCTTTTCGAAATATGTTACGGGAGTACCAGGAGTACAAAAGTAACGAAGATGATCCACGTGGAAAAATACTTGACGTGCCCTCTCTAGGCTACGTGTGTAACCTACACGTGGCCAGAAGACAAAATTATTTTCACAATCGGTGCAGTCGAGCACGAGGAAAATCTAACGAGGAAAACGTTAGGTTAGTTTACGCTAGGGGGATTACCGAGCGACGAGTACTACACGGGAACGTAGGCGTCGCCATTAATTCTACTCGCAAGCGGCTGCTAACGGGCGTAGAGTAGCGGCGAGTTGCGCAACGACGCCTTAAGGTTCGTACTCATGAGACCGGACTCGCTTTCAGCGTGTCAAGGACAGCGGCAGGTCCTCGCGGGCTAAATCCCTTTCACGAATTGACGCCTTACGCTCGTGCGTACGACGCTCCGCGAATCCTACTCGAGGAAGAGGTTATGTTGTCTCTATCTAATACAGGTAACTTGTGACAATGTCGAATTAGAGAGAGAGAGAGAGAGAGAGAGAAAAAGAGAGAGAGAGAACTGGGCCAGATCAGAGATAGACGCATTGTCCTTGGCACGGCAGGATGAGATGCTCGGCTGTTCCTTGGAAATTTATTCTATCGACGACCGAAAGTGAAATAAGTTATTTAACTAGTAGGAACGTGACACGAAAATTTTAAGGAGGTACGTCACGTTTCTAATCGGCGTACCGGTATTGACTTGGAGTTTAACGCTGCCTGATAATTCTGTTGGCATCACTGCTTTCTTATCCATCGAGAGAGATTCTGGCCCGTAGAAAATGACTTACCACGATATTCCGTTACGATTGTTTATCTTTTGAAAATTTTTTTGTAACAGCTGACTCCAGACAGACTCAAATCTCTCGTAATCGTCCTCATGGACGGAGGATAGAGCAGTATGTTAATCGCGACGAGACAATGGACTCTGGCGGCGCCCTCAGGAACTAAAGTATTGCGAAATCGTCCGAAATGTCTTGGCAATTTGTATTCTTCGTGTGGTCATCGTCTGGACGTTATCACGGTGCCCAAATGAATTTGCGCAAGATGGCGGTGCGTGCACATCGCCATACGCATAATTACCAGTTAGGTGCTACGCATGTCATTGCGCAACGTCTTCGCAGCTCGCCTTGACAAAACGGAATTCTTCCTCCTAAGAGTTTGGGACGAGTCATCGAGTTTACGTGTCGTCATTAGTCGATCGTCAATGCCAAAATCATTTCAAAATCATCATAGAATTTCGTAAGCTTAGCCCGTTGTGAATTAACTTGCCGTCCCTCGCTATTTCAGACTCCACGCGAGTGGGGAAAAGTCTAATTCTCACAACGGGATTTCGAATTCAAAAGATAGCCACCGCGTGGCATAACTGTGAATAATTGAATTTGGCAACCCAGGCGCCCTACAGAGCCGACGAGGAGGATCACTGGGTTCCCATAAAAATTTCCTATACGTCTGACTTATCAGACTATCTCATAATTGTACAATACACTCTAACCCCCAGATACATTTCCTTTGATCCGCAGAAGTCGAAGACCAATGCATCTGGGTGCAAGAGGCCCCGGCAATGAACCAGATAACAAGAGGCGACCTGGACCGTGTCTAGGTTAGCAGTGACAACGTACGTACTATCTACCTAACATATGAAATGAGCATGTCATGGATACATCAGTGCTTCTCAGCTAATCTCATCGACCTCAACATCAATCAGTCTAACAATCGATCATTCAATCCTGAGACCTGCCTCCTTCTTCTCTAGGATGAGAGACATTGCAACCATTGCTCTACGTCAATCTCCACATAAGCATTACATATTTATCACTGCGCCAAGAGTCGACTGGCAATGATCCACATATGTTAGTCTCATTGAATTATCATCGACTGGTGTGTTACCCAAAGCGCTTGTGAGTATCACGAGCGTCGCGACGCTTCTGCATTGCCTATATATAGACAAGGGGACTAAACGATAAGGTATACCGTATATCTATAGCATATAATAGAAAAACTAAACGGCACAAAATAACGCCAGTGCAGTAAATAACAAAGCGCAGTCCAGCGGGACTCAGAGATTCTATAAATAAATGTAGAATTAACGTAATCGACGATGGTCGTTGTTTTTCTGTTTTCACGATCAAGTTTGCAGTGGCTGACTAGTCGGTGACACTGGCATTGGCCTACTCTCTCCACGGCGTCGTTCGCTCTCCTGCTTCGCTTCGTGTTCTCACTCTCTTTCGTTTCGTCGCTGGGGGCGCCTTGCGTCGCTACGTCGCTTACGTCTCTACACGTTGCTGGACGCCTTTCCATGTCACTTATGTCAGACGATTGGGTCTTTCGAGATGCGACAGTGAATATTACAGAGATTCGATTGGCCTTCCGAATTCCAAGGATCCCATGCTCATTGATTTCCGGTATCTGCGAAATATACAAAGTAGATATTGTAAGAGGAAGAGAGGGAGAGTAGGAGAGAGAGAGAGAGAGAGGAATAAAATTTTTTTAGGGTAACAAAGGACCCCAAGGAAACCGCATTGTCCTAGATTCGCATGAGGTCATCGGCACCGGGGTTGCCTTTACCCGGAATGACAACAAAATGTCGAAGGTTGGAGACCTTAAAAACCACACACGAGGTCTTCCGGCTTTCACTCGCACCAGGCCGAAAGCAGTTGGCGAATGAATTCGTGAAGCAGCAACGAGACGAGATGATACAAAACAGAAGAGTGAACGAAAATTTTCCTTTCTTCGAGTCAACTCTTATTATTATCCTCTAATCGTCTTGAGATATAGTCCTAAGGTTCATGGACCTCGACAAGAGTTTCTCCTTCTAAACTCTAAACGATGCGACCTCGTTTCGCTGCTGAAAAATTCACTTTGCTTCCATTCGCTCTCTCGCTGCGAGCAACGTGCTGACGATCCAGGAGTTGCAGGAGTCAGCCAAGGAGAAACAAAGCAGGGAGTAACGAGCGAGCATTGAATCATCCTACTTGAAACTGGAAAGGCTCTCTCTCTTTCTCTCTCCTTCTCTCTCCTCTCCCTCACTTTCCTCCCTTCCACCAGGATCAACCCTCTCTCTTTCGCTCTGTTATGAAAGTGCTGCAAGTGGAGCGCGCTGCGGCAAACAAAGTTGTACTTTTATTTATAACTGGCCGACTTATCGTCAATGTAATAGAGAAGAAGAAAAAGTCAGAGGAAGAATAGGAAGATGCTGCTTATAACGACAAGATAAATACATCTTCCTATCCAGCCAGAAATCTTACCGGCAACCATTAAAGCGACGATTCGCCCTCTTCTTTACGAGAGTGCAGAACTAAATGCTCCTTTTAACGGATAACGACCATTCGAGATGAATCCAAGAAACCGTATCACCAAGAAAATCCATCTAGTTAGCACAGGGTGATATTATTTTTCAAGATGGCCTGCTTCGTTTTCAAATTTACATCCACGCGGACTTGACTGACGCTTCTGTAATAATGCCTTCCTTCTGGCTTCGTTGGATCCGAATGCTCTGCTCGTTTCTAAAAATGAGAAAAAATGACTTGGTCCTTCGAACAGCTACACTTTCCCATCTTCGCTCGAACGCCGCTTCGGGCGGGAAATTTGAATCTGATCAGCGGAGAATCAGCGAGCGAAGGGAAAAACGAGGAAACAAATGCTCGTGGCTCATCGACCTCGAATGTAGGTCGGTTGTGGGCGCACGCAATCGTTGCAATGATTTTGAAAAATGGCCGTCCCACTTGCAGGGAGTATTTTCACGGTCACTAACCCTATGGAGTAGTGCGAGTAACTCGCCGCTCTAAGCGTCCAGGAACGCTCACTCTTACCAGACCTGGTCGAGGAAAGCCTGTTCACTTGAATATATCTATGTATATCCTTAGTGCATTCTGAGTGCAAATCAATGTCCCGTATAATTTTCATCATTCGTTTTCTCCCTTTCTGATAATCAACATCCAATTGTAGTTTTGCTGCAACGCAAAGACCATTCCTTGTCGGGTATTGCCTTGGGGCTACAGAAGAGAGAAATTAGAAATTATGAGATTAAAGTGGGATCAGACAAATTAAATACAGCGGAACGGTGTACCTTAGGTAGAATCAACTAATTCCTATCAGCCTGAGCGAATCCTAAGGCCGATCGGAAAGTAGCGAAAACAGTAACGTCGCCACGGTTAACATGCATCCAGATAAAATTGTCATCTCGAAAGTTGGCCTACTATCTCCATCATCGCAATAATAGCCAGTCACGATATCTCTCGGGTAACGTAACGTAAAAACTATCTGCACTTCCTTCCTTACCTTCCCTGTTAAAACGTTTAGAATTAGATCATTACCTTTAAAGTACCTGTGCAACTGTCCTGTATACTATTTAGGTATAGGATATGCTAGGATATATAGATCTGCAATGCTACCAGTAGCTCTTCCGATGACACAGACTGTTTCAGGGTAGACTGGCTCTTTGTAAAATTATCCAGACCCAATGGATGCTGATCAGAGAGCGGCTAACGTCGTGACTTCCTCACTGGGGTAAAAGAAAAAAAAATGAATAAATAGACAAAGTCCTTGTGCTGCGAGTTGAAAATACGAAAAAATTATTCAACCAAGATTCAAAGTATTGGTCGTACGTGCAAATGATTGCTTGATGATATTTTAGAACCCGAGCTGAGCTTGCAGGGGGCTACTGGCGTCGCTGTAGTTTTACTCTCAATCAAGCTGGGATACGTCGACCTTATTTACCTTTAGCGAAGTAGCGGGAACGACGGACCGTACACCCTGGTTCACTATTGGGAAGAATCGATAGGTCAGATTTTACGCAGTGCGTATGAGAACTCGAGAACGCAGTACAGTCAAAGTTATGAAGGAACGCGTAAAGCTTCTAGAAGCTTTTGAGATGAGCTACCTGAGATGATGCTGCAATCAATGAACTTCCTGGCTGTCAAAGCCAATTTGGCAAGAAGCTTTGGACACCAGGATGGACGCATCCATGCAGCCAGGATGCACCGTGTCTCTTTTGGCAATGGCGGCAGGGAGGATCGATCGTCGCGTTGCGGCCATGGACTAGATTGGTTGAATGATCGATTGAAACTTCAGAGTGTGGATTCCATGAAGTGCAATAACAGTCTCCAGGTTCCCTGCAATTCTCAGAATACATAATGATAAACCCGAATAAAAAATTGCATTGGACGTTGTTCGACCGTCATCTGGCCTTGATAATGCCTCTATGCAAATCAGATGGAATTTGTTACCTGGGCTGCACCCAGAATGAGTGTTCTAGGAAACACCTATGCGAATCGACCTTAGCACGTTTCATCCGGGATCATCCTGAGACGGAACTCAAAATACAAAAAACTTGCACAAAGAAGAATTGGCATTCTGAAAATTTGGCTTTCACGTCTGCTCACAAGATATTGCTAGCAGCGGAGCGGCTCCTCGGGTCGGTGAATGGTAAACGGGAATGGAGATTTCTAGGATGAACTCTAGTAGCGTAGATCGCAGTAAGCGAGAGTCGATAGGGTCGGTCGGAAAGTAGTGCAGCGTTGACTACGATGGAGTAGAGTGCCCTCCAAGTAGGACAAGGGTTCACTGCATCTCTATCAATTACACGGAGACGCCTGGGTAGAGTCTACGTCGACTATGATGAAGTCAGGTTCATTGGCACCCTAGGACGTTCAGGAATGGACACCTTTGGGATGTCTTCGCCCTTTAAGTCGGTCAGATCTTCCACTTCGTCACTGAAGAGTCAAAGAAGAGTCTCAGTCCAGCTGCCGACAGGACATTGGTTCCTTGAAGATGTTTTTATACGTACGATCATCAATATATTCTGAGCTGCCTGCGCGCAGAGACTGATCATGGCTTCCTTCCTGTATTATCATAATTGTAATGCGTTCAATGACTCCAGGCACGCGCCTTTTCTTCTGCTTCCTCCCTGCTCGCGTTCGTCCTCCTTCAAGGTACATGTTGACCGTGTAGTGGGTGCGCATATCGGAGTACGTTGATCCTGCAGCAAGGATCTCTCGGCCTCGGACACTCATGTAAATGAGGATGTTGGGACCAACTGGTAAACATGGAGTCTCTAACATTGTCTCTGTGAACATTGAACCTCTCAATTCGTTAATGACAGTCTCTTGGTTTCTACCTACTTAAATCATTAATTTTAATGATCGTCTAGTTTGATCTTGCCGAGACACACCTTAAATTCCTTAATCATGATCAATACTGGTGGTAACAGGAAGGGACTCCGGTGCTGCTCAGGATTTTAATTTTCTGTGTCCTGTACAGTATATGTATATATATACACATAGATACAGATTCGAGTGCCACTTGGGAGCTGGGAATCTCTCTGGCAAAAAGCCAAATGCGATTAAGGTTAATGTTCATCGAGCTAGTTTTGACGCAGGGACTCTAGGTGAAGACCTCGCACCAGGGTATTCCCAGGTGATGGGGAATTTTCATCTATTTTGTTTTTCTCTCAATCGACAGAACGACGTAACGTCAATCGATCTTAGAGACTCGAGGGCCACGTTGAGCAGTTGAGTGTTAACACGAATGACGAGGCACATATTGCGCATCGACCCTTGAGACAAGGGTGCTGCGCCATAAGGTCTCTTGTAGATATTAAGTTAACCTGAAGTAACAACTCAAGAGAATAATGCGCCAAGAGAAATTCTTGTCATGGATTTTTGCTTGTTTCGGCACAAGGTGCAAGTCTCATAGTTCCAGCCGGTGTTTTTCAGGTTAGTTTACTCGGATGGCGTGGATGGAATATCGATGTGACAGTTTTCAACCCTCAGTTGACTCCGGATCAGGTACCACGTGCAGGAGGTCAGGAAGAGACAGAGAGAGGCGAAGATGACGATCGATCGCCCTGAAAGAGAAGAAAGGTGGTCAGGATGACAGAAAGTGGGCTCCACGAACTAGTGTTTGCACCAGGTGTCTGGAATTATTACATGGAGGATCCCTGGCAGTCGTAGGAGCATTGATGCTTCGAGGGATGGTTAGTCACGGCGGTGACTAAGTCAGAACTTAGGCGCTGGCTGGTTGAGGGTGGTCGCGAGGAGGGTTTCCGAGTGGGAGGTCGAGGGCAGCTGGGGGTGACGCAGATGGAAAGAAAAGGGCGGGAGTGCGGGTGCGCGAGGACTAGGCTGCATGCGCCGCTGCAGAGACGCCGTAGTACCAGCGTCCTCCGCTCGTCGTCCCGGCGCCACAGTCTCTCCGCATGTACGGAGCCGGCTAGCCGTCTCCGTCTTAGGTCCTGTTCTCGCACCTTCTGCACAATGGTAAGTATTTTTTACGCGACATTTACCAAGTCGCGTGCGGTCCTCGTACCTTCTGGTGAAATCTTGATTCCTTTCCAACGTGGATTCCTGTCCTAGTCGATAGACGTTTCTTCTAATGCGATAACGTTGAATCGTTAGTCCTTGATAACGCGGACACTCGGCAGGCCGAACCTTTCGAAGACTCTTTATTTATCATTGACTATTGGTATGCGCATTCAATGCGGTTGTCATTCTACACTGTTCGAAACGGCGCCGTTCGCTATTACTACGTGTCAGAGTTTCCTGTCACGCGTAGAGTGGCCCCCTTGACACAAGCGGCCTCGGTATTCGTTGTGAATAACAGTACGTCGTGCTCGTGTTCTTGAAACGTGGTTAAGAGAAGTGTCAGAGGTAGCTGATGATAAGGACGTCTTGCGAGGAAAGTGAGAAAGTGTCAGGAGTCTCGGATAGTACGTGGGGATGTTTCTCGTGAGTTATTTTTTAACGTTGACAGCCGGCACACGCCGTGACTGTAGTGGCTAGAATACGTGAGTGTCGCAGAGGGAGAATGACTACGTAGTTCGATGCGGCGCCACTAGCTGGCAGCACTTGCCGCGACATAATCGGCAATGCACTGTGAGCCAGAGGATCCGAGTCAGGTAAATGAATGGGACTGCTCGACGGAATTACAGGTGCTTGCGGACGCGACGTTAAGGGATGAACGCGGCAGCTTAGCGAATGGGAACGTAGAGAGCATCGTTGTGAGCAACCTCTTCGATGGGGAGACCATTAGCTACAGCATGGCTCTTCTACGGGGTCGGGTGCCACAAGGATGCTCACACATCACTGTACGGGCCCACAAAAATTCTGTCTCGGAGTGGCCCATCGTCTCCGGGGAGTTTCGTGCCCTGGTGGATCTCGCACGAGGTCTGAACAAGCTGGACCTGGAAGCTGGTGGGATACGTCGAAGATTCACTCTGATACATGAACCTAGACCAACGAGATTGAGAGTCACGCCTGTTTACGTCATCTGCTCTGGACACGATGGTTACTTCCAAGGTCCCAGAAGTGAGGATCGTTCACCGGAGAGCGCAGCGACCAGGATCGGCCTGGGAGCTAGACTCCTGCAGACTCTGACTGCCGAGAAACTTCGAGAAGCCGGTCACGGCAGGAAAACATTCCAACTCGAAAGAGATTTGGACGGTGCCGAGTGTCTGGTGATGCACAGTATGTTGCACGTGGATAGAGCTAGAGCAATGAATCAGCGAGACCTTTGGGAATTAATAGCTCGTGAGTTGATGACTGGACCATTAGCTTCAAGGGACCGGAAGTATTTGGCCTTCCTATCCTGCACAAGGTACCGAGGAGCACCGAATCCAAGGACCCACGAAGACACCCTGGCAAGAACCGAAGGCCACGCTGCTTTGGGTGGCGGAGGTCTAGCACTTTTTGGGTCAGCCTGCCTTCACACCTGGCCCACCTGTTTGGCTCAGGTCCTCGGACGATTCTTGGACTCAACCCTCGTCGACACGGAACAGCTCATGGATGACAGCAACTACAGAGGCACACATGGAGGCTGCCTGGCAACGACTTTGGGTTCAGCTCTCCACGAACTAGGTCATACCTTTGACCTGGGTCACACCAGAGAGGGAATAATGGGTCGTGGCTTTGACTACGTGGACAGAGTGTTCGTCGGTGGTGCAGGACTGGATCCTAATCGTAATTCCATAAGAAGGGATCCTCAGCATACTACTATAGCCTTGAGCAGACCACTGAGCGTGACCGTGACGGTCCAGGAACCAATAATGGCCAGCCCCAGAAGAGGACGTCTTCTCTCGGAGACCTCAAGACCTTCCCCATCCTCGAGTCCACGTCTCAGTCCTGGTAGACTCTCAGCCCCGGCTAGTCCAGAGCTCAACAGATCCTTCTCCAGGAGTTTATCGTCCACGGAGCCACCGACCCAACCTGATAGGACGTTCTGGGGACCCTCGTGCGCAGCTATCCTGGCTTATCATCGCTGGTTCAATAACGAGATAGATAACATACCTGCACGAGGACTCAACGAAATAGAGTACGATGGTAAAAGGTAAGTTAGGTTATCTAGGGTTAAAAGATTCCTGCTAATAACTTTTACGACCTCATCAGGAACGTCGTCCGCTCACGATACGGAGTACGCGTTATGGAACTTCGTGAATCTTCCGGTGGAATGGTCGTTGGCTCACGTCAGTTTCCTGGTGCTCGTCCACCTCTGGAAGCCCTGGTACCGTCACCACCACCTCACTGTCTGGCTCCGCTCACTCTCGTCGCCGAGGACACTGTCGGAAACGTCCTGAAGCATCCCCTACCAACAGCCTTTTAGGACTTCCAAATATCCTAAACCTCCAATAGTCATCCTTACCAGTCATTCGAAGAATTTGATCTCCCAAGGAAGTTTCCTTTCTCCATTACTTAATACACTCTCGTTACTTCCTGCTGGAAATCTTTAACGGCTTCTGTTGCAGCACGCGTCGATTTTTATTTAAGAGGCTTATAGAGTTCAAGGCACAGAATCAGCACTATCTATATCGTACCTTGGAGTAAATAAGACTATCGTATTACGAGGCGCCGGTCTTCGGCTGGCACGTAGAACGTAGACCGATCTGCTTCGATGGTTGACGTTATCCTTGTCCGATAATTTATCCTCGAGAAGTAATCAAAATATTTTGTTGCCGTAGCTAAAATTTCCGACCTACTTAATTGTTATCAGCGTCATCCGATATATTATCACGATTATCATTAATTACAAAACGAATTTCGTATATAATTAATTATTGCAACTCACGACTGTTTACTCGTGTCGCATAAAGGTACGCAAAATTCAGAGATTCCATGTAGCACGTATATCTATTTCAAAGATGCATTTTATACGACAGGGCCAATTTCAAACGAAATCGAATAATTAATAAAAATTCTAACATGACGCACGCGCATGCGCACCAACTATCTGCGCAATCGCACTACGCACCGCGTCTACCCGTTTATGCTGTACCCCAGTTGTCTTAAACAAATGCATTTAATTCATGATAAGCACAAATTTGTTCAGGATTATCAGGAATTTCCTAGTATACACAGTTAATACCTAGATCGATTAATCCTACAAACATATACATAGCCGTGTGTGGCGTCATACAGAGGAAATTTAGAAAGAAGTAGCATGCGGACTCACTTAATCGTGTACAAGGTGTACCATAGCAAAGTAATATGCAAATTTCAAATTTGAAATACCTTATAAGAAACTAAGATGAGGAATATTAATTTAAAACTGTGAAGACTCCATCAGTTTTTCTACTAGATTCTATAATGACAACTATTAGTTCCTTGACAATTTCTCCTAAGCATATAATTAATTGAATTACCTTTAAGAATTCATTGTGCGTTTATAATATTCCATTGATATGGTATACTCTGAATACATAGTATATAATATATATTCTCATAAGATTTACATATTTAACGCGCTAGGATTTATTAGAAATTGTACATTGTACAGTATTGATTTCATAAATTATTTTAATAATATTATAATAGACTAACAAAATGAACTTGCAAAGGACAATATTAATATATTGTACTGCAGAATCTCATGGTTGAACGACATGAAATGATCAATATATATATATATAACTATTATTAATAATAATATAAGAATGAGTGAGAAATATATTCGATGGTGATCGAAATTAATTTTCTATCCTTTTCATGACATATCCTTCATTGAAGTAATTTCTTCTAGTCACTCCTGCATAGGTGGTCAACCTAAGTAAATCATAAGAGGCATCCAATAGCCTTTATTGATAGATGCCAAAGCATACTATAGCTAGTCGAATAGATAAGATAACGTAATCATATGACGTCTTGGTATCTGACCAGTTCTCGACGATTTAGGTTTCAGCTGCACACCAGATATAACGCTTCGTTTGACTTTCTCTTCGTTTCCTTCGTTGAACTATTAGGCGTGTTTTTACCGTTGACTGCAGCTTCTTCACGTTGACTTTGATAAACCATCGTAGTAAGCTAATTTGGCAGCAATTACTCTTTTGGGTAAGTACTAGCAAAATATCGTCAAATCGATCATATTCAAATAGAGAACTCAGCCTGAATTTGGGTCGAGATACAATCTAAATGACATTAATAAAATAACGCTCGTAAGTGACTGTGTTTTTATAAGAATTCAAAGCAAATTCAAATGTATTATTGGTATACCTATAGCTTACCGATATATAGATATACAACTCACGTGTTTCACCTTTCAACTGGACTACAATGGAAACATATAATCGGTCCACGGGTTTCGTGTGATTTTTTGACAAAATAAAAAAAAACGGAAGTTTTTAGTAAACTACATGCCGCTCTGTATAGAATTGTTGTTAGAAAGTATGCATGTGTATGATTTTGTACTGATTTACACTTTTTGTCTGTTTTAACGTGTTTTTGTGATTTATTAAGGATTTGTTTCTCGTCTGTCAAAAAAATATATTAAACTCGTGAACCGACTCTATAATCGCCGGTTGAGTATAATTAAATTGCGTCTTAAAGAATTCAAGCAGTTATATGAAATGCTTTATCGAATTACGTTTAATTGCTTTGAAAACTCATTGAGTGGGACGTAGATACCTGTGACAGTGAACGATTCTTCTTGATGAAATAAAGGAATGAGTAACGCTTAGAATGCGTATTTCCGGTATAGTGAAAAGTTACGTATTTCTAATTTTGTTGCAGGCAATAAAAAATGTCTGCTCCTAATGGTGATGTTCGGAGACAGGTCCCTGAAAATGATGGGCACGAGGAATTCGTGTCGTTTCCTGAAGTCATCGATGGAAAAATCGCAACGGAAGAATTTTTGGCGGCAGCACAAGGCATAGTTCGAATGGTTGGTGAGTGTCATTACCGCGTGGTTCAGGTTTGTCACATAACCTCGAGGTAATAATTAAAATCGATTAAATATAATTGAGCAAAAATGTTTTTTATTTTATATAAATAAAAAAGCATTGAGTGATATAATTACCTATCTTTTACAGATAAATTTGGAAAACTCTTCGCACCTGTCAAATATGATATGCAGGGAAATATCGACGTGAGTAAAATTGTACTGAAATCGATTAATCTATATTTCTAGATTATATTCTGTAATTGATGCTGTTCTAGAAAATCAATACGAAATATAATAGCAATAGGCAGCAGCATCTCACTCTGCAGGATTTAATTCTCTTGGAGAAAGCAGCAGGTCGTGATTTGATTGCTACTGACGCATTATTGTGGCTAAGAAGGTAAATAAAAAAAATGGCAGAGGTATTTGAACAGTTTAATAAAGAAAAATGGATAGATTTGAATTGTTTATATATTTTTCAGGGGACTTTATATGATACAGCTATTCTTCGAAGAAATTATTGAAGATCACAAAGCTGGTAGGAGGACTGAAGATCTTGGTGCTTTTTTGAAGAAAGCGTATAAAGAAGCTTTGGAACCATTTCATGGCTGGATGGCGCAACAACTTTTTAACGTGAATATCAAGATTTTCAGGGGAAACTTATTTTATCAGCCACTTTTTATTGATGATCATTGATTTTAGCTTATAGCAAGAATGGTACCTACAAAGACAGCTTTGCTGCAGGCCATGGCTAATGGGAAACCAGGTCAAGAGGATATTACGTTAAAGGATTTGGAGGTAGTCCTTATAGGAATGAAAACAAATGTTATAAATTTATGTTCCTTCTATGAACAATATAATCTTAATAATAATGCAAGAGTGTAATACATATTGAGTGATTCAAAAGTATGTTCAGAATTAAGAAGCACCGATTATTCCTGCCATATATTACTTGTCAAAGACTTAAAAGATTGTATAACGCTTGTTCAGTACTTGTAAGAGAATTTTATATTTGTCTATCAATTGGACATGGGTATATGTATTTATTAAAGTTACAAATGTACGGGTTACGTAATATATATTTTATGTAAATAAATGCTTTTTCTTCATTCTGCATGGTATTTTTTATAGAAAAATCTACTTCAGTCTAGCTTATCCTCGATGCCATACAACTGTGCTAAATAAAATCTTTTCGCATGATGATCTGCAGAATGCTTTAAGGCCATGGTTCCTGTAACGATTTCAGTGACAAGAAGGAATAGCATAATACCATTGATCACTCTCTCTCCTAGAAGAGGCATGGTTCCTTCATCCAAAATAAGGAACATTTCCAAGGGAAATTGCAAGAGAGTAGAAATCAGCCAAAAACTTGCTAATTCTGGAATCTGCAATGTTATTGAATTATATAATAAATCCGTACAAAATGAGAAGATGAATTGCACAATTATACGATCTTACACACCTTCTCTGCCAAATTACCCATATACCCCAAGTAAAGTCTTGTACATTCCAAAACAGATATGACAATAAATACTGTGACAGTTGCAAATTTGTACAAGTCCGACAGTCTGTAATACTGAAAAAAAAAAAAATACATCACTTGAAGCATCAATAAAATGATGCAAGAGTTTCAGTGTTTGCCAAAAACTTTTTTAATAATTACTTTCATATCCAAACAGCATACAATAATTAAAAACCATGGAACGAAGAGCCATACATTAAAATAGAGAGCCATTTGGAGCGGTAGACTAGATTTAATTTGATGCTCTGAAAAATATACGAATAAATAATGAAGTTTCATACAAATAGTAAAGAAAATGTCTCCACTAAATAAGAGAATACCAATGTCATAAAATTCCTTCTTGCGATCATGGTATGCTAAGCCAGGAAATATATGATCCGAAGCAGTTACCACCGAGCTCCTCCACATTTTGTGATAGATATCATTAAATAGCTGCAAGCATTAAATCGCAATGCAACCTACATCGTATCTATCAATAGAAGATAAATTACTAGTTCAATCTAATTTAACAAATAGATATCCAAATATACCTATACACATCCAACATATTGATTTCAAACAGAATGTAAACAAAATCAGACAACCCACTGTTACTTCTTGGACTTATAAACTATTGCCATCTATCGGACATTCTAGGTAGTAATTTACCTTCAGAGAGTACATTTATATTCTAAAAACTTTTCCTGCATCTGTTCACAAAAATATACATACTACTAACAAATAATACTCCAAAACCTTATATCTTTTTGTCTCAAACATTTCTTTCTTTTTTATCGTACGAAAGTGTTTGAGTTTCAATGCAATGCCATTCCTCCATTATCCAATGATGTAAATAGAATTAAAGAATGCATCATGTTATTTTAGAACATTTCTGCGCCACTGCATTATTGAGCTACAGTTCTACTTCGTGAGTGTAATCGGACCTTTTTCTGAAGTTAATGTATATCTTGTTAAAAGCCATTAGTAATTTTATCTAAATCATTGCCATTTGTATTACTTGGAACATCCATCCCACCCGCTTCCCTTTTATCGGTAGTGTCCTGCTAAAGATAAAGTGACAGTTTATAAATTGGAGCACTAAGCAAGTTTCTTTATCAGACTGTGATCTGTTCTTATATGATCACCACACAACAGTAATCTCTGCCATTTATAAGTGGATACCAGATTTCTGACAGCTATGGCATCTCCTCAAGTAAGAAAATATTTTACTGTTAGGCATTCTATCCTTTGTTTTTTTATTATACATGTCTTTTTTTTGTTTATTGTTCCAGATTGATAGAGTACTAAAGATATACAAGTCTGTGGTACAAAATCCTTCTTTGTCTACTGCCAAAATTATAAGAGTTGTAGGTAACGGAGTGACAGTGCAAAGTAAATGGTCTCAAAGAAATCTTGAGAGACGTACAAACCAGCGTTTCGTACAGGAGCATGTATTAGATTCTAATCTTCAGGTTGTATCAGAGAGCTTTCCTATTGATATAACAACAGAGTATGTATTTTTTTCAAAGAAGATAACGCACTTTACGTATGCTTAATATCAGAGTGACAGAGCAATAATTTACATTATAATTGTAACAGGGTTGTATCTGTATTATCTGATGATGAGCAACGTAGAGCTGTATTACGGTCAGCAGCAGTTGACAATGCTTCCAGACAATTTATAGAAATCTGGGATAGACAGCACCTTGTCAAGAATTATGACTTAACTGCTCTGGATGTACATGGTGATGTGTATACTGACTGTACGTAGTGAACAACATTGATTAAAAATTAACGTGTGTCAACCTATCTTCTATAATGCTTTGCGCCCGTTACAGCTGAGTTTGGCGCCTTTCAATGGTCTCCGGATAAGAGTAAATTGCTTTACATTGCTGAAAAAAATCTTCCCAAATCAGAAGCATTTTATAAACAGAAATCAGTAGACAAAAAGGAGAAAGAAAAAAAAGAAGAGGAAGAAACAACAAAAGTAAGTAGTTCAAGATTAAGATATGCATATCTAAACTTAATTAATTTTTTGATAAACTGATTATCGTATTTCGTTATAATCTTTAATATGCTTATCACTCCACAGGGAAACGAATATATATACAAACCTCATTGGGGAGAGCAATTGGTAGGAAAGCACAGGCCTGTCGTTGTGATTCTTGATACAAATACAGATACGATTAATGCCTTAACCGGAGTACCGGATGACCTATCCCCTGGTCAGGTACTTTGGACTCCGGATGGCCAAGACGTTGTAGGTGTAGCATGGAGACACGAACCCAGGTATCTAGGTCTCATCGCCTGTTCCAACAGAGATTCATGGATCTTCTTACTGAAGAATGGAGAATTCAGTAAGACGCGAATTCAGTAATAAAATATTTATTCACTTATCTAATCGTAGTGTAATCAAATCACATGATTTTACTACGTTCCAGAAAAAATATCTTTAGACGGATATGCAGTGCGTTCGCCCCGATTCAGTTTGGATGGAAAATATCTTGTCTGGTTGGAAAGGGAAGCCGATGGACCACATCACAATGCCCACAGACTGATGCGAATGCAATGGGAAGCATCCAGAGAAAAGGTCCTTATCCATTAATAAAATGAATTGGCTGCTGGATCCTTGTGATAATCAAAAATCATTTTATCAACTTCTAGATGGATATACTGATTGACGTTATTCATATTAGTATTACAATTAATAATGAGAAACAATTCTACGGATTATACGATCGAAGTTTACCTAGACGATGCTGGAGTTCAGACTCTAAGTATTTATTTTTGAGTACGGCTCAACGCTCGAACGTTAGATCATACGTCGTTAATGTTGGTAGGTGTGCTGCTTCTTTTTTATTTTAAATCATTGTCATTAGAACACTATGACTTTTAGAAACGAAGGTCGTTACTGAAATCGAAAACGACAGCAGCAGCCTGACAATTTTGGATGTGAGAAACGACGTAATCGCCTTCGTCAGGACATCCTTGATAGAACCTTCTCGCCTTGCTATAGGCCGCTTCAATTCGCAGGCCTCCAGCATTGGAAACATTGCAAGAACTGAAATTACTTCTCCGCAAGATATTCCTGGCCTTGAGAATATCAAGTATGAGCAAATCGAACACTTGTATGACAACAATGATGAAGTTAGTACGTATCACCTTGTGCAATCTGTGCAAACATAAATTAATAAACCTGTTGGACTCGGTATATTTAATAATATTTTTCAGAGCAATTCAATTCTATATACTTTGGACCAAAGGATGGTGACCTCAAATCGACTCCGTTAATAGTAGCACCTCATGGAGGACCTCATGCTTCGTTCGCAAACGTTTTTTCTCTGGACCATACCGTCTTCGCCCTGCTGGGTAAATATAGGCACTCACAATTAAAATATCCAAGTCACATTCAAGAACCACTGATATATTAAAATATTTAAGGATTTGGAATACTCCAAGTCAACTTCCGAGGATCTACCGGAATGGGTTCAAAGAACGTGGAGTTCCTCCAAGGAAAAGTGGGCGACGTCGACGTCAAGGATTGCATCGAAGCGACGCAAGAAGCTTTGCGCAGATTTCCTTGGCTAGATCCAATGCGTATGGGACTCTCCGGTGGGTCTCACGGTGGCTTCCTGGTGGCTCACTTGAGCGGCCAATATTCGGTATCTCATAAAACAATTTTTAATAAATCATTTAAGTCCACAGTACAATCTCAATACAGTTAGTATTCGAATTCCAGAATTTATTTAGGGCCGTTGTAGCGAGAAATCCAGTGATCGACATTGCTGCCATGTATACTATATCAGATATACCAGATTGGTAAGGATAAACGTTCATTAATAAAAATGTCTTTCTATTCGGGTAATTTATCGATTTGTATTTCAGTCGCAATGCATTGAGTAGGGAAGAAAGAATCGCGTTCCAGGATCGTGCGTAAGGCTTGCCGTAGAACTAATGTGTCTTTAATGAGAGATTGAACGAAACTAAGCAGTACTGAAAGATTCAAGAAATGCGAACCCACTTATAAATTCGTACCTATTTCTTATGATACAAAAAGTTATCCAATCAGAACAAATTAGCGCGCCACGATTAATCCCAATGATCCATATATCGTTACAAGGTTCATTAGGTTTTGTTTTATGGTTTTTTAGGTGTACTGCTGTAATTGCCTATCCTTTCCATGAGTCGATACCGCAACAAAAATCCGTAGAAATGTTTGTCAAGATGTTTAACTGTTCGCCGATTGTCCATGCCGACAAAGTACGTGCACCAACTTTGATTTGCATTGGTACCAATGATCTGCGGGTACCGTGTTCTCAGGGAATACTTTGGTACCACCGTCTCAAGGCCAATAATGTCAAGACTAGGTAATTATATCTGATATTTTTTTTTATGTTCAATCAGAAAATATTAAAGGACTAATTTATTCACAGGATGCTAGTCTACGAGGATAATCATCCATTGGGATCAGGTCCTGTGGAGATTGACAATATTATTAATGGAGCCCTGTGGCTATTGGAGCACACTGCCGCACAAGAACCATAAAATTATGTCACGTTTGAAATTAAATTTTTTGTACGAGACGCCAAAATATATTAGATAATATGAATAAACAAGTGTACTTTATTGACCTTGAATACCTGATCTAAAAAAAAAACTTCAATGTACTAAGTGCGTGTCAGATTATGTCTCACGCAAGCAAATAAAGAACACCTGCAATTATTGAACGATTCAGTATAATGTTGTTTTTTTATGTTTTGACTGAAAAACGGTTTTTACATTATTTTTAAATTAAAAAATTATCACTGCATTCCACGGCATTTTGTATCTCCTTGTGCGTAAAATCAGATAGACGCTTAACTCTACCTAGGAAGATAACGTGATATCGTTATGTATTTAATTTTCATTTTATTACAAATTCAATATTTACAGAACATTAATTCATCTGCATCAGAGTGGCTTTATGTTTTATATTATATACGTTGCTGTAGCAACTCCAAAATATACATCTATCTATGTGATATAATTAGCGATATTTGTAAAGTCAATATGGATATGCGTGTCGAAAATCTCATATTGTTAATGGCAGGCACATGTAAATAGAATATGTTTTATACGTTTTCATTAATTCTGACACTTTTTCTAAATACAAAGGAGTATCCCGTTCATGATCTTTTCATTTATAGTCTTATCCTACGTTATACATATGTATATAGATCTAAGAGATACATGTGTAGTCGGAGAATCAGTTACCAAGCATTGAGGTCACTGCTTTATACATTTATTCGAATAAACTACGTTACTTTTGGGGAAAAAAAAAAGTTAGGTTTCTTCATACGCAATGAGAACAATTCACAGCAGTCTTATTCACGAATTTAACTCTACTACAATACTAAATCGATAGTAAAGTTAAAGCAGTTCTCCTGAACTTCATTTCTATTCAAAAGTTATTGTCCAATATAAGTAGTTGAAGCAGATTATAGAAATTCTCCTTAACTTTCGAACACCTCTTAATTGTTCTTACGTGTCTTTGGATTATGAATAAAACTCAAAGCTTCATCGCATGATGAGATTCACAAAAAAAACAAAATAATTAGATTTTTTTCTTACAATGATTAGACGGTTACTATTTGATAAGTAATTGGTATCGAAACATTAAAAAGTTAAGTACCGTTAGTCAGTGTTTACAAGATTCTTATATGGACGTATCTTATTTTAATCTACAGATATTAGAATACAAATGGGAACTATTGAACTGGCTCGTTAGAGCGATGAAATAATTATTCGCAAAAGCAAATTGTACGATATTATCTAATTAAAACATTAGATAACTTACCGATGAGAGATTACTTGTTATTGTGTGGTTGTGGGATTCGGTTGATTAGGGAACAGAGAATCATAACTAGGGGGCAAATCCTTGTCTAGAACTGGTGCTGGTACCACTACTTCCAACATCGGTGCTGAGGCTACTGGACTATCGACAGGTCTATTCATTTGTCTTTCTAATTGTGGGATATTATCATTGGCAGTAGTTGGTCCTGCACAGTCTGATGACCAACATAATTTCTTATGCCTTCGACATATCCACAAGCATACAACGAATATGAGGAAGCATAAAAATATAGTGGTCACTGCACCAACAGTCACTTTTGTTCCAGTACCATTGCTTACAATTATACCAGGACATTCACTCTCTTCAGTAATACAATTGTCAAAAGCACAGTTGAGATAACCATCACAAAAGAAATCTTTCCAAATACACGTACTTTCACGTACAGGCAAAAATTCTTCTGAGTCAACTTTTTCACAGTCTGTAATGGAAATATAAGTAATTAAGTAATGTAAATATTAATTTGGCATATCTCGTTATCACTCCTATTAATCACATTTGTTACCTGTATAAGGAGTGTATACAATACTTAGATCCAGTGTCTCATCTTTCTGTAGAGGTTCCTTAGAAATAAATATCTTAGTCTGTAGTTTTCCTTTGACATCAAATATACCGTAAGATCCACTGTCTTCATTTTCTTCAGAACTTTCTGTTTCAGGAGAAGTAAAATACCTAGCACTTCTCCAATCAAATTGGCCACAAAATTCTTCAGATTCATAACCATCCCGTCTCTTAAACTAAACATCAATTGATTAGTAACTCGTATCAATGTAACAGACCATCTAAACGATACAAACAATAATGTCCTTACCTTTAAGTAATCTAAACATTTGGTCCCATTTCGTCGGAAAGACATTTTCTGTATAGCAGCAAAGAGTTGCACTCCTTTGTGCGTTTCAACAATAAATTTACAATATCTATCAGCAGTGACAATCCACCTATCGAACATGTGCTCAGGCTTAACAATAATTGCAGTCTTCGCATCATGTAAGCTGAGTATACTGGTGGGCCCAGTAATCTTGCCCTTTCGTGCCAGAGGATGGCAAACCCTCTCACTCTCCAGTGGGTCTGGAATGTCAAATAATATTTATGAGAATATTATTTAACCGAAGCCGTATCAATTCTTGTTAAAATTATGATAACAATATAATTATTAAAACTCACATCTCACATACAGCTCGCAAAAGACGACATTATACAAAATAACGCTCGACAAGAGCAACTGGTAAACAATCTTCGAAGTACACTCTACGACCATTTTGGAGGAACTGGAACTGTCATAGAGCCATAAAGATGCTGACACTGTTCTCAGCGTCTAGGATCTCAAGATGACAAGCCTTTAATTGTTCCAAGAATTCACGAGTATGACTGCTCTAACAAAATATTTGTTAAACGAGGCCCGATTCACGTAGCATACCGATTAACTAAACCGATACGAAAAACACGTCATACAATTACTCTGAGTTACTCTTTGTTTTCCTTCTACATTTGCAAGAAAAATATCAGCTGGAAACTCAACTAAAGCTAACGTTGCATTGGTTGGTTAGAATATACCAATTGTTTCATATCCAATAGACTGTTTGCATTTACCAACTGCCAATATCTGAATCATTTTATTAATATTAAAAGAGATGACTTGGTTATCGGCATAAATGCTATTTATATTATCATACGTATTCACACACGTAGTGCATTTCCATCAAATTTTTGGCGGTAACGATTTTCAATTTGAAAATGCATGAATTTAAAAACTCATAAATCCGTCTGATTACAATTTCTGCGTGATACGCGGTGTATGGACGTTTCTATAATGCAATTATGGAAGAAATAATAGAAATTGACTTTGGAAAGGTCGCTCTGGGTACAACGGCTACTGAAATCATCAAATTACGCAATCAGAGCTGTGTAAATTATTTTCAGGAAAACTTCCTTATGGTACATTAATTTTAATGAATATTTTTCAGAAGGAACAGTCGTACGAGGTTCGTAGAGATCCAGTTACGAATCCTTTGGATTATGTTTTCAATTTGGAAAAATACGCCTGGTCTCTCCTACCTGGAGAAACTTTTATTTGCCACATTTATTACAAACCGACTACCTCTTTTCACAAGAATACGGATTATTTTATAGTAGACGATTGTGACTTTACGCGTTACAAAATTATCGCACGAGGAAATTGCATTGGTAATTATTAGAATAAAACTTTTGTATTTAAATAATCGCAATTTTATGGTTATTTTGTATTTTCTTCGTGCAGGCCCTGATATTCAATTTTCCGTGTCAAAACTTGTGATGATTTGTTCCAACGATGAAGGTTCGATCCAGAAGAGAATTCGGATGACAAATAATTCCGATATCAAAGGAAGATTTATGTTTGATATCGATGAGAATCAATCCCAATTCAAATTGAATTTATATCATGGAATAATTAATCCATTTGATAACCAACTTCTGACAGTCACTTATATCCCTCGTAAAACTGGATGCTGCGTCATGTATCTTCCTTGTATTATAGAAAGTCAGGTAATCCTATCGGACAAATTATTAATTTAGACTTGAAAAAAACAAAAACGAAATAAACGTTGATTCAGGGACCAATTATTTTGGAACTTTATGGATATTCCACTGATTCATTTCTTAAAGAAGATAACATCTGTCTTGAGACTTTTCCAAATTCTCCAGCAGAATTTGAAAGTTTCGAAGGATACATGAAAGACAATATTTCTGTCATAGAAGGATTTACACCTCCTTCGTCACTTTCAACTAACTACATCAATTTTGGAAAAGTCAGTAACGATCATGCGACACATACAGTATGTTTCACAAATCACAGTCGGATCGACTTTTCAATTAACTGGGACGAAGGTAAAGAATGCAATAGCAAAAGAACTAGATAAATTCATAAGAAATTTTATTTGTTACAGATATCGATAAAATCTTCGCTATGAGTCCCAGTAGCGCCATAGTACATGCCCAGCAATCAATTCTCTTCGAAGTTCATTTCCAACCTGACAAGGAATCAGCTGTTTATCATCGAGAATTATTCGCCAATATTTTGTGGAAAAATGATAAATTTCAAAACGAGATTGAAAACCAATCAAAAGAATCGATAGTGTTCGTTCCCTTGGTATCATCTGTTCGAATGATAGGTATATATTTCATTATCATCGTATTACATTCATTGAATTATACATAACCCCATTGTTAATTATTTTCAAGGTCATTCATTTCCTTTAACGTCTACCGGATGGATTCCGCAATATGAACTTCCTCAAATAGTTATTTTACCACCGACCACACCTTCGCAAGCAGTTTACACGACTTTTGTCATTAAAAATCATGGATACCTTCCGTTAACCTTTCGTTTTGTGGCGCCACATGTAACTCACTTCAGCGTGAAGCCGCTTCTGGGTACAATTTACAGGTTTAACATTTTCTCTTAAATATGTAAATATTTATTGTTATTTTTTATTGAATTTTTATTACTGCAAGTTAATTATTTAAAATTATAGAAATCGTCACACAATCGTCCTGGGTATGTTTCCTAAGGCTGAGAATAACTTACTGTATATGGAACGGTGGGCGGTGCAGTTTAATGAAAATCCCAAAAATGAGGCTTACGTTGATTTCAAAGGATACGCGGAATTTCCAAATGTAACTATGGGCGATAATGAATTAGTGGAATTTTTGCCAGTCTATCCTGAATGTCATCAGGAGAAAGAAGTCATCATGCGAAACATAACGCGTCATCGAATAACGTATACATGAGTCAATATTATCTTTGCATAATTATCATTCAATTTTATTATCAGCTCTATTAATTAATTCAGGTATTCATTTCGTAACTTACCCAAAGAACTGTGCATCGCACCTTCAAGTGGCGAAATTCATGCAAACGAGACAGTTATATTGAACTGGTTGTTCTGTCCAGTAAAATTAGGCGAATACGTTTTCAGTCTCGATTGCCGTTTAAGGGCATTGAGAAATGGACGGTTTATTGGAAATACCCAAAATATCAGTGTAAAAGCAGCAGGAAGAAGCGAGCTTGGCTACCTTGTTGTAATTAATAACTTTTTATTGTTTTAATTAATAATTAATTAATAATATATAGCCAAACAAATAAAACTATCAGGCGCTACCGGAAGTGCTGGATTTTGGAGTTCAGGCCTATGGAGAATCACGGGAACTTAGTTTTCACGTATTTAACTTCAGTGCCGTAAAGATTCACTTCAAGATAGAGTGTGCACACAGCAGCTGGCCAGTTGGCGACATAAAGCGTGATCTACTAATTGATCCTGTTTTGGAGACTCTTCATCCTGGTCAAAATCAAAAAATCCTTGTTCGACTGACACCACAGGAGTCTGGGTATTACGAATTGTCGATTCGTTACTACGTCAGAATCAATACTCAGACTGAAAAAACAGTGTCGATTGCAGAACCTCGAGAAGTTTGCACATTAACCTGCGCCTGTATTCTGCCGATTTTAAAAGTACCTGTAATCGTTTGTAATCGACCGATAACGATTCTAATGTTAAATTTTTTCTTAGATCAAAGATCTGCTGTACCATGGATCTGGTCCAAATATAAGCAAAATTGTTCTATGGAAAATGATACAGATAAACAAGTAGAAAAGAAAACAATATTTAAATATAATGGAAGAAAAATTATATATTTCTCCATAGATTGAATTCCATTATAAAAGATGTAATGCCTGACGAGACAAGAAGTATTGCAATGCACTTCCCAGCCTTCACTGTACACGAGAATCCATTTGTTATAAAACTACTCATGGTTAATCCAACTTCCGTTTCCGTTTCCTGGACTTTGAAAAGGATTCAACTGTGTTCTTGTCCACGTGTCGTCAAATCTAAGAGCTTCTCGTTTAAATCTATTGAATACAATTGTATACACAGAGAAGCATGCAAGATTTATCCAAAAGCAGGAACTCTGGAAGTAATAAAATCAATTCTCCTTCTTACAAGATAACAACAAAACCAATGAAAAATATTAATATTACATTATTTACAGCCCAGGAAAGAAGCTATTTTGACGATAGAGTTGCTTTACAAATTGCCAGGAACAACGGAACTTGAGTGGGACTTTGTATTAAGCAACAATCGTCACATTGTTTTGAAAACAAATATCCTCACAATATTAGAACAAGAATCCAAAGCTATGATGCTTTATGGATTGCAGGCAAATCTCGAAAGTATTTATATCGGGGATTTTGATCCCATTTATCAGGTAACTCAAACAGTCAATAAAAATTGAAACACATACATAGGTTAGTCTGACAATAAGAGTTTTGAACTTTGGCGGTGCTACACAATATAGTCCAAGCCATTTACGCTAGACTCAAAGCTTTCAAACTAACCTACGTACAATATTAATTATCCTTAACAATCAATATTTAGATGTGCTGGATGTACAACAATAGTAACCATGACGTATCTTACTCACTTGACATTAATTCGTTACGCAAAGCCAATAAAACGTATCTCAACGAAGTATTTTCGTGTCTCCGTCCTTCTGGCAGACTACCAAAAAACTCTCACAAACCCATAATACTAAAATTTCAGCCGAGACACTCAGGAAAGTTTTATGTATGTACAACACCTACTGTTTATTTTGTATTCGTTATAACCGGATATTTCATACGTATAATAATACAATAGGCAAATGTTCCTCTGACGCTTGGAAATAACACGACAGAATTACACCTCCATTGCGAAACTACAGGCTATTTTAAAACTCAAATTCTTACCGAAATATCACCAGTTCGCGATACATTTTCCATTGACCAAGTACCTGTGTATTTTAATACCGATCATATAATATTACCACCTATGGAAACGCATAGCAAGATCACCAGGATGCTGATGATGCACAGTACTCTCAGCACCGACGTGATTGGCTATGAATGGAAAAAGTTTGTTTCAGATGTATTTATTTACTTTGCTTTTCATATATGTGACGAATACTTTGAATTTAATGCAATCATTTTCATAGCTACAATTTGCCAGGAATTATTTCAATTCATATTGCGCCACGTAAAGGTCGGATACAACCGGATACACCTCAAACATTTTATGTGACTGTGACTACCGGTGGATATGCTTGTAAAATTGATCCTGATGTTACGTGCGAATTTATTAACGTTAGTCAACGACGCGCTTATGAGAAGAACATTTTAGTTTATCGTGTTCAATCTGAGGAATTGAAAGGACAATTTTCTATTACGGAAAAGGGCACGGATGTTCCTGTACGTTGCATTCATTATTTGACTTTTTTTAAATATGCTGCCCTTGATTAATCTCTGAAACAGATGCCACGTACTGAAATCAGGGAAAGACCTCTGCCTTTTCACAAGGCTGTTACCGTTCTTTGTTATATATATGGTACGCAAGACGAAGATTTGAAAACTACTGTTATGCAGCAATTAACTAATTATCCACCGAAAGAAATACATCTGGATATGAATGAATCTAAATGCGTTGTTGAGGAAAAATTGATAAATATGGCCAGCTTCATTTTGGAGGGGATGATATGGTAAAATATTCAAAATTGTACAGTGCATTTTGAATTTTTGTGACTGTGAGTGTGTCCTTAGGAAAATCTTAAATAGCAAATTTTTTGAGGATGTTACACTAAAAATCTTGACCGATAACCAAGATTTGAAGTATTCTCAATTTTCTATTAATGAAGTACGCAGAAGAAAATTAATGAAAAATTCTTTCATTGTACCTCCTCAAAGATACATCACTGCAATATTGGAACGCGTGAGTTTATTATCAATAAAAATGATCTAGTCGCGATAAACGTGTGTCATTTGTTTTAGATGATATTTATGATAATACATGAAGAATTTGTTTTGGATATATTACACTTAGCTCAGCCATTTGACGTCAGGGATGTTACGTATACAAAAATACGTCCGCAGTTACGTGAAATTAAAATGGTTTCTGATGATAGGAAAAGTAAACAAAGATAAAATTTTTTTCTGTTAACAGTTGAATGTTGGTGTTTAGATATATAGATATTTTTGTTTATAGAAGCAGAGCCTGCCGCAGTGATTCAGATTAAGAAAGAATCAAATATCAATGAAAATCCAAATGTACCATTATATACAGTCACTTTCAATAATTTATAAGACTGACTACGCTTGGGTTATTTGACAAAGTGAATGAATAAAAACCTTTATATACAAATTTTATTCAAAAGTAAGATTAACTAATTTGTTGTATGTAGCAATCTGGAATCCGTCGAAAAACGGCCAGAAACTTGTCACCTTTATTTCTTGTCACTTTTTGACCTTCCTCCGTACTCTCATATAATTTTTCTACAATGGGATCTGTATCCTGAAAAACATTAGTGATATCTTTAGAACTCTTTACTGTGGTATAAATTACAATATGAATATTTATTGTTGATTCTTACCAACTGTGAGTCTGGAACTCTTTCGAATAATGGATGTTCTTCGAAATGTTGTACCATCCATTCATGTAGATCCTTCACATCGGTAACTGTGTATACCACAGCCTTCGAATGATAAAAGCAATTCATAGACAGCTTACTAATGATTTATTTAAAGTTTAAAAATACTCACATCCAATGCTAATACATAGGCGTATTCAGCTAATAGAGATTTATTAATTATGCGCCATTTATGCTTTGCTTTTTTGAAATGTGGGTCTGGGTACAAGAAGAACATCTTTTTCAACTGCACAAAAACAATAACTTCCTTGTAATGATTAGAACAGAATAGTATGCTTTTAATAGGATATTTTTACCTGTCCTTTATGAAAGTAATTAGGTAGATACTTCATAGCATTAGTCCTTAAACAAGCTATATTTTGATACTGGCCTGGATATTGTGAACGCAATGCTGCAATGCGATCCATAACATAGTCGGACACCTTCACTCTGATTTCCATCCCAACAATCAAGTTATCAGGAAACATAGAAGAGAGTGTAACTGTCAGAAAAATCTTAATATAATCCTTCGGTAAATCTAGTCATGATATAATAACCAAATGTGCAGCTAACCTAAAAGCCCTCCATAACCACATCCTACGTCAGCAAATTCTACTTTCTTTGTAGATACATCTTTATTTTGACTTTCTCTTGTCGAAAAAAACTCTGGATACAAGGAGCTCCAGTCCATTTCATCTGGCGAAGAAGGACTGAAATAAGAATATACAAAAAAAACTTTAGTCCCGTTTGAATAACAAAAATGAGTGAGAATGAAGTAAAATAATTTGTCTCACTAGTCTATACAGTGGTCAGCAATAGGATTGGAGTGTGCCCGCTGCCTGTAGTATTTCTTCTGCGGTAGGGCCAACATCCTTAGTAGAGCAAGTTCAAAAAGCGTCCTGCTGCTCTTGAATCCAAATCAGTTTTTACTCGTTGCTTAAAGTCGGTTTAGTAAGCCCACGTGTAGTATTAGCACCCAGCTGAATCAGCTGACAGAGAATATCGAGAACGCTTGGTGCGCCAGCTAGTGCCAAGAATCTTATAGGGTATCAAATGAAAGGAAACGACAAAGCTCGTTTCAGCTCGAAATCAGTGAGCTAGTAGTGGCTTTCCAGGATCGCGTTTAGTGGCTCGTAGAGGATCTTTCAGTCGTCGAAAGTCCAACGAATAAGATGTGAACGGTGAAACGTGTGAAGAATCGACGAGGAGTGAAAACGCGAGATTTTCGATTATTTTTCGGTGAATGACAGTGCTTTCTCTGCGGGCTGCTCTAGGTGAGGTTACGGTCACTTCGTGGAGGAGCTTGCGACGTAGGCTCAGACGCCGAACAACGTTAACATGTTTCGTATCACTTTGAAAATTAACACGCGTGTCAAGCTGTAAATTCTTGGCACGTCTCGGTTGGTTTCCGCAATGGGACACCCTGCACAAAATAATCAGGACATGGCCTTGATCCGAATGCAAGCTCACCACCAGGGCCGTATAGATTCCTCGACGGAACGACTTTTAAAATTATTATTTTCAGGTGCAAGACATAATTTTCAAAATTCATGACGACGTCAAACTCACTGACGGATCTGCATCTCCATTGATCGGTAAGTTCTCTACCGACAACTATGGCCCCGGCGTCTTCGTCAGGGACAAAGGAATCCTTTGCCGATCCCTTAACACCGTATACACACATACTTTGTGTCTGTATAGCAAAAAAGATAGCGATGCGCACATTGGGCCTCAGTTCTTTCTTAGCCTTACCAATCTTTCAATCGTTTCTTCCTCGTGCTACTTTCTCCCAGAGTTCTATACAAATTATTTAATCCTGTCGATCGACTCAACGTTGAAATGAATTCCTGGTTACCTGATCCGAGGACATGGTTGACATTCGATCCAGAGGCCGGCTCGGTAAATATTAATATATCTATACTGAAATACCACAAGCGTCAGCCATCGTGAGTTTCTCGTTCTTCCAAGCGTCAAGAATACATATATCATTTCAAGAGTAAACTGTTAAAATAATTAAATTTAAGTATCCGTAACTCCGTTTATCAATCCCGTTTCGAGTGGTTCATTTACCTTAGCACGTGTAACGTTAAGTGATGCCAGTTTAAAATTACGACTATAGTACGTCTTGCTCAATGCAAAGGGTCGAAGCCCACGAGAGAGAGACAAAGAGAAAGAGAAAGAGAGTATTCGTGACTGTATTCAGTATTCCTCAGGTCTTTACAGTCTCTCTCAGGACGTCTCCCTACCTATGTACTTACTGCGTACCGAAAGAGCAAAGTGCTAGAGTATACGCCGATTAACTCTAGGCTGAAAATTTCTTATGGCAGGTGTTAGTAATAACAAACAGTACGTGACAATAACGACACCCATACAGCACGTGGCCTTCAAAAATTAGTACTCATTAGTTATTCTATTATCATAGATATTTACATTGATAGTATTGAGTAGAACTTACGTCTTTCTTAAGCGAATAGATTCCGAGTTCCGATAGCACTTTAATTTTGCCAATCTGGTGTCTCTCGCGTCTCTAAGGACCCGAGTGAAAAGATCTGCTGTTTCTTTAGTTTCTCACAAGAGTAGCAACCGAGAGGACGGATATGATTCCGGTCTGATAATTTACACGCGTTTCCCAATACAGTAATGTCAGTGTACAATTTTTAAGGTTCATTCTAAATGTCCGAGCTAGTGAATTCTTTCTTCCTGTCAAAGATACCTCGTTACACGAACTCGTACGGTGACACGTTCGCGTATCTGTTGAGCATTTGATTACGTCAGTTAATCCACAGTCCGTCTTCCTCGTTGAGTCAGAATCCTACGGAGGCGTCTTGCAATCAAGCAAATAACTAGAGGAATCACCACGACCGATTCACCACAAAGATTTCCTCAAGGTTATTAGGATTACTGGGTGTCACGAACTTCTGGAAATAAATTACTAGTAGTTGCCGCGAAAATGAGGATTGCGCAAAGGCTCGTTTCTTCGCGTTATTTCTTGTCCACTCGACACACTTTCTCGGACAGCTGGCTAATTCTGAGCGCGCCAATCCATTCGCGCATGCGCACACGCGTTACGTTCACTAGTTGCGTTTACTTAGCTTAATCGTGAGTGTCGAGACAGTTTTTATTATTTCGGAAACATTTTTAACTCTTCGTACAGTCTATGCGTATGTCGTCTTATCAAAAATTTCTTGGCGACTGCTACGCTGTTTTTGACAGTGATTGACGAGTGCGGCCTATCGAAGTGATAGATTAATGTAATATTCTTTTTTTTTTTTTCACTTACTCGTTCCATTGGCAGTACGTTGCAGGAGACTTATTATCGCTTCAGCAAGTAACCTGAAGATAATGCCAATTTTGTAGGATGCTTTAGTACGTGAACAATTATTCGTGGCGCAGGATCTAAGAAAATTCGAGGCCGATTTCACCGAAGTTAACTGAGGTGTACCTGGCGAGATTAGCCAATAGCACGCTCAAATTTCCAGTGTCTGAATCCCATTGGCTAATACCGAAAATTAAATCTCGGTTAACTTTGGTTGAACTGTCAGTCGTTCTCTGAGCTTCTCACCTCGTTGCTTCCTCCCACCTTTTGCAAATCCTCACGTGTAACGCTGTCTACTAGCATAGTTAAACCAGTGGAAATTTCCGTGACATTGACCGAGCCTGTGTACAAAGACTGTCATTTATAAATAGAGCACAATAGAGACCAGGTGAACAAATTATTGTCTTCTTTATCTGGTTTTTTTCACCTGAACGAGCACAAAGAAGATAGGTACACCGTTCGATAAGCATAAAGAACCTAGATCACCAAGTTTCGTATCAGGCTGCCGGTGCAATGTCTCATCTACGCCTGAAGCCGGTGTCCACCAGCAAAGGATATTCTCACGTCTCGGTACAGGGCGAACGTCGCAGGAAACAATTTGCCATGCTAAAAGGACGTTCTCAGGATATTGTCCATCGCATTGAGCACCGAATCAGCGAGGTAACATACGTTGAATATACATACGTGGGGATTTCATATACGAGTTATTACTCTTGCGATAGGTGTAACACGGGTATGCTGAGGATGCACTAGGTGCCATAACGAAAATACCATTGGCCCGGATTCGTTTGGGCCTCTTGTGTCATTTGCCAAATTAATTTCATTGCGGAATAACGACTCTGTATGAGAATGCCGTCGTCTATCTGCTTATATCTATTTATCTCCGTCTTGAAAGTCTGGCTTGGTTGAAACTATTTTTATGTCTTTTACTAGCCAATTGATCAGGCATTAATTAACTGGCATCTATTTTAAGAAGCGATCGATGAAATTTTCTACTGCTTATGTCCGCAGGCCATAACGTTATTATCGTGATTGACAGTAACTGAGATTTTCGCTGTTTTCTTTCGTGGAGATAAAGAGTATCTTTTTTTTTTAAATCACTCTTCATTATCGGGTATCTTATTGGTTTCTTGGCGATAACGATATCGTGCTTTATCTTTTACCTTAAATGACAGTCTATCGGTAGTAATGGTCGCTTCACAGTGATTCATAGGACAGTGCTGCATTTAGTCCTACACGGGGATTATAAGTTTTTAAAACGACATAGAGACTTACTTTGTTTTTTTATAAAGTTAAGGAAATGTACTTGCCAGATCTGTTAATGACAATAATATATATAATCCTTCGGAAGATCATCGATTTCGCTGCATCCTGTATAACGTGATGTGGACGCGTTTTGTTGTCAGTGACCGTATCTCGAGTGTGAATCGAACGAAGGATCTTGAAGAAGGAAAGAAATTGTCGGAGGAAGCATGAGAAAATTTTCTGGCATTTTTTTAAACTCCAGTACCGACAACAGCGTGTCCGAAAGTAGCAGCTTGCTCTCGACTAGGGAAAGAAACAATAGTAGAAAAAAATTATCTGCCTTTACATCCGTTGCTTTGCTCACTGCACGTTCCTACGGATCCTTTTTGTCGCATGAGAGGATAAGTACTTTTTGGAACAAAGAAAACAAGGTATTAATGCTTTTACAATTGGCCATCGATATCTTGCTTTTACATATGTACAACGTGAACCAAACGCGAGTCAATGAATGGAGATATCCCTTTGCGTCTCGCTAATCGTTACAGTGCCAAGTATTACTTGCGCAATTACCAATCTTTGGCACATTCGATACTTCCTATTAATAATTCACATCGTTTCGCTACAAAATATCGTCATCCGACATTCTAGACACTAGTTTGAACATTGTAGTACAACGGATTATACCCTGTCATGCAGAAAGCGCATAAACTTAACGGCCTAATGTATATTTTGAAATTTATCGAACGTATTCGTCTGTAATATCTCTTATTGACTAATGATAAGGATTGTCGAGAACTTTTAAAATTTTTCACGGAAATTATTACCGTATATACCGATGTCCGACCGGTACGTTACCATGCGAGAATGCAAGCTCACAGATGGCGCCACCTTTACAGACTTGTTACCGACTGATAATCAATCGAGAGGCCGAGAGAATTCAAATATCTCGTTGCGTCGCTGTCTGTACTTGACACTATCAATTGACAAAACGTAAGAGGTGAAGGTGAACGAAGAATGACACCGTCCTAGCCGTAAATTAGCTTTAATAAAAATTCATTCTCTTTATATAACGTCGGACTAGGGATTCGCCATTATCGATCAGATTATCATCGTAATCTGTTTAACATGATTCCTCAAACATTTCTAATCCAACGAAGCTCTATAACTCACGGATTTATAACAGCCGTCAGGCAAGGTAAACGTTTTAGAAAATTACAACAAACATTCGCAAGGATATTTAACATGTACAAATATTTGTCAAGTACGATAACACTTTTCAATTCATCCAACTGAACATACTTGGTCTGCGCTTTTATTTATGGAAAAAAGGTACAAATATTTTCCCAAGCTATTTATTCGCTTTACAAGATCTCAATCATTAATTTCTTAGAATCGCCGTATGCCGACGTTCTCTAAATTATATGCTACACACACTAAGTTTACTGAGAAAACCGCGGTACCATCTAATAGATCGAATTGCCGCCACAGCCTTTTGTATTCTCTCCCACACAACCGATAAGACCCAAGCGTCATAGACATTGCTTGAGCATGTGTCACGTATGTTCCGATAAAATAGAAGACATTGTTACGAAAAAGAGGTAGACAACAAAATAGACGCTCCTGTTCCAAAGCAACTGCATGCACTCGGACGAACCAACTACGTAGACCTCACTCCGATATCTCATTATCTCTTAGACTCGTTATGAATATTTGTGGTTATGTCACTGCTCTAAGCAGGGCAACTGCCGCGAGTCTCGCTAGGATTGTTGATATGGCCATCTCGCGTGTGCACGCACGTACCCTCTTCACCCGCGCCACCCTTTACCCTGGACCCCCAATGATAATATAAACCGCGCAAAACGCTTCTTCGAGCTCTTATAAGTTTTTACGGTCTCGCGCGACGCTCACGCTACTTCAGTCTCTTCGGTGTCGGATGACAAGGATCCGTCCTTTGCATTATCCAGGAAGACCTGTACCCGTCGACTTATTATAATTGGAGCAGGTGATCGACGTCGAAGGATCTGAAAGTGCATCATGGCCAAGAGGCTCAAGCTCAGTAATTTATCACGGGTCCGTAGCTTTATTATCATAGAGAAAATCAATAGGGCGAAATAAGAATACTTTATCATTAGATCGTATCGTGTTAGTCAAACCATTTTTTTTTAATCCGTTGTCTATTTTTAGCTTTATTTATTTTAATTCTTTATTCTGATCGTGACAGTGTGCTCTGTTGAGCAAATCAGCGCGCGGCTTCCCATTCGTCCTTATCCGATATTCATGTGAGATATCCTATCTCGTCTTCGCAGACTATAAAAGGCTATCACGTCCATTGTAGTACGTATTGGAATTGTAATCGTGATTTGTGATTGAGTATTTAGCTTTTGGTCATATATTTGAGTCTCGCTATGGTAGAGGATCGGGTCCGTAAGATGTCCAGATTGGAGGCCATGATTCGACGTAAGAGTCTCAGTCTCTCGGTAAGGAACAATTCAATGACGTAACGATCGTCTTTGCAGAGAATGGGAGATTTTATTTGAATATAATTTTTTAATGATTTATGACACTCCGAAGATAACAAGAAGGCCGTCTGCAGGAAGGTTGTTGAATCGGTCTTGAATTTTTTGTCCAAAATGATACAGATAAGATTAGATAGGTCTAATAGTATTAATTGCTGTAAATTCTAGGTCTATAAAATTCTGAGTAACCAGTCTCGTTCCGTATAGCTTATCACATTTTTCCGAAGATAATGAAAATAAAAAAATACGTGACTATTCTTAATATCCCAGCGGATCCTTGGACCGAAAGAGTTTCAGCCGTAGAGGTTGTCGATCTTCGGCGAAGAATGCCATGCCGAGAGGTCGCGCTAAGGGTAACGAAGATTCGAGGAATCATCTACGGGTTGAAAATAAAGAGAACGAGGAAGAAGTCGTGGCTGGGACACATACCCAGGAAGAGAGAGTTCAGGGTGAGCTCGATGGGTTCCTGAATGATTTGCCAGGAGAAGCAGAAAAGGATGAACCTGGAGGATCGGTATCAAAGAGTATAAAAAAAGACCTGGGTCAGGAACCTCACAATCAGACTAGTCCAGGTCGTTCGTACGCAACAAGCGGTACTGGAGTCAATCCAGTGAGAAGAACCAGCATCACCAACGTCGCCATCTGCTCGAGCATCGCACCAAGTCTGGTCGGTGTTTTCCCAGGAGTCCCCCCATCGTTACTTCCCGTGAAACCGGTAGATGAAGACACCATCTACAGGAGTCGGACAGTTTCCAATCTGTCAAGCTCTACGAATCTAACCGACGACGCCATCTTGGACGACACGTCACGTGGTCATAAGAAGAGGTTATCCTTTCTGCGTCTTCATATACCCGACCCACCCGATTGGGTAAATGGATTTCATCATCAAAGCACCAGTGCTGGACCAACTGACAACGATGATGATTACAGTCATCACCATCATCATCATCATCATCACCATCATACCTTCGGATCGCATTTTCCGCATATTCATGTACCGACGCTCACCTTCACCGCTCCTGCGTCAGATGGCACTGGCCGCAAGTTCAACTTTGGCATACGAAGACATTCCCAGACGGTTAGTCCTTTCAGGCCCAAGATCTCTTGTCACTCCTGATCCATTTACCAAATCCTGTCGCTCGTTCCTTCCATTTAATGTTTCCTGGTCTGTCTCGTATTTTTCAGCACGGAATTTTTCGCTGGTGTGATTTCAACTTCATGTACTCCCCTAACAAGCACAGAGATTCCTCGTGCCTCCGACTGCTTTGGCATGAGACACAACACTAACTGAGTCTAACAGTTTGCTCCCAGGTGTGCCACCTAACGTCAATAACGATCGATTTGTGACGCTGAGTACACTCTGGTCCGTTAATTGCCGATTTCGTAATCCTCAAGAGTCTCGATTCGGCATCGGCAGTATTGGGAGAGACACCAAGAGGATGATCAGGAGTTCAAAGACAGAACTAACACGATGCAGCTCGTGCTGCTCTGAATTTTTATAAGTCGCCGCGACTTCCGACTCTCTTGGTATAAGAGAGGAGACAGCCTCTTTTATTCGAACTGATTCAAACCGCATCAAATCTTTGGCTACCATCTGTTTACCGAGACACGTTCTTTATTTTTATCGCGACTGGTCGACCGTGTGATTCATGTTCTCTATATCGAACGTGCTTCCCGTTTTTCTTTTATTGTCTCAGTAAGAACTGCATCTCTCGACGAAAGTGATAAACCCTGCACGGAAATGCAGCTTCCCGTTATATCTTGGCTCCACCGTGTAGCATCTTCTTACAGCCTCAGTGTCTCGCTCAACGTACGTTTTACGCTTTTGCGTGAGTTACCCAACGAGTGAAATCATCATGCACTCTGGATGCAGTTTATCGATCTGCGACTTTGAAATAACTTTTTTTAGTTTCCTTTTTTTATCACCGTCCAGACGAGTGTCGATATGGATATTTTGCTTTTGTTGTAATTACGCAATTTTTTGACGTCTTACGTCTAAACTATATTATCGATCATTGATAGATATTTTTTTGTTTCTAATCAATTGCATCTCACTTCTTTTGATAGACTTTGCATCGTACGGACTCCATGGTCTCGCTGTGCTATCGCTCGCTCATCAGCTACATCACCGATGACAACCTCACGGGTCTGCAGAACTTCTTGGAGAACAAGAGAGTGCAGGTGGACGACAGGGACGACGTGAGTATCATTGATTTTCATGAAAACAATCACGATCAGTTGTTTTGCATCGTATCAAATCATTAAAATCATCATCATCATCATCGTCCATGTAATTTACCCTCAGAATGGCAGCACAGCCCTCATATACGCATCGTCCAAGGGGAAGATACAATTTGTACGAGAGCTCCTAAATCATGGTGCCGACGTAAACGCTGAGGATGCGGTTTGTATTTTTAATTGAGATTTAAAAAAAATGCTGAATTATACAAAAAAATCAGTATCTCAAACTCATTATGTAGGACAACTGGACAGCACTGTTGTGCGCAGCTAAAGAAGGTTACACAGAGATCTGTTTGGAATTACTTGAACATGGAGCCGACGCAGAGCACCGTGACATGGTATATTTTTCATAAGAATCCAGTACACTCTGTGTCATTAAAACCTACTTGTTCCTTTATCGTAAATACATATGCCAATAGGGCGGTTGGACGGCTCTCATGTGGGCGACGTACAAGGGTAGATCAGAAACGGTGTCGCTGCTTCTCTCACGTGGAGCAGACGTCAATGCCCATGGAAACTTTCACATATCATCTCTACTATGGGCCGCAGGCAGGGGATATCCCGACATTACGAAAGATCTTATTGCCCACGGGGCTAAGGTCAACGTGGGAGATAAGGTAGTCACTAATTGATATACTCAACCCTCCTGGTCAAATGTTATTTTGTAATTAAATAACCCACGTTTTAGTATGGTACCACTGCGTTGATTTGGGCTTCCCGTAAAGGAAACGTTGAAATAGTCGATACTCTATTAAAAGCCGGTGCTAATGTCGACACCGCAGGCATGGTAAGGAATAGGATCGTAATCGATAACAAGGAAATCTGTAATATTTTTTCTCTTCGTTTAAACGACAGTACTCGTGGACGGCTCTTCTCGTGGCGACGCTTGGAAACCACGTGGATGTCGTGATGCTGTTGTTGGAACATCGTCCTAACGTGAACGCGTTAGATAAGGATGGCTGCACGGCATTGGCCATTGCATGTCGCGAAGGTTACCACGAGATAGCCAATGCCCTTTTGAATGCTGGCGCTTATATCAATATCCAGGATAGGGCTGGTGATACTAATCTGATTCACGCGGTGAAGGGTGGCCATAGAGGCGTCGTTGAGTCGCTCTTGAAGAAATATGCGGACGTCGACATCGCCGGAAAGGTAATCGGATTCAGTTCACAGTTCGTAATTGCACTGTTCAATCTGTCAGAAATTTACGAGATATTGTTGTCGTATCGATAGACAAATAGGGAGGCCTGTGACTAATCGAAATAACCTGCACGTTCTAGGATAAGAAAACCGCGACTTACATAGCCGTTGAGAAAGGCAATACGGCGATATTGAAACTGTTACTGAATGCCAATCCAGACCTGGAGATTGCGACCAAAGACGGGGACACGCCGTTGCTCAGGGCTGTCAGGTCTCGCAATGCTGAAATAGTACAATTACTTTTGGATAAAAAGGCAAAAGTCTCGGCTACCGATAAGAAGGGTGACACTGCCCTGCACATTGCTATGAGGGCCAGGTCGAAGGCCATCGTCGAGATACTTTTGAGAAATCCAAAGAACAGTCAATTGTTGTATCGGCCCAATAGGCAGGGTGAGACGCCCTATAATATTGACGTGAATCATCCTAAGACCATCCTGGGACAGATATTCGGTGCTCGTACGTTTGTCTTTCATATTATTCACCAGGTGTCGCAACCTTAATGTCTATTGTTCAATTGACTTTTGAATTTTCTTCTGATCCAGGGCGACTCAATACGAATGAGGATAATGAAAATATGCTGGGTTATGATCTGTACAGTAGCGCCCTGGCTGATATACTTAGTGAACCGTCCTTGTCCACCCCTATCACTGTTGGACTTTATGCCAAGTGGGGATCGGGAAAGTCATTTCTGCTGAACAAGCTTAAAGGTATGATCATCCTGAGGAAGGTACTCCATGGTACTCTTCTGATCCCTGACTAGATATCAATCTCAAGCGTTTTGGTATTTCAGAGGAGATGAAGAATTTCGCAAGGCAATGGATCGACCCGGTGTTCCAGTTCTCATCCTTACTTTTCCTAGTAGTTACACACTTGTCTCTATTGACGGGTGTCACAGTGGGACTGGCAGTTCAGTCCTGGATCGTGGGTCTTGCCTCTGGTCTCATCCTCATCACAGTTGTTTATGTCTTCCTCGTGTTAATCTGGTATGCCAATCAAAGGTAATTTCATCTGGACTTCACAACTTCCTTTTATTAAATCATATTTCAATACAATTTCTTTACGCTGATCTTTATTATTCCTTGGGTCGCATCTTCTGCAGGTACGATTGGTACTGGCCGTACAACTTCACCGTTGCTCTTACCACTAAGTTAAATTCACTGAAGCTGCTCCTCCAGGTGACCTTTTGTCATCCTCCTGGTGCTCAGGTCACTGACAGCTTGGCTGCTCAACCAATAAAGTTTTACTTCACGGATCAGACTCGCGTGGGTACCACGGCAGCTGGTGAAAATGCTGTTGTCCAAATGGTGGGATCTCTATACGATTCCATCGAAGCTGAATACGGATCCCTGACAACAAGACTTTACAGGGCTTTCCGGCCGAAATCAGCGAAGTCCACTTCCTCCTGGAAATGGAGGCATCTCTGTTGTCTGCCGCATATTGTTATTTTTGAATTTTGCTTCTGCAGTTTCCTCGTTGGCATTTCTATACTCACTGTGTACGTCATCGGCATCAATAATTCCAGGTTAGATGCCTTACCCACTTGACTTGACGTTACTCCACCCGGTGAAAAAAGCCAGAACGAAGATGATCATCCTAAACATTTCAGACACAAGGTCGACGAATTTACGGTTCACATTATCCTAGGGACTGTCGCCCTGGTCCTGGCAGTTAGTGTGATCGCAAATTTATATACCTGGAGCAGAATACTCAAGGCGTTGATCTTCTCGCAGAGACGACATCTTCAGAGAAGCATTGCGAAATTGGAGACATTAAAGAGCGAGGGTTTCATACAGACACTGAGAAGCGAAGTCAGTCTTATGACTGAAATGGCAAGTATCTTATTATTAATTGGGTCCTCCATTACGGACCAATTTATCCTTTTTATTTGACGTCACCATTTAATTGTATTCGTGACAGGTCAAGTGCTTGGACAGCTTTACGGCTCAGCAGAGCAGACTGGTCATTATCGTAGATGGACTTGACAGTTGTGAGCAGGATAAAGTGCTCTTGGTATTGGATGCCATACAGGCATTGTTCAGTGACAATGGATACCCCTTTATCGTGATCCTGGCAATCGATCCCCATGTCATAGCCAAGGTAAGAGTAGTCACGCCATCCTGGTATCCTCGTTCCAAATCATCCGTTCACCAGCCATCCATCAAATTAATTAATAAGCTTGGTAATTGTTTATCTCGCGTGACCTAAGGTGGCTGTCGGTAAGGTTAGTCGAGTGTCCTCGTCGTATGTAAGTTTTACATATCGCTGTCTACGTGCTCGTCGTATCTACAGGGTGTACCATGTCATTCGTTATTTCTAATTACCTATATAAAAAAAGGTCTTCCTATCATCCTGACAACCTTGGCCGTTCGAATGCTACCAACGATTCAATGTTCTTCACGAGGATCATATATAAGCTGCTTCGAGTTCCAGCTCAGTCGATCATCAAGTTCCTGATCCATCGAGTGTCGTGGTACACCCTATGTATTTTGTCTTTATCTTTCTTAATCTCGATGAATGCGATCGGCTTCCACGTAAATATTGTAAGGCATTAAATTTTTCCTGCCTCCTTTTCTCTCTCTCTCTGTCTCTCTCCACCTACCAGTTTGCGCGGTGGAATATTTTGGTATCGCGCCTTATGTGTGATCACAGATGTTTCTTTTCATACCAATTTAAAAAAAATCATATTCCTAACTCCTTCGCAGGCGGTTGAGGTAAACAGTAGAAGACTGTTCACGGAATCAAATATTGGCGGACACGATTATCTACGTAACATGGTTCATCTGCCGTTCTATCTTCAAAACAGTGGATTGCGCAAAGTCAAGGTAGCTCAGCAGACTGCCCAGCACAGTAAAAAGACAACGTGGAACGAAGCGGAGGAGAGCGTTAATTATGCAACGACCAGCGCGATACATCATTCGGTATCGAATCGCCGTCTGAGCACAGAATCCGGTGTGATGAACAGTAATGAAAAATTGAAACCACCAAGTAGAAAGGGTAGCAGAAAATTGCGACTGAGCGAATCCATTGCCAGTAGCATTGGCAGCAACTTAAATCGTCTTGGTGGCGCTCATGATCTGAACAAGATGCTGCTCACTGATGATTACTTCAGCGACGTCAATCCACGAAGCATGAGACGTCTCATGAACGTCGTTTACGTTACCGGTAATTTAATGGCGATTATTGTTTTATTGCCTTCGAGTCTCTGGTGGCTTCAATACTTTGCTTGTATTCCTAGGACGATTATTGAAAGCATTCCAAATAGACTTCAACTGGTACCACTTGGCTAGCTGGATCAACATTACCGAACAGTGGCCGTTCAGAACATCCTGGATGATATTACATTATGATTTATACGAGGAGACTTTGGATGATTCCATGTCGTTAAAGAGTCTTTATGACAAGTGAGTCATCGACGTTGTTTATGGGGTTTTTTTTTCATTCACCTCCGTTCGTAGATTCATTCGCTTGGCTCTTGTTCACAGAGTGCGTCCGCAAATTCCAGTAATAAAAGACGTGCAGCCGCTTCTTGAGATGGACAGGGACGAGAAGAAGCTTGACGTGTTCTTGACCTTCCACCGGTCTAGTTTGCTCGTTAGCGACATGAAGATATTCCTACCGTTTACCATCAACCTTGACCCTTACATACGGAAGAAGATAAAGGAGGAGCAACAGTCTATCGACGAAGAAGGAGGCCAAGGACTCTACAAGCCATTGACACCGTGGAACAATACGCATGGCATAATCGCCGAACAATGGGCGAACAATAGGAACGTCCTTACGCATAGACAATCTCGAGCCGATAAGACAAGTAATCCTATAATGCAGCCCTGGCCTATTCCATCAGCCATTGAATGGCAGCCACCACCTTGGATTCAAATGCCACCTATGGAACCGCCGGTTCCTAAACCTCTGTCAGCCACCACGATGTTACCAGTAAGTAGAGTCAAATTGGAAATATTTTTTCATGAGGTTGGCATTAAAGTACTTAAACATCCTATAATTTCGTACAGGCGGAGATACTGGATATAAGACTGTCCTCGTTATCGGTAAACGGAGTATGCGATCTCCTGGGAAAGATCGAGGATCTAAATCCTAATCAGGTATCGCGATATAAGAATGTCATTCGTGATAACAACATAAGTGGCCGAGTCCTGCTGCACTGTGATATGCAGGAATTGAAAAAAGTATGAAGCTCCTCGTGTCTATGACAGTCTTCCCTTATCTATAGATTCCAATTAACGAGATCCCTTGATAACAGGTCTTAAAAATGAGCTTTGGCGACTGGGAACTATTCCGCATGGTGGTCGTGTCTTTGCGCGAAGCGGAACTGTCCTCGGTCACCACCCACGAGGAAGGTCCACGAAGCGTCCGTTTCGTTGTTGGACCCGAGCAAAGTGCACGCAAGGATTTGACTCCGCAGAACAGTACTTCCCGAGGACCCCCCCACGTGGACAAAGAGAAGTCCATTTCGAGAACAGACGGTCCACCCAGACGAGATCAAACGAAACAATCCATAATGGAGAAGCAGGTGAGCTAAAAATCCGCACCTTAACATTGTCCCACGCCTTGATAAAGGATGCTTAACCAAGATAACGAGCTTCCCGACTAACACAAGTGTTGACTCATGCCGTTACGTACCGTGGATCCAGTTCCAGGTAAGTTCTAAGCACAATGACCTGACCGTCTATTGTCACGGAGATTCGTCATTCGAAAAATTAGTCGCACGCGGCTGCAGTGCCTTAGATGAAAGTAATGCAATTTCGAGCGAGGTGTGTATGCGTGTTTGCCAGGTTACCCTGGAGGAGCAGATGATCTGCGGAGCCCTGCAGACTCTAAACGAGGAAGCTTGCGAGGACGTTCTGGACGTGCCGGCACCTACGGTCGTTCCTAGTGACTCACTTCCAGGTGAGCCCAGTTCTCTTCCGCTTGCACTGCCTCTGGTTATAGTTCAGGAACCGTCGCAATCCGACCAAAGCCCTGACACCGCCATCGAGTCCGCCACAGACCTCTAATCGAATTCAAGCGAACCTGGGCAGCGAGCATGTTTAACCAAGGCGTGCGTAACGTGAGTGCGTGAGTTGCGTTAGCTGCGTCCTCAGCTTCCTGATGGCATAGATATCCGTCGCATGGTGCTACTCGATATAATACTATATACTTTTCTTCCACTTTGTCTATCCTCATCGTCCTGAGCCATCGCGAGGATGCTCCACGTTCAAAAAAAACTCAGTGGGATCTTTTCGTGTCCACGAAATCGTCAAATCACATTAAACTTAACTCTATTCCGATATGTACAAACGCCGACAGATGTCGTTCAAAGAATGAAAGCTAGTCTTATACATATAAGAACATATACTATTACTGTATCTGTGTCATATGCGTCTTAGAGATTACACGGAATCAACGTGATCAGTCACCGATGATTAATCCACATTAAGATGATTGTCAATAGTGTTAGGAAGATCTTGCGAGCGTACCCTTTACGCATAGCCACATAAAGATGCTAGTCCCACGTTATGCCAATAATGCCCGTGATACACGATGATGCTGAACCAATGAATTAGGTGTTACGTTAATGTGGCAGGAGCCAAGAAAGACATTCCCGTCAGACTTATACATGTTGTACACTCGCTAAGCTCCTGCTGCTGATACCGTTGATGTTACTACTGTTAACTATTATTATCATTGTGAGAATTATTATTATTATTATCTTTATAAAATATTACTACAACAATCTAATGATCGAATGCGTTGGATGTCTATGCTGCTAGGACAGTGATTCTAGGTTTTTCTAGTAAATTAAAAAAAAAATTGATAGACAAGGGAAATAACGTTCGACGGTCTGTAAACGTAATTTGGTAAATCAAGATGTACAGAGTGAGCGTCGTCTCTGTATTTTTGTTAAATTCCCAGTGCATGAGATGAATTGTAAGAATTTAAAGAGAAGTGAGAGAGAGAGAGAGAGTAAATGAAATAAAAGAGAGAATATAAATTATATTGTTATACCAGAAAGCAAGTGGCAATAAAGTTATACCTAAAACGGAGTGCTGCATGGTTTTATTTGCCAGGTATCTCACTGCTTGATATTGTATGCATGGCTTCCCATCATGAGCGTTACCCTTGTGTTACTACGATCGACCATCTAGCCTGCCCGGAACGGCTTGGAGATTAATGTTTGCGGATGTCAGGGCGGGTCTGGCGTGCGATTCCTTATCCGCAGTCGTTCGGTTGAGGTCAGGACGATTAAACGTTCCGTGTCGGCGGATGAAAGTATCTTGGCGTAATTGCCGATTAAGAATGTCCTAGCGAAGGTGTCTGAGCAAATCGTATTTTAGGTGAACGTCCAAGATCCATTGGTAGCACGGCCCCTGACACCGACTATGTCCTGCTCCAAGCGTCTCCGCTTTATCACTGGATCCCCGTCCACGACGAGCCCGAGAGCTCCGACGAGAGTTCACAGGACACGACTAGCAGACTGGGCCGTTCCGATTCCCAGCACAGCGTCGTCTCCCAGCGCAGCACAAGATCCACGTGTTCCCAGGGACGACGTCAGAGAACCAACAGCACCAGCAGCAGGCCTGCCTCCCTTCTGATATCGCCACCGGCTTCTCCGAGACCTGCCTTAAGGTCCAGGTCCACCGATGAGAATTGTCTAGGGAATAACATTGCACTGAAGACGACGTCTTCGTTCACGCCTTTGAAGTCACGTCGGTCTAACGACAACGTGGCTGTTTCCGCTCTTGTAGGGACGAGCAGCTTGGAGAAACTTGGAAAATTCAAGGATAGACTCATTGGCGCCATACCTGGTGCGTCCTACGAACACGAGAGTGACGACGAGTCGACGCCTCTTGTGTCGGAATTGTCTACGCCAACGCACTCAAATTCCGAAGGGTTCCGGCACGAGTTCAGTCCGGCCGATAGCACTGACCTTTCACCCACTTCGAACAAAAGCCTTCCTCAGGGTGGGGAACGATCCTTGGAAGTTGATTGTGCGGATTCCATAAGCTTAGTTATACGTGAATGCTCCACCGGACGTACTCTATCACGGCAGAATGCTGAGGACTGGGAAAATCCGGAAACGCCTGTCTGATGTTTTTTTACTTTAGGGTTTAGGCTAGACTAGTTATTACTAATATTCTTCATGCCTTCTGAGTGATATACTTTTATCGTTATTTCGTACGTACGTCATATATTAGTGACGTCGGACTTGCCTTATGTACAAGTAGATGTAGAATTGTAAGTTACACTAATTAGTATTATCGTTTCGCATTTAATGACGGTTCTAATTAGAATCAAGACACTTGACTCGTGTGGTAATTATTATTTTACTTTAACTTTGAAATGTCACAAAATATTTGCAGAAAAGACGCTTGGCCGTATATGCCGTAATAATTATGTAAGATTTAAGTGTATTCGTATTTAATCCTTTAATTTTTCTTTAATTTTTTGCTTTCCCTCTCCCTCCCATCCCAAAAAGTATCTCGAAACAAATTATCCGTTCTCTCTGTTGTCATTTTGATTATATCCGTGAACAACGTGAGTGTGTAGAGAGAAATATTGTTATAAGTAGCAAGACAATTGTACGATATAGTATACATTTTCGTGCCTTAATTAAATTCGATTGATTTATCCATTCATCTTTATCTCGAGAATCTATTTTCTTAACGGTATTCCAAGTCCAATAATAAGACGCGAAATGACTTACGTCGTTGCGGCAACCATTTCTTAACGGTGCTGGTGTTTAAGTCGTAGAGTTTTGAAATTAGCTTTTCGCTATTCACTCTTAAAATTTTATACAATGACTGGTGTTTGTCGACGAACTTTAAGTTCACTGGAGCCACAGACGCGGAATTCCCTAGTGATCGGAATAATTATACACAACGAGGCACCGAGGTCGATCAACCTAAGAAATTCAAGATGTAGGTACAAGTGTTCAAATGATTGAGTATTGAGTCATTTATTTGAAGAATTTATTGTTGCAGTTGGCACGGCACAATCGAGTGTCTGGTCGTTCACAATGCGCGATTCTGAAATCGATTTTATTAATGTTACCGTATGGGGCACTGAAAATTACATCAACAAATTATTTTCTACTTTTCATCTGGGCAATGTCGGTTCGTATTACGTTTACACGCTGCAATAAAATTTTCTCTCGTGTTTAAATATTTTTTACTTTACATTAAAATGTCTAGTGGAAATAAATAATCCAAAAGTTGTTGAGCGACGACCTGACGACAGAAACGAACAGTTCGTCCCATCCGTATCAAGTCCCTATAATTTAACTGTGAACGAAGGTGTGGGTCGTATTCAGGCCCATGAAAGTCCTAAAATAATAATTTACAATAATCTATTGAGATTGCCAACTAAAAATGTCGAGCGTGTAAAACGTCTTTGTAATATTATTGAAAGTATGGAAGAGCTGGAGGGACAGTATGTGGATACATTGGTTATGGTAGTTTCCATAAAGGAAATTCGCGACATTATCACTCGCGATAAACGTCTGACTGCCTATCGCGATTTTGAAATTTCCGATGGAACCGTTGATAAGCCAATCAATTTACGACTTTGGAACAAAGATTGGATCAAGAGATCAACGCATTGGATACCAAAGGATACCATACTGTTCCTTGCCGATCTTCGTATTAGCTACAATCAATTTAAAAAGAGGATGGAACTTAGTACAGGTAGTTTTAAATAGAAATTAGACAAATCTGTAATTGGTTATTAATAAAAATTCATTGTTTTAGCCTGGAAAACCTTAATAACTGAAAATCCGAATATACCTCAGTGTGTCGAAGTGCGAGATGCTACTCGACGCAGACTGCACGAAGTTTGCCAGGAATTAAATATTATTTCAAATCGTAAATGTATAGTGGTTATCCACTTTTTATGTGATTAATAATTTTTTTACACTTTTCCAGTTGATAGTATCAAAAATATAATGACTGTAAAGCAGATAAACGAATTGATAAGTCAAAAGAAATTTACTGCTGGAACCAAAATAACGACTATTGTCTATGCAGAAATTCGAGAAATGGAATGGCAATGGTGGTCTGTCTTTTCTTTTTTTTCGTGTTGTTATTAATTAAGTCAATAAAAATTCGACTAATTACCTTTTTTAATTTGTAGCTCCGTGTGCAAAAAAACTGTTGCGCAAGATCAGAACTCTTGTAGCAATCCTGATTGTTGCGGGATAGGCGGTTCGCATATCAGCTCTTTGAATTCAGATAGGTTTGACTTTAAATTGAGTCTTAAAGATGGGACCGGATATCTGATAGGCTGCAGATTGAGTGGAATAGCTGCTGAACGTACTTTAAATTGCAACGTTCAGGAATTCATGGTATTATTGGTATTATAAAATAATTTATTATTTCTTTGATTTGCATAAATTATATTCTCTAGGCCATGTCTATAGCAGACCGGATTGAATTGAAATGGAAATATTTAGTGGAGACATGTAAGATTTATCTGCAGATTATAGGTCCAAGTTTGACTTCGAATCAGCCTATCTTTGATATTATTGCTATTCAGCGTGTTGCTAGTGACGAATCCGATCACTCATCTAAACATTAATTGTTCTAAATTGTTGTACTACGTTTCCGTTACCCTCCGTGTAATGTTTCCGTTTACGTTTTGGAGAACCGATCGTGGCCGAAGATTGCCGAGTACACTCAAAACTTACATTCCCTCGTGGAGCCACCTGTTACTTTTAGTTATAAGCAGTTGAGTTAGGTTAGTTTATGTATACGTCTTATTGTCAGTAAAGAAATTGTGTGTTATATTGTAGATATTATGAATGACCAGGAATTTGTAGGAGTCTCAAGTTGCGCAGGAATGAACTTAGAGGTCGAATGGATACGGATTATTTTGATGGAAACCCTTTATCTTTTATAAAGATACTCATTTATTTAGAGTGCAATTGTATAATTACTGATCATACATTGGGAAATTCTTATTTCTAAAATGTCGTTCTTCACGTTTTGAGGAATTACCATACCGTTCCCTGTCATGTTCCCGTGAATGACGTCTGCTTCTCGACGACTCATGACGACGATCCTCCCTTTTGTGATATTTATCTTTACTAGAGTGAGATCCTCTGTCTCGAGAATGATGATCCTTCTTTCCTGTATTCGACCTGTCTTTCCTTGTTCTACTTGAACTCCTACGATCCCTGGATCTGACCTTCCTGTCACTGGATTTTCTATCTCGTGTATCTTTCCTTTCATCATATCTGGACCGTCGATGCTCCCTTGGGACATCGCTCTCCTGCAATCTTGTATAATCTCTCTTGGATTCTATTTCCTTTGAGGATGGCGCAGTCGAGTTCCAATTATTGCCAATTAATTTTCCTAGCTCATTCGCACTCTTGGTATGTGAACTATGTGCAACGTTGTTAGGAATTAAAGAATCCTGCTGTTCCGTTAAATATTCTGTGAACATTTCCATCTGCTGTTCAATTACTTCACGCATGATCTCTAAGTGTGACTTCTTATTGGTATGAACGCCTCTGTGTTTAGCTCTACGTCGCTTCAAGTTGCGTTCTTGCGCCAGTAACTCCAGGAATGTATTCTTCTTTGTTTCACCATCTTGTGCTTTCCTGATAAACAAGAACAAATCAAAAATATTCATCGATTCTAATTGTACATTTGTTTTCTGAACAAAATTGTGATAATCAAAATATTGATGTACATACGGTTTATTTATGTCTGCAATATCCTCGCCAATTTCTGGTTTCCTAGTATTAGCAATCACATAGTCATAAAGAGCTTTCCTCTCGTCACTGGTGAAATCTGCTAGCAGCCTGTTTGAGGTACGAGGTATTAACCGGCCTCCCACACCTATTGTCAGTGTTAAGAAATCATGTGCTGACAATAATAAATACAATGTGCGCTATAGTATTTAACGCATGTATTACACGAGATTTAGTAATTGGTCTTCCAAACAATTATAATCTAATTATTATTCGTACATGTATAGCAAAGGATATTAAAAAGGATATAGCGAGCTCGGGCCAAGTATAAGACTCATAACTGTCTGTAAAAAATTAGACCATTTAAATATACGCAGGAAGGCCAACAATTATTCAAACTCCATCACTGCGTCTCCAGTAATATCACTCACCTATATTTAACGATGGATTCTTTAGCTTGGCTCTTGAAAGTACTTCGTCTTGAAGTTTTTCATCTGTAATAAAAATAGAGATTAATATGTAAGACCACATATTCATCATAGCCTACCCCTAGTCTATATATACCAAAGGTAATGGTGGATGGTGCAGAAGGACGTAAACTGGGATACGACAGTGGAACATCCTGCTTTTGATATCCTTCGGCAGTCCATTGACAAGATTCCAAGTGTTTCTCCAAACGATCTTCAGGAACACGATGCGCCGGATCAAAAGGACAGCAAATAGTAATTTTCTGTCATACAATTAAAAAGGACTTAATGTGCAAAATAGTGTAGCAATTAAATGACCGTGTATAAGTAAGGTTATATAAATTTTACCCCATGCGTTATATCGTTCATACTCCATCCCAATGTGGAAACGATATCATTTAATTGATTAGTCGTGGCCTTTGAAAATTCTTCAAGACTTTGCAACTGTGACTCACGATCTCTCTGTTTTGACATTATTTATGCACTGAGAATGTTAAATAAATACAACCTATACCTTCGCACTCAAACACAGTACGCAGCAGACCACAGACCACCTATTGGAGACACGGCACTCCCGTGCTACAGCCTGTTACAGAGATGAGCAGGGAAATGCACAACGCTACGATTTTAGGCGATACCAAAAACATGGCGCTAAATCGTAGCGGCGAGTTCAGGAGTAGGTTTTCGTGATCTATAGAAAAGGCTGGTACGGGTTAAATTGCGATAGGACCACTTTTAAAACATCCCTTTGCTTTATGAAATGTGATTTGAAAACCGTATCATCTAAACTTTAATTCTTATTAAATGAATTTAAATTAGTTCGTTTTTTCGCTGATAAGGGGGCAGCACCTCCTGGACGAGATAAGTAGCGCCATCTCTGAGAGAACCAGTGAACTTTCTCCCACAAAATAATTCCGAGTTCAAATTTTCATCTGAAAAAGTTCACCGGTTCTCTCAGAGATGGCGCCACCCGTCTCGCTATGGCCAAATTATTTTATAGGATTAAGTTCGACGGTTTTCTCATAGATGGCGCCACCTGTCCAGCTATTGCAGTATTATTTTACAGGATGAAGTTTGCTGACTGGTCGACACCAGCTTCCACTGAAAGAACAAAAGTATCAGACTCTTGATAAGGATTCGATTCTATCGATAGTAAAATTCTCATAGGAATATATTTATTTACAAATTCAATATTTCTTCCATCCAACAGTACAGAATTCTTTCAAACGACAGACTTAAGCTGCGATTAATAAATAATACAATCACAATTAATATTATTCTGGAAATAAATAATAATATTATCGTTACAATCGGAATTTCAAATATTTTCATATTTACAAGCGTACAGTTAGTTACATGTGAACCTTTCGGACGATATAAACGCCGCGCAAGATAATCCAATTCCCCAAGAAAATTCGTCGCGATAATTTTGGCAAGACGGTCGAATTCTCTCTCACGAGGAAAAGCATACGATGCCCCAACGCGTAGGCATTTTCTCAGTAGCACGAAAAAGCCGCTACAACTTTTCATTACTTTGATAACCCGAAACAATGAAAGATTAACGATTTCTCAGTGAACAAAGAAAAAAAAGAAAGAGCCAAGTGTGTCGCGTCGTATTTACAATAATCTTATACATAGGAAACAACTTCGATAGATATAATAATATTGTTCATCTCCCGTTTAAACACTAGTAATAGAAATTTCTTTAGTGACAGACTTTTAATCATTCTTTAACCCACGTCGATTCTCATCCTCGCCGCATCGAACGGCAACGATAATAAATGATCAGGAGTTTCATACTTTTACAGATACTTAAAATCGAAAAGTGATCTTCAACGTGTCTAACAGATAACTCTTCTTTAATTTTCAGATACAAACTGCTCCTCGAGATTACTTCTTCGAGGAGCCAAGAGAACATTACGAATTATCTTCGAGAATGCAAAATACAATTTTCCTTGCCCCAACGCGCTCCTTTTCTTTTTATTTTAATAACGAATCTAAACTTAAGAAATCTTTTCCCTAAACCCTAAGCTATCGTAGCAGCAGCCTCGTGCGGACATTAACACAATAATGGAGCTTCCATGGGCAAAGAAAAGAAATAAAATAAAATAAAAACTATGCTCGTAGAAACTATGCGGAAAGATAAATAGGTGAACGATAGATAAGGAGATAATTAAGAGAGAGAGAGAGAGAGATGACACGAGGCCACGAAATTTTATCACATCGTGCATCAAAAAATTGTCTAATTTCAGAATTAGCCAAAAAAAAAGGGTCTTTCTCTCTCTTTCCCGTCAACCTTGATCTTTCTTACGTTAACACGGTGTGTATACTTATGTTTCTTTTTCTCTCGCTCCAATGTGTCTTTTATCAATTGATTAATCGACTTTTAGAAATTCCATGCATATACCTATGTAAATATATATTTTTATATCTATATTATGTATGTACAATTCGGCAAACGATCCAATGGCTCTAGGACAGCCATATTTGTATGCCTAGTAAATTTAAAATACTCGTTAAGGAGAAGATCGCGTAAAGCCTCCGGGCAATCCGATCGAGGCGTGTAAAATTATTATTAAAATATAAATTCAAAGTCAGACAGATCGTCACGTTAAAAAACTAACGCTACCCACTGACGCGTATCCTTGAAAACTTTATCGTATTATGTACAAAAAAAATTGCACGATCACAATTCACAAGTATGATGTGTATATAATTGACACGTTATAGATATACCCGTAATGGGTGTATATTCCTATCTGCCTTCCATCCAATTCCTTCTTTCGTTTTCTTCGTGTTATTTATTCTTCCTCTCGGCTTTCCTTATTTCTATCTGCCTTCCGTCCAATTCCTTCTTTCGTTTTCTTCGTGTTATTTATTCTTCCAGTCGCTTTCCTTATTCCCATCCATTCTTTTCTCCATTCTGCCGCATCTTCATTAAAAACAATAGCGCCTTGAGCTTCGTTCAATGCGTTACAGGCAATTGAATCCCTATCGCGCCGTTTCTCTAGCTTATCACACTCAGTTGTCTTATCGCGAATAACGATAACGGATGCATTGATTGGTCGGGAATAGAGGCTAGGAAAGAAAAAGCAATGAAATGCAAGTGCTTGGAAATAGCCGAAATAGACTATGGATTTTCGATATTAAATTTGATATGATTCAGTTCGTAGAGATAAGTTTGATTATGTTAGCGAAAGAATGATAGAGGAACTCGCCCATCCTGATCCTGGTCATCGGCATCATCGAGCAGGTCTAGGTCTTTTGTAATCTATCAGAGAGAAGTACTATGACTCTCTGCAGTAGGTCTAGACGTGACTCTCCAGTGGGACTTTGAAGACCTTAGAGGCGAGATTGTCATCGGGTAGGGATTGAGGTCGAGCATTGGTCACGTTGAAGACGACGCTGCTAGGTCCGCGAAAGCTGACTTCGATCAGGAAGCTGGTATCGGCAACGTTAACTCTATTGCTACTCAAATCCGGTGAGCTGGTCCTCAGCTGGCTCTTCTTCGGCTTGCTGTCATTCTTGATGACCCGCTCGGCCGCCTCCGCCTGGAGCTTATTATCCAGCCAGTGAACCTTGTCAAAATCTTTGGTCCCCCCGACAGTGTGTCTCCTCTTGATTGATCTTTCCGGCATCCCGTTCTTCCTCTTCAGCTTGGTAGCACTCTCCTTCCTGACCGACTGACGCCTCTTGCTGATGTTGCACTCGGTCTTCTCCGTCTTGGTCAAAGACTCGGATCGCTTGAGCTTGCTGTTGGGTGACTCTGACCTCTCCGAATGTTTGTTCAGACTTTCTGATCTCTTAAGCTTCCCATTGGTGGGAGAAGCTAACCTGTCAGAGTGCTTGTTTAGGCTCTCCGATCTCTTCAGCTTCGACGCGGCGCTTTCGGTCCTCTTGTTCAGCGACTCGGATCTCTTGAGACGCGACCGGGACTCTGGATTGCCCTGACTGAGACTCTCGAATTTCTCAAGCTTATTAGAATACGACGTGGACTCGACCTCAGGACTACTTTTACCATCGTCCCCAGCGCGCTGGTCCTCTCGTGACTCGAGGTCGGTTCGAGTCGAGACGCAGGAGACTACCGTGGCACTGTCATCCTGATTTTTCTCCAAAGATTCAAAGCGTTTCGTTCCGTCGCTCTCGTCCTTTTCAGTGGCGTCTAGAAAGGTGCTGCGATCTGCACCAGTTCCTGAGAACGACGTCGTCGCGCTTCCGGTACTCTTCGCGTCCTTCTGTCTAATAACGTTCCTGTCGTTATCCGGCGTCGAGGACGAGGACACCGTGACCGTCCTGATCCTGTCTGTTTTGAGACCAAGGCCAGTCCCTTCGACTACAGTAGAATCCGTATCCTTCTCTGGTGCGCTCTGTAAGCGCAAATACAAAGATAAATAAAACCAGCAACACACAAAGAAAAAGCCAAAATAAAATACATAAAATAAAATACTCTTACATTCTTTGAACGTGGTACGATACGATTGGTATCAACAGCTGATCTATGAAGACTTGGATCTCTATAAAGATCAGCAAAATGTCGAGGCTCAGGTTGATCGTCGACAGTAACCAACAGAGTCTGATCATGATCAGTCTTAGCATCAGGTAAGCTCTGCGTAGCAGATTCACTGGACGACGTCAGCTGACTGTTGGTATTAACGAGTGACTTCCATTTGCGGTCAAAGGTCGACGTGAGGCTGGTCAGGAGGTCGCTACCTGTAATCACAAAGGTAAAGTTGGCAAATGAGACTGTCGAGCTGTCAAGCGCGTGACAACGTGAAACACTCAAAGCATCGTAACGATTGTTATTGTCGAGCGCAAAAAAAAAAATAAGTACACTAGTCAAAAGAAGAAAAAGAAAATTGATTAAACAATAAAAAAAAAAGAAAGACGTGTGACGACGGCAAACGCTAGAAGTACGTAGCGGCTGTGTTTGCAGCTATTTCAACAAATTTTATTCGTACGAGATAAACGCATTCCTGAAATAATAAACGCAGGACGTCGTTAAGGACAAGTGGATGAAGACGCTGATGATGATTAATGAGGATGCTGATAAATTAAGAGTGACGTCACTGCTAGCAGAAATAACACTAACATTATCAACAGCAACGAGATAGTGAAACGATGACGGCATCCAGTGCTGGCAATATGACAGTCGCAATGGCAACAATATAAGAAATGACAAAAATTAACAGCCAATGATAATTTAGTAAAATGATGACGATCGAACGCTAAAGAATTCCTCAGCGTCTTGAAACGTGATACGCAATTGTGTTCTGGCATGTACGTGTGTGTTCGTTGTGTAGAATCAGCACAAAGTGTGTACAGCGTGCGGCATGACAGTCAGAGAGTGAGTCAATTGCTGGAATAATACAAAAGCACTGGGGTATAGGTGACATGAGAGACCATTTTTTTTTTTTAATTAATTAATTATTCCCTTCATTCAGAGAAGCTGTTGATGAAGACGAGCTGCGACAAGGAGTAAAACGTAAGAGACTATTATTTAGTACAGGAAATACAGCGCGGAGAGGATTTTGCAGGTTATGGATGATTTATGACAATAATGAAAAAAAATTAAGAAAAATGTAGAAAGGAGTAAAGAGTTTAAGGGGATGAAGAGGAGAAAAAGCTCAGGACAGAATATATATATATATGTATAAATAATATATATAGGGTGACGTATAAATATGTAACGAGTATAAATTGTAAAGCCATTCGGACAAGGCCAGCCGTCAGCAGCTCTTTTCTCGGACATCTGAAGGTCCGATTTACCTCTGAGGAATTTGTTTAAAGTCTTGGATGTCGCCACGGCCCCTGATCCTGAGGGCCCTGGCTCTGTGGGCTGTGACGTTGATGACGATGATGATGATGTGCCTGAGCGAGAGGGGCCGGTGGCGGTTGGGGGTGGGGATGGGGTCGGTGTCTTCGGGGAGGCGCCACTGGCCCCTGCAGCACCGTGTAGATGGGACGATATGTAGCACCAAAAACCCGGAGTTGCTGTGTGCCTACGCGTAAGGTTTTTTTGTCGCATCGTCAGTGGTACAAAAGGCTTTTAATGGTGATAGGCGCCATTTTTTTCTATCCTCGTCTTCTCTTCGATCTTTATATAGTTTCTGCCGGCAGGCAGCTAGTCAGGCATCTTGGAACATCTCTCATGGTGCAGCAAATTTTTTTTTTTTTTTTTTTTTTTTTCTATTGACTCCCTTATAATTTATATTTAACCTTTCTTTTACTTCCGCCAATCGACCCCTCATTTTCTGACCTTTGTACTCTTTCTTAGTCCTCAGCACTAGCCCTCTGCCTTCCGGTTCCTCGTGAAGAAGAGTGCGCGCGCATCCGTGATACACAATGAGACTTTCTTTTCACAATAATTAAATTAAACTCGAGCTATCGTCACGCCTGCACTCTTCCGTTGTTCTAGAACGTCTTGCATATCCATTATGAGAAAGTGCGGCCAACTAAATGATCAGATGAGAATAGAGACAAGAGACAGATAATGAAGTGAGATAACAAAGAGATCCGAAAAGCTCGTTATAATATCGACCTGAGTTCTACTCGGCGTGCACGCCGCGAAAAATGAACTTTTTAAGAGTCTCAATATCATAGGAAGCTGTATAGAGGCTCGTATTAGCATGCAAGTAGGGTAAATATCTGAAATAATTATTTAATGATTAAACAAATAAATAAACTCGGTGATAAATGCACCATGCTCTCTGGGGGGGAGGGACACAATAAGCATAATCTCGCAGTGGAACCGTATAAGCATCAGCCGGCGGCATGGCAACCAAAAAGAAAAAGAAAAGGATCAAACAAATAATCGATAAAGTAGATTTACGATAGAAATAATGGTATATAGATATTTGCGCTTGTAAATAAACGCATAGAAAATATGTGAAGAAGAGAGGAAATGTACCTAGAAAGCTTTTTGTTAATAGTGAGAATCTTCTGAGTCCAGTGTAGAAAACAAGATCCGGCTACACTCACCGATCATCAGAAGCGAAATATATAGAGAAAAATACACAGAGAGAATAAATTGGCAGACAGACTGAAGGCGCGATTAATTGATATCTATCGAGAGTCGATATTTTTGGGGCGATAGGGGAAAGATAATTTTTGGTTATATATATTTCAAATAGAAAAAAAATGTTTATCTCGATACGCGAGATGAACGATCGCGGGACCGTGAAACGTGCACGCGATAATTAATTCTGTATTCAGAATCTCAGCATCCGGTAGATCATATGTGACGTGCACGCTTTACGATCGTTAGACAAAGTGAGCGTAAGACGTAACATGAGACAATTTGAAGATAATATGAGTAAGTGGACTGAACCGGAAGTGCCGAAGAGGTCCCAAGAAAGTTATGAGGATCTGATTGGTTCCGCTGGACTCGAGCTCTTTGAATTTTCTTCAGGAAGATCCGGAACGACCTCTTCGACGCTGCCGCAGAAATTTTGTAGAGGCTTTGTACGCGACTAACATAAAATATATAATTAGAAAAAAGGGATTTGATTACTGACCATCGTCCGATATGTCACCCGGGACTCCTCGTTGCTGATGCGACGGCGACGGCGAGGCGTGAGGTTGCACGTGGACCTCGTGCAGGGAGTCGAGACTGCCGTAGCGAGCGCTGCTTAAGGAAGCAGACTCCAACGAGGGCTGTGATTGAATGAATGATGGATTTGATTAGGAAATTAAATTTGCTAATTATCATCAAGAATATGAGGGACTAGTACCTCTTTGTCAGTCTTGAATTTCTTGATGACACCGTTGTTCATCTTCTCGCCGAGTATGCTACTCAATTGGGTACTGGCCTGTGCCTTTTGCTGGGCTGTGGGCTTTTTCTGTCCAGCAACCGAGATAGGAGCGATCCGGGTGGTGGATCTTGATCTTGCTTGTCTGTCCTGAGCAAGCTCATGGGATCTGTCAGCCAGTCTCTCGTTCAGATTGGAAAGTCTCTCCGAGAAGAAGCTTGGGGTGACAGTAGTGTCGGCGATGCTGTCAAGAATGTCATCGTTCTCCATCTCGCGTTTGGCCAATTGCCATTCCATGTCTATCCTCTTCTTTTCCTCTTCCCTCTTCTCGGCTTCCCGTCTCTGACGATGCTGGTCCCTCTGGAGCATCGCCTTGGTCTCCTGCTCGAACCTTCGTATCCTCTCCTGGGTGGTGGCGCTGAGTCCTGCGTAGCTACGTATCGCTACCTCGTCGTTGCTCTGCTTAGTGTCGTTGGAGATGTTCGAGATCGTGGAGATGCTGTCCAGGTTGCTGGACCCCATTTCGTTCCCCAAGTGAGTGGAAGACTCTGGCGATGATGGTGGTGCTACAGCGACGGACTGACTGGACTGACTGGTTGAGTACTTTGATCTGGTTGATGATCCATTTGACGGACTGACGTAATTGCCAGCTGACGAGATCGATAAATCCGATCGATCTGATCGATCACCACTACCGGAAGTCTGCTGAGTCGATTGTTGACTCTTGCTCTCGTGCATCAATACTATCTCGCTGACTGAGCACTGACGCTCGTTCAGCGCCATGCTCTGGCGTGCTGTTGCCATACTTCCGGTATCGCTGTGCTTTGACTTGGACTAAGTGGAGAGAATTTGATGTGATTGATTTTTTAACAAGAAATTTGGCACGAGAGTTTAATTAATATTTATGTCAGATCTATACAAACCTTGTCTTCGTCGATTTCATCGTTGTCAGGTTCATCGTGACCTTTACGTCTTCTCTGCATTTTCCTGTTAGCTGCGGATATGATTGAGGATACAATATCCCTAGCTGAGACCATATCACGCATGCCTGTTTTGTCGAAATAAAAAGCAAGCAAAAAATAAATGTACGATAAATAAAATAAATAAAATAGATGAGGGTAGTGTGCAAATTAATATAAAACGGTAGCTTCGTGACCTGAACGATCGTATAGTCGGGGTTAATATTATGAATGATAGTGCATGGATTTTCAGATGCCAAAAAAAATATATAAAAAAAAAATAAAAATAACAAGCACACCAGGTGTTGCGTGTTGCGGATAGAAAAAATGTGACAGCCAAGTGATACAAGTGTCATTCCAAGTGATTCGCGTGCGTCTAGACAAACGCGCTACAAAACCTACAAAACACTCGAGAGAACTAACGATGAAAAACTACCTTCGACTTTTTGTATATTATTCAGAAGAAGATTGTGGTTTGTATGTGAAGTAGCTTCAACTTCATTGCCGTCAGCCGGTAAGCTCAGGTTCACGCTCAGTCTGCTTAAGTCGTCCAAATCTTCCTCGGAGAAGAACCAATCCACCTGTTGGAATTAGAAAAGGAAGAACGGTGAAAACCTGTGACAGTTTTGAGAAATCTGAATAAAGTAACTCAAGCTGAACTCACGTTGTTCAATAGACTCTCGACGATTCTACACTGATGAGACATGTCGGTAACCATCGTAACCATATTGTCCCTTGATCCACTAGCACGAACCAGAGTCGGTCCAAAGACAATGGCCAAATTTTTAGCTTCCATTTTATTGACCTCACTGTGCTCCACGACTCTCTTCAAATGGAACATGAGATACTTGAGTGTCTGAAAATGATGCTCGGGCAGATCCCTCAGGAGTTTGCGAATCGTTGCCATCCTGCGCTGAGGATCTTCTATTTTGTCAGCATCGATGAACATCGGGTATAGATCAGCTGTCAAGAGGGAATCGGGAAGCTGACGGAAGAAGGATTTCAGAAGGGAGGAAATGACGTTGACATCGCTCCACCTAGGATCCTAGAGGAAGGAAAAAAAAATATAAGTAAAATTAAACATCAATTTCTATATACTAAAAATAATTAATGGTTTCAACGTACCTGTAAATTAATATTCTCAAAGCCCTTGTTCACACTTTCGGTAAGCTGAGAAATTGCTGCAGTATTTCCAGGCACCCTGTAGATGCCGATGACCTCCAGACCCCTGGCCTCGACTATGCTGGTGCACATCTCGACGATCAAGGGGACGAACTCGGAGAAGGAGGACTGAACCAGTCGCGAAAAACAAAGAGAAGTTTCACACGTGTTCGAGTAGCGACTGAAACTAGTCTCAAGTGTTAAATCTATCTTGAATGACATTACTAACCGGTGGACACATTTCGAGAGGAATTTTGAAGGTTGCACCTTCAGGTGGCAATTGTGTCGTTGGAGATGAAGGTGATCCAGCCTGCCCATGCATCTTCCTAAATTGTTTGGCCACCCTGCCCTTCCAGGTTTTAGTCTTAGGCGATGGTAACGGCTCCACAGTCTGACTTGGTTTACGCGTTTTGTTCGCCGGCGACTGTCCAGTGGGCGAACGATTTCGAAATGAAGTCAACTTTCTGATACCCTTGTGACTAGGTAAGGGACTCAATCTCTGACTTGCAGGCTGACCAGCAGCGTTCAAAGTACTGGTTGGTCCCGGTGTTTGTGGAACAGCCTGTTGTTTGCTGGTGCTCGCCTCGACGTCCTAAGAAGAAGAAAAAAAGAAAACGTCATCCATACCTATTAGCCACAGTTTCTCGAGCGTGACTGTAATACATTTTCACTCCAAATAGAAGACCGACACCATCGGCAACCCTATTCCACAAGATTGCGCCATTTTGATAGGTAGCTTTATTTTATGTATATACTCCTCGGAACTGGTTACCCAGTGGTACGTATATGCCTATCGCACTACTGGGGAAAGCCAACCGCAAAGGAGAGAGTGCTGAGACCTGCATATGTATATATGCACACAAACAAAGAACCAAGCAAGGAAGATAAAAGCACAAAGAAGGTACATCCCATCACGAAGTACAGTCGAAACCCCTAAATTTAGTAAAAAAAAATTCCTGAAGTTTCTTTCTGGAAAGAAAAGTTTATTTCAGCTTACCGTGGGCTTCTCTGCTGCTGCATGCTTGTGAAGTGCTCTCAACCAAAGGGCCATCGAGGCGGCGTCCTCAGCCTGTAGAAGAACTTCCGCCGTGGGGTTCGCCACGCGTAGCACGTGCTTCCGCTTGGTGTAATCATCAGCAATGTCGACCAAGGAACACCTCACGTCTACGTTCTGACCCGCTTCGCCGTCGCTCGTTGTCGACGGACTCTGCAAGTATTAACAATAATTCAGCCTGATCCTCAGCACTTGAACTAAGTCTCTCTTTTTTCTTAAATTCAAGAAAATGTCGCCAAGTCGAACCAGAAGTAGCAAAAGGTCCGACACTAGTTGCTACTCCGTCTAAACTGAAGAGATTATTTTTAACGAAACTCGCTCGGTGATTGCGTAACGTTTGTTTGCCTCACCCTAAATTAACTCGTGAATCGAGCAAAGGACGGCGTGCTCGCGTGCACGAGGACGCGACAGCGGGAAGGTCAAAAATGAACAAATCTTCTTTACCCAGGAACCAGTTGAGCTCCATCTTCGAAGTCTTCTGCCAAAGAGACCGTGGCTACTGAAATGCAATGGTATGCACGAGTGCGAATTGCTATTATTGGATCCCAGCATTTCTTTTACTTTCTTTTTTCCTTCCTCTTCTTTTCCTAATATTTCCAAAACTTCTTCGCTACGAAATATGGCACCGACGGCACTTGGTATACGCACCAGTCACCCACTAGTCACTAGTCGACTTACGTTAGCCAGCCGATCGACTCGCGATCACGTAGACATTTCAGTGGCGCAGGAGCATCGACCTAAGCAAAATCAAAGAGGGGAAGGAAGCGTCGCGACGACCGTAGGGGCTAAGACCGATGCCGTTGAACTCTCTAACTCTATTTGGAAGTCCAACCTGGGCGCACAGGCAGACCTTTTCACACGGAGCGAATAAGCAGCGAGGACGTCGGTCGCAGCAGATATTAAAAAACAAAAGTTCCCTAACAGTTGTAGTCAAGTTTGCAAACTGAATAAAATAAACACGTTACCACCGCGTCGAGTCGCTATAACCACTGTCGCCTGCGGTCGCAGCAGCGGCGTCGCGATACCACCGACACTTCCGTCTTCCGGCGATAATGACGTATTGGCGACGATATTTCACGGTGTCCCGAAGGCCACAACAAATCGAGAGCTCTGGCGCGTCCATCGTTCCTCATTTTCGAATTCGCGAAAGTCTCTTCGCGCTTCGTTGACCGCGTGGCCGTTACGCCTAAGAAAATGAAAACCTTATCTGGCATCCATCGTTCGTACGAATGATCGTGAAACGAGCAGAGAATCGTATCATCGTAAAATTAACATAAAAATTTTGCGCTACGGTAATTACATGAAAATTCTTAATGATTAATTTCGCCAAAAATTTCGTATAAACAATTAGAGAGAAATTTCGCAAAATTTAATTTCTAACGTTACCCTCCTCTCTCTCTTCTGCCGAAGACACAGGCCTAACGGTTCTCGTATCTCGGTGAAAGTCGATACGAACGTGAACGTAGACTTTCCCGTTTATCATTTTCAAAGGGTTCTCTGCATTAGGTCGACGGATTCTCTTACACTCCTGGCACGTGCCACGATTCGGTATGGGCGGCGACATTCCCCAGAGGATATTGCGATACGATTGCGACTCGATCCGGTAGCAAGGAACGCGACCTAGTACTACCTCATACGAATTGCTATCGGACTGTGCGTGATCGTATGTCAACCATCGATATATTTGCATAGCGACTAGGGACGCCGAGGAACGCGAGCGCGCGTCTAGGTCTCACGCAAGAATCAACCGTACAGCCTGGCGATTCTGACGATAACGTCGCTCCGACAGTTTCCGGCCAAAGACTTTCGCATGGGCCGATACGTAGCCTAGCGCTGCCTGAAAGCGTGAAAGGCATCCGGTATTTCGTATTGCGGCTCAGCGACTGGACTCACTTGACTGTGACGATCCTTGTAGAAGTGAAGAATCGGACCCCGAAGAACGCCCCATACTTGTTTCCACGAACGATCGGTGGAACGCTAAAAAAAGATGAGAAAAAGAAAAAGATAAATGTCACGGTTTAAAAAAAAAAAAAGACAAATTTTATACTGACTCTGGGCTCCGGATAGAAGCAACTGACCTTGCCATCGAGAACCGTAAACTTGACGTGAAGAGATCCTTCTCGCTCGACGGGTTCAGCATCCTTTGACGTCACGACGTCACTTCCGTTTCCACCGGTGCAGGGTAAACCATGAGTTCCCGGGATGCTGTTACTGTAAGACAGAGAAAGGTATTATTTTACGAAGGGAACCTTAATGGGAAGTCCTGAACGCTGATCTCTCCTCAGGATGCATCCTTGGGAGGACGCGCTAGTCTCTAACACTGGTGTCAGTGGAACACGCACTTTAACAAGCTGCTCAGAAGGTAATGTTAGACTGGTACGTGAGGATATTTATAAGTAGCGACTCGTACACGTCGATAAGGTAGTGTACGTGGTATACAGGGTGTACCATTAATATCCGGATATCCAGCAGAGCATGTATTCTGGATGAGAACCAATCAACGAACAACGTACACGTATAACACGTTAGATGGAAAGAAGCAAGTTCAAGTCTATCAGGACGCAACAGATAATACGATTAACAGGAAGATTATTGAGTTTGAGGAAAGTCGTGGGTAATCCAAAAATGAGACGAACGATGACAGGACACATTGGGAGCCAACCTTGGGAAGATCCGGTCTATTATATTTTTTGTCTGGCTTTCGAAGACACACGCAACCTGAACACAGAAACGGAACAACAGCTGCACTCTTCGTTAGGCGTCGTAGGAACTACGTGTCAGCGACAAACAGTATCAACAAGGTAACAACTCTCGAAATCGACACGTCGACCGATGCAAACGTGTCTCTCGAATCTCACCGATGAGAATGCCGATGAAGCGACGTCGCCTGAGTGACGTCCTCGAAGATGCGTCGCAGAGGAGTTATGTCACTTGGAAATAGCGGAGGACGCCAGCGTCTATGTGCACTGCAATCATGGCCATTGCCAATCCCTGAACTTTACCTTTTTTTTTTTCTTTTTTTTTATGTAATAATTAATTCCTTCTTAAGTCAATCTATGAGACCGTATCAGTAGATTTCCTTGAGTGATCCATTCCGTCACCCTGAGGTAACCAATCCCGCGGCTAGGATTTGATCCTGAGCCGAGCAATATCCTTGAGGATGTGTCTCACCTTCTTAAGGCGTGTACCGGTTCCGTGTCGCTCAGTTCAAGGTCACTGTCCACGTGCATGCGCTCGCCCCAAGTGGCCTTAAGGTAGGATACCCTCCTAGTGGCACGATCCTCGTCGCCTGGAAGGATCAGATCAATGATATTAAAGCTTCAAACGGGATTGAATGATGTATTAGGATGAGAAAAAAAACAACTAAGTAAGCTAATATCGAATAGGTTTCTGGTAGCAATGCTGATGACGCGGGGAGTCACTTGCTAGGCGATTTCTACTCACTGATCTGTGCATTCTTCTGACGTCTCAGGACGACGCCGTTGCTGGCCGAGGAACTCGCAGGAGCTGTAAGAAGCGAAGACGGCTGGCGTTAGCACACATGGCGACACACAAGCGCACTGGTCCACGTCAGACTCGTTAGAAGATGCAGACGGATACAGAAAGCACCAGGTAGCAACAGACAGAGCAAAGCGATACAGAAGGCGTGACAAGCATCAGGAAGTATAGCCAGGAAGCCGGAAGTCATGCAACGTGAAAAACAAAGTTCTACAAGAATCTAACCTAGAAGTTCATCACTATCTTCAGGTGTTTCCACACCGGGTAGTGCCGTGCAGTCATAGTGATGATGCTGTGACGATGGACCTTCTCTACTTGTCGAGGACCCAGGATCAAAAACAGGTGAAGACGGAGGAGTGTAGGGAACACAACCGGGAGGAGTGACTCTCACGTGGGGCATAGGACCCATGGCAGATAACGACGAATCCACGTTAGCCTCGACCTCGCATAACGTTGTGGGAAATAGAGGTGCGTTGGGTTCATCTTCCGTTGATCTGTCAATCGCATCCTGATGACGTAGACACTGCGGCTCCCGTTCTGTCCGGTACCAATCGAAGTGAAAAAGAACAGAGCAAGCTATAGGTCGTCGTTGGCACCAGGAAGCAAAGACCTCAAATATCCACTACGCGATAGAAGCTTCAGATACTACATAGTACAGTGATGATAATCGTGCTTTCGGATACTAACGATGCACATTCTAATCATTACGACAATTACTATTGACCATGTCAGCTAATTAATTAATAATTAAGAAATTCATTGGGCATCCTTCGAAACTAACCGAGCTGAGTCCTGACAGCCTGCAAGTAGCTGTCCTGTCTTTTGGCCTTGTTACGTTTGCTCTCGGAGTCATCCTGTTCAGTTTGCCAGGTGTGCCTGGCGTTCCTTCTGGAAGATCCGTTCACTGCCTCCCAAGACTCTGCGCTATTGCTCCGTGCTCTTAGACGGACTGGTTCCGTTTCCATAGCCGGCATTTCTAAATAAATTTCAATAGGATTAACACACCCTGATGATGACTTAAGGTGATTGCGTGGCGATCAAGGCTAGATTTACAGCTTTCGTTCTCACGTCGAATCATACAAAGACAACAGCTACATTCGCAGACTGGAAATTATCTGTTTGATTAGGATGAGGTAAGGTCAGGTCAATAGGGGACGCAGGGATGGATCACTTCGTCGAGTAACCTTTGTCTTAATAAGGTTGAATCTCTTGGTAACGTGGAACAAGAACGAGTTAACACAATGGACATCAACTATGAATTCCTCGGGACGGGTTCCTTATCCGAGGAGATGTTACATGCATGCTGGACCAAAGTATCTTGTTCATCTCATTCATGATGGTGATGCTAATATATCATTGCGGATGAGAAACCCGCGAGAGGATGATACACAACGTTGTACACTGAGAGCCACATCGAGGATACAGTTTTCAGGAGCAATCTCTACCTTTGACTTCCCTATAGCCAGCTGGAGGTTCGCAATGGATGTACTTGCTGCCTATGGGAATGATTCTGTTCCCAGACAATCCCCTACCTGGATGACAATATTATTGTAATATCTAGCAGATGCTGGAACAAGACTGTGAGATTGGTAGACGCGGACACTTCTCGTTTTGATAGATCTAGCGAGGTACGAGAGGGTCGGAAGAAGGGTGATAACAGAGATAACGAGTAGAAGAGAATGAAAGATACACGAGTGAAGTAAGACGTCGCTTCGTCAAGTACTAATTACTGCGTTGACACTCACCAGCGTCAAGTGACTTGCTCTCTCGATGATTGGCTATTCGCCTGGGTTCCTGACACTCAGCCTTAGACTCAAATTCCCTTTTTCGCACAGCGACGTTAGGAACGCTCCGTTTACTAGACAACCTGGAGAGTTCGCTCTTGTAGAGACTGGTCCTGTCGCTGGTAGGCTCGTCATCGTCGCTCAGAAGTCGTCCGGATTCGAATTGCTTTGCGCGACGTGAAACGATCTGCAGTCCTTGTGGAGGTACGGGGAATTTCTCCCCACTCTTCTTGTCCGGTCCAGGGGACGAGGGTAAGGACGCCGTACCGTTCCTGAGATCTTGACCCTGCTGCGATTGATGATGCTGGTCCTGGTTGTGCTGACCCGTGGTCACGTTCTCATGTATGCGCGACAGAGTCGTCACGAAGGCCTTGTTCGAGGTCGAGTTCCTCTGCGGTGCATTGTTCGCAGGACGAAACTGTGGAGTACTGGTGCCATACTTGAAATGATTTTCCTTTACGAATTGTCCATTGCAGTCGTAGAGAGAGGAATAGAAATGATCGCGAACTGCTTGAATTTCTTCGGCACTCGGAGGAGGTTCGTTAGGATTGCTCCTGCTGTTGCTAGTGTACTCCGATTCAGAGTCCATGTCAGTTTTCACTCTTTGCACGTTCTGATTCGACGGCTTCCCGCTGGACTTACTTGGGCGTTCCATCGAGTTCCTACTGGGTGATTGCTGTCTAGGCAAAGTTGCTGAATGCTGCTGCTGTTGCTGTTGCTGCTCGTTGGGTGGCCAAACCTGTCTCTGTAATTTCTGTGGTCTCGCATAAAATTCACGTTGTATCAGAGGCTGTACATGGGCCGTCGACCTTGTGGATTCTTCAGGCGATAACCATCCAATTGGATGACTCGGTCTCCTCAGGAATTCCTCCTTCTGCTCGAAACTCTTGCGCAACCTGGTCATAATGACAGAATCATCGGAGCATTCGTTTCCGGTGAGCGTGGAGTTCGAGTCGTAAGAAGAGAGACTCTCCTTGCTGGCGGGAGAAGAATCCATACTGAGTCGTGATCCAGGATTGCTGGACTGCTTGAGTGCATCGACGCTACCAAAGGGACCGGAAATATCGATGTCGTTAACGATACCGCTACCTTCGCTAGCGCGTCTAGCAACGATCCTTCTCCCAGGTCGATAAATTGGAACCTGAGGTTCAGCCCTGGACATCGGATAGCGATCTAAGGACTTTCCAAAGTTATTACTGTCAGGTTTGACTCGCTCGTAGATCGGATCCTTGATCCTGTCGTAGATCTGCTCCGTACTGGGTCGAGAGTAGATCGATTCGGGTCGCGTTCTGTCGTAAAGATCGAACCTGGTGTCCGGCGGAGGTCTGTACGGCTGAGGCGTCGCGTTCAGTAGATCCTTATGCTGCCGTCGTTGCTGATTCCTTTCCGCTTTTTCATACAACGTCGCGCTATCTTGATTGTGAGTTTCCAGTGGCCTCCGTTGCGAGGACACGATCATCTTAGGATCCTTGTAAACGTCTTCGCGTTGCTTGTAAGGTTCCGTCCCGGTGACCTGATTCTCCGAACCAGCAGGCGAACAGACCCACGACTGTCTAGTTCGAGGAGACGGCCCTGGGATCATACTGCTCGATCGACGCTGCTTCTGCGACGTCCTCTCCGGTGAACGTAGTCGCGGTCGCTGATTCGTCTCGGGATTGTGCGCCGTGTCGCCAAAGTACTGTACCAGAAAAACCAATGATAAAAAAAAAATAAAAAAAACACCCCCCCACTCCCAAAACCTTACCCTCTGCAAAATATCGTCCTCCTTGGATACAACCAACAAACGCAGCCAGGGACCCGCCTGCTGAATACGTTGCACGACGCTGGCGTATTGCTCGCCACGCGTCGGCGCCCCGTCCACAGATACAACTCGATCTCCGGTCCGTAAGCCCGCTTCCGCTGCCGGCGACTTCGCTCGCACCTGTTTCACGAAGATCGTGTCCATCGGCTCGTCGATCCTCGTCCGCTCGTGTCCCGGCAACATCTGTTCAAACATTAACATGCATTCTTTACCCAGTCGACGCGATTTTTCAAAAATTCACGTCGCTCTGATTTCAAACTAAACCGCGATCTACGTTTGAACCGAACAAACCGTCGTTATATTTAAAAATAGAAGCGCGAAGAACAAACGGCGTCCATACGCCTGACGGAGGACCCCCCACCCCGCAACATAACCTCCAACGCACTGGACCGAGGATAACCATAACATTTCGCTTCGACGTCAGCCCAGACTACGGGCAAAGTAATTCACCAGACACTTACGCAGCAGGACTCGGGCGGATAGACGATAAAATGGCGTAGGGTAAATCCAAAGCCATTTTCGCTACGTCGCAGGAGAAGCGTCCTGGGTCCCCGTGGCGGAGAGCCTTCTTTCGTGACAGCAGACGACGGCGCCGGTGGCGGTGGCGAGGCGTGTCCTAACTGTGAAGCATAGAAAAGAATTTCTTTTAAATCCAAACATAACCTAACATCATGACGGACGAAGGTCGTCATTAATCTCGATAATCGTCAGGATTTCCTAGCGGATGACACCAGGTTAGACCCACTAGAATCGTATCGTCTAAAATGACCTTAATTGTACGCTTGATTGGCTAGGTCAACCCTCGTTGGGTGCTGCCCGTGTCAATCTAGTCACAATCCGGAATTAACGCGTTGAAAGCCGACGCAGGGGTTACTGGTTACGTCGTACAAGCATTTCGCTCTGATCTGACATTGCCCCGGATAAATCGTGAACTTTCCGAATTTTCGCCCTTACAGACCTCCAGGTAAGGTGTGTCCCAGTAGAGTCTACTACCAACATGAGCCACTTAAACCTAGAGATCCGTGAGGGGTTAAAGGTTAAGACGCAAGGTTCGTTGAAGATGGTCGAAATTCGATTGTATTTGTTCAGGCTACTTTTCAGAACTGTTAACAAGGGCTGATCTCGTTAAAGTTACACCCGGTACTTGAGTCTAAAGGGTTCTGGACGATGCCGGACTAAGAGAACGTGAGTAAATGGGAAATCTGGTTGCCTACGGGATCTTCGCCAACAGGCTCAACCGGCTTTGCTGGCATGTATTACATGAATATATGTATGTATGTATATATATATATATGCATTTTACACGCGAGATTTATATTTAGAAACGCGGGAATATCCGACATTGCCAAGTGGCGGCGAGTGTCCGCAAGTGTTCCTATAAGTGATCGTCGTGGTAGACTGCGTAAACGGAATTGATGGAAGCCTACCCAAAATGCACCGGAAGTCACGAGCCATGCGAATGCGCCAGCCGAGACAATCGCGTTCGAGCGATTCGAATAGATCGCGCGAACCCTCGTGACAATAAGACGCCGAGGAAGCAAGGAAGGGACGCCGAGTAATTTTTCGTTTGAAATTGACGCGCAGAATCGTAAAGTCATTAATGCCAATCACGCTCGTGGTTGCGAGAGTTTAAAGGCAGCAGAATGACGTCGGTAAGTCGCACGAGAATTTCCGACGTCCGACGTTCGATGTAATCGGCTTTGTTTTTAATCGTTGCATTCCAGCTGCGTTAATCGAGCCGTCGATTCGAATGCAGAGGCCCGACTGGTAAAACGGCGCATCCGCACCAAGACGACGGAGGACAATCAAAACAATGAAAAGATTCCCGAAGGAAAATCCAATCGGAAATATCGTCGTCTGCGTCTAGTAACGTAGATGCCGTGGATATAGCTTGTATACTATACACACACACATATATATATGTATATAGAAACTCGAAAAAACTTTAGGAAGACACTACGCCTTAAATATTTGTATTGGAATTATTCAGTGCGCGCGTAATCGCCTCGATGAAAACTTCCTTCGAACGTGTAGCACACAGTCGAGATTCTCGGTATCGTCCAGCCTTGAATATCCATGCTGCCCTGTTATCCCTTATTTTCTCAAGGTCAACATTGAACGCCTACCGTCTCAGTTCCAACACGAGCGACTCGCAGCGAACACGTATATTACCCCCGGGTTACGCAGCCCAGAGCAAGAGGTACCCAAGACTTACGAATACGAATGGCTAATAATAGAGAATGCATCGATCACCTTGGGTTACGTTGCGCAGGGAAAGACCGTAAAGGTCTGTTTTCAATCAGCGTCCGAACAATGTTTACAAGGGATGTTGCGTCACGTCGTATCAACTCGGCAAATCAACGTGAGGGATAATCTGGGCAAAGAAGAGTCGATGTTTGCGTCCGATCCTCTTTTTTTCTTTATTTCCTCCAACGTTGTTATTCCACGAGAGAAAGAGAGACGGACAGACGGAACGTATGTACGAAAAAAGAGAGACGCGCGCAGAAAGGTACACGAAGGACTTACGAAAGTCCCTGAAGACCCATTCACTGGTTGACCTATGTACACTCCGTGTCGAAAGTCAGCGTAACGATGTGAATGCGTGCGATTAGCAGTCGCCTGCAATGATATTCGTCAAAGGGAGTCTCTATTTGAACATTGACTATATATATATATATATATATGGTTGGCAGCTGCCGACCTCCGCAGTAAACTGCATAAGAATCCACGTGCTGTATATGTATATCTGCATGAGAAAGTGGATTTAGCCTGGACAAATTAATTAGCGACGTTTGTCGTGATACGTGATATCGCAACGGAGCAGACGGCAGAGAGGCGTTCGTTGGCTGGCGTCACGGCGCTCTAAGTTAATTTCACGATTTTTCGGTAAAAGATCGAAAGACGATCTCGACTGCTGCCAAGAATTCGTTGTGGGTCGCGTGGGCGTGACACGGGAGAATGACGAGACTGAGCGAGAGAGATAGATGTATAGGGAGAGATATAAAAAAAAAGAGAGAAGGAAGATGGCAGACATCCAAAAGGTGAAATAGCACGAGCTACGAATTCGAAATAAATCCTGCTAACGTTTACATTAGTATAGTTAGGTATTTCAAAAAACTTATATATTACCCGTTGACAAACTGGTGTTCCAAGTAAATAAGCGTCAATAGGCAAAAAAACCTGGTATATATCGAGAAACATGTATACACGTATATATCGCGCAGGGATCTGTCAAACGGTTTTTCGAGATACCACCGGAGTCAAATTACCTTCGGAATTAAATTTCAAAGTAAATTAAAATATTCAGACTCGATATTTAGTTGTTAAAAAAAAAAAACGAAAAATATATATATAAATAAAATATCAAAAATATGTATCACGTATTCGATCGACGCGCAATTGACTTCAGTCGTACAATGTCCGAAGGTGTGTATCGAGCGAGCGGGATTTGAATCGGAAATCTCAGTGGGTCATAACCGCAAGCGGTGGTTTGCCAGTATGCCATGTGGTTTTCCGCGTTATCTAATCCAGACTCGCGTATATGTATATTTATTGCGTTAAAAGAGGAGCCCGACTTTCCCCCAGAGTTAAATCTATTGATAAACATATCATTGGGATATCGTGGCTGTTCCGATGTGAACAAAACTCGTAAACACAGTGTATACACGGTCGCGAAGAAGAAGAAAAAAAAAGCAGAGCAAAAAATAACTATCTGTACGTGACTGCATGGACACGAAAAGGTCTACGTAAATATAATACAACATACCTAAAACAGTCTCGAGTACCAGGGAAGCCTAGCAGACCTGGACGGTTACTACATAGTAAATGGCGGCGAAGGCAGCGCGTATAGCAGCGTCCGCAACGCAAAAAGGAATTCGGTGTGATTCGTCTTAATTAAAGTGTCATTAGACAGAGCGAGAGTCTCGAGTGTAGTCCGAGGCAGAGCATTACGAGACTACGAGTCAAGGCTGGACAACAGTGGGTGAGGAAGTTGTTCTTCGGAGAAAAAAAAATAAAGAGAGCCCGGGGCAATCGTCCGATCGTGAGATACGTACGTACACAGAAAGCTTCTAGAGGCGTCTCCAATGACGCGGAGAGGTGGGACGCCATTCTATAAAGGCGTTCCTCCCATGAGAACGCGGAAATTTGTATTAATCGGAAGAGCCCGATAAACATCGTACGAATTCGGATTCACTGTTACCGGAGGATGTGTTTGACGTTTTACGCGGAGTCTATATCCGCGCGAGAAGGTATATTTACCTTACTACGAGGAGCAGCAGCGGCAGGGAACAGTTTGTCGATGCGACGTTAACGATTAACGCGATTAAAGTGTCCATTAGTCGGCGCCAGAACGGTGAGTGGCGTTGTCGATGTGTAAAATATAAGAGTCGTTATTATTTTTGCTTTTTCAAACGCACTTGTGTTCCGCGCGAGCGGTTCGCATGGAATAGCGAGAAGCCGCGGCGGCCACGTCACATCTGATCTTACGAGATCGTGCGGTATCAATTAGACTAATAATAAATGCCGACGTGAAACGCGTGTGAAAGTCCTTTAAGACACAGAAGTTATGTACAGAAGCGAATGGGACTGTCCGCAGTCCCGTTCACGCGATATCAGAGTCCGCCATATTGTCAGCCGGTTGATCGTTAAGTCACTACGTAAGTCAGTCAGTCGGTTGGTAAGAACTTGTATCAATTCTTCATGGAAATAAACCGCATTTCATACATAAGACGGAGGAGGTCGCTTACGGTCTGGGTACGTGGCAAAACATTATTATGGAATTGGGCAGCCAGGCGGTTAGCATCCTTAGCACGCGCGTCGCGAGCGCCGTCTACGGGAGTGTGTCGTACGTGCGTAGGGACGACGCCATTTCAGCGGGTTGCTACCCTCGACGTGTGTATCAACCTTTAAACTCGTATTACTTTTCGGGCAGGCACGTACATACGGTATCGTATCGCGCGGAGAATTCAAAATCGACAACAACGGTAAAGGGATCTATCGAAAGATCGTCGCGGCGTCCGTTAAACTTTTGAATAAGCAACGGTTACCCGAAGTGCATCGCTTCGAGCGCTCGAAACACCCGGTAAGGAAACCGAATCGAGTCGACTACCCACAGTGCACTAGGATTACTGCGACCTAACCTAGTAATATTTTCGTGCGTGAGAACGGATGGACCGAAAAGTTCGCGTGATTCGTCTGGCATTTGAGGTTACGTACCAGTCGGCAAGACACAACGGTACGTAAATACGTATCGACGCACGGAATATAATGCTCGAACTCGACGTGAACTTTAACATGGTGAAACCTTTAAGCCGCGCACTCGTTACCCGACTGAATATACACACAAGGCGTCGCCCGGTTTCCCCTCTCGGATGACCCTCGGCAATTCGCGGCCCAATGCGCCACACTCAATTCTTACTATACCTGGGCTGTCTCTCTGCGCCGCCATAACGTTAATGCCTTTCCTGCACACGGAAGTCGAGAAAGGTTAGGTTGAGGCGTGTCGACCGCCGTCTACACTTAATATAAATCGGGTCCCCGTGTCTACCGCATGTATAACGATATACCGTACTGGCGTAACCTATAAGCAATAAGTTCTCGATGACATTCAAAAGTCGTGCATTTTCATGGGAGCTCGCATAATAGGAAACTCGTCGTCCGGTGGAGAGTCACCTGTGCTTCCTGGCTGTACGATTACAGCAGCTGCCACTGCCGTAATTGACGGCACAAGCGTAGCTACGCGTATAAGCACCAACGACATTTTACCAAGCGACGGCGACTCCTTCCGAAGGTAAAGTTCCTCCCTATATATGCGCATATACATAACACGTCCCTCGCGTCTACATTTCATTCAGTCCATTGTGTCCTGGGCTCGTCACGCATAGCGACGCGTGGATAAAGCATACGGTAGTACCATTATTACTTTTCGCATTGTTCTACGGAAAAGAGGATAAAGTTTCGACGCGCTCGGATGCCATTACGATTCCTCGGAACGTGCATACGTACGACCGGAGGCGCAACAGAATTTCGCAGCAACGTCATAACCGGAGCGCAACGACATCGGGATTCGCATAACTTTTACAGTTCGCCAAAAGCACATCCTGATTCGTGCATTCCGTTGGAACCAGGTAAGCAGTCGTGACGCACGAATCACGTCGCGACAGCCAAACAGCGCCAATACGTACCTAAGCCTAAAGCCTAGTCCGATCGTCAGGACGAACCTCCTCATATCCTGATCACATTTCCAGGATCGAATGGCCTGCTCCTCAAACCTATAGTGGGCCAAGTCAGCATCTCCTTGGACTACACACACACCCACACACACACACACACACACTCCCACTCTTTTTAATCGAGACAACCGACTTCCTCGCAAACTCAGGAAGCAGGGGCTTCGAGTTGCGGGCGCTAGGATTCTAGGAGAGAAGTGGGTCACAGCCCGCAAGAGATCGATACCCCACGTAGGTAGGTAGGTAACCAAGCTAGCCAGCTAGAGCTTGAAGTCTAGATGGGTAAAGCCAGGTAACAGGGTACCATGACGTTTGGGCCATTGCTAACGAGCAGAGCGTAAAGTCTTAACGGATAAAAGTCAAAGGATGATCCGAGAGAGTGAGACACACATATATATACGGCATAGAAACAAGACACACAGAAATATTCCATTAGGGTAGGAGACAAGATTGCCGTTATGAGACTTTCATGACGCAAGTCCCACATCAGATTTGTATTCAGAGTCTCGTACGTTTATCGCAGCCTCCTCCTTCCTTCCTCTTCGGTTTCATTAACGGATGCCACGCTTTGAATCTAATCTAACGCGCGGCCTTGATACTCTCTTGGTAAATATGCTTATACAACCCATATGGTTCGATTAAATTTAGCGAACAGATATCTCATTATCGGGCTTGCTGGCCTCGATGTACAAATAATTACAACGTTAGTCGTTAATACTTCAACGGGGACAGTCTCGACGGATCCGCGTACAGCGTTTCTTACGAGTTGCCGACGTTAAGTTTTCGTTTTACCGAGAGATCCCTGTCGAACGCGCGACTGAACGGACAGATCGCTATGTCACGGAGATTCGAGGTTTTTCTTGAAAATGATCTATCGATCCTACGATACACGGAGACCCTTACCGACGAGTGCATACAATCTCGAGAAGTACACCTGCCAATGGCGCGACGGCGTTTTATCGTGGATCGTTCTTATCGGCCTGGAACGTCGTTTCAACGTGGTAAACAAGACAGTCGTTACGCAATTGTCTCCAGTTAATTGTAAAAAGATTCAAAGTCTAGGGGACCACTTGAAAGAATGCTCAAGAAAAAAAAATTTTGGCTCTGGAGTGTACCCAGTCCGTAGTCCTACGGTTGGGGTATGTCCTGACCCGAGGCTGCAGGCAGCGAATACCTTGGTTGACTCGAGAGCTTAAAGAATTCTAGATTCGATAATACAGTTAAAATTAGATAAGAGTCTGAAGAGGGTCGGGGGGGGGGGGGGAATCAAATTTATTTTAATCAATTATCAATTACACGATTTCGTGCTAATGAACTTTTGCGCATTACGTAATTACGTAAAGAACGTGCTTACGTAAAGACCGGACACGGAAAAAGTCTGTACGATGATACAGTGACGGGTGAATGAAAAATTTGTTTTTACCTAAATCGCATAAAAATTATTTTTCGATGATAAACGCGTCATTCGCATCGATTTTTTTTTTTTTCTAATATAAATCAATTAATCCGACTCGACTCACCTATTTAAAATTAAGGTGGACACGCAGGTGGAATCAAACGGGCGAATTCGACTCGGCGAATGAGGACGTGCAGGTAGCCTCGAAGAGGTAATCCACGAAACTGATTGTCACCATTAAAAAAATAGATATGACGTCACGGCAGCACAAAGTTTAAATATCGCACAAGGAGTATCAATCGTATGCAACATGACAGCCGGATGATGACGAGTACGAAAAACGTATTAAAAAAAAAAAAAAAAAATCCAAAAGGAAGGACAACAAAAAATACGAAGTCAACAGTCACACCACGACGAGTCTCACTTGGATGCACCGATCCGATATATTTGGGTCAAGTCCAGAAGATAAATCACCGAAAGAAGGGAAGAGTGAGATGAAAAAAAAATGTTCTACACCAACCAAGTAATCATTAAACGTGGTACAGTACGAGGAAGACAGAGAGAGAGAGAGAGAAAAAAGAAAGCGTCGCGGCGCTCCTTCGCTCGACTGGCACGGTAGGCGTCGCGATACTGACGTACGTGATAGAGAGGACCAGCGTCGTTCAACACCCCCACTCGGATTGCCACTACCAGCCGTCTAACCTTATAGCCGAGGTATGTACCTGCCTTGTGCCATGTAAATCGGCCGAATCGCACCTGTGCCCTGAAATACGGACGAACCGGTAGGAGGAAGAATTAAAAATGATATTGTCGTTGCCATGTGAATTCCATATCGGTAGACAATGTGCACGGTAGAATCATCACGGAGCATCGGACGGTCCAATGTATAAAATTGTATGGTGGTAGAACGATGACTCAGTCAATGACAGTGTATACGGTTGATGAAACGTAAAGTCAAATAGCGTGGAAGTAACACGTAGCGATGTCAATGAGCAAACGAAGCTAACTGATGCTAATAGGAGAGAGAGGGGGTCTGGATGATCGGGAGTATTTTTTCACCTGGGGTAAAATTGTTTGAATTTTTTTTTTTTTTTTTTTCCTCGACCGATCGTACGATCGGGGAGAGGGTATGACCGAAATCGAAAGTCTGACGGCGGGAAAGTTAAAACCGGTCGATCTTACTGTATGGTATCGACCTCTCTCTCTCTCTCTCTCATGCGAGATCGTAAAGGACGCTAGTAACAGGATGAACCGGAGGAATAATCGGGTACTCGAGTTTCTGCTACCTAAATAACTAGAGATGATCTTGTTGCTTGGCTGGCAGCACTGGGCTGGCTGGTTCGCTGGCTGTTGCTTTTGAGACTTTCAAAGGGAGCTTACACGCAGCGCGGGCACTAACCAATCATAAATCAGGCACTGCTTCGGTTCTAGATATCTAAACTGTCGGACGTACCGGCTGAAGCTTCCGAGTGGCTCGGACTTGCGTCACAGATATGAGATGCGGAATGGACCGAAAGAGTTTACCAGGAAGCGTATAGAGGTTAGTGATGAAATTTTATAGGTAGTCAAACGGAATACGAATAAGTGACCGTTGAGTAGTTCGTGGCGCTGCGGTCGACATGACGGAAGTAATGAGAACTAATGGCGCTACGGTTACCGATAATGATAATAACTCGAGCCCGTCGTAAAATATAAACATCGAAATGACGCTTTACGATTTATATGCATAAAGGAGCGCGAGCTAAGTGACGTCAAGTCATTATTCCAGACAGACCACTTAACCTTGCCAATTTACTTATCGACTGGCTGCCTTTGCACGATCTCGATCCTCGTGACACGTCGACCATGCTTAATCGAGAATCGATCGATCGATCTTATCCGTTCGGTAGTCCGAGGGTTCAGGGATTGGCGATCGATTATCGAGAATCGTCCATTCTCACTGTTATCACTGATAATAAGCAATGCCAGCCTATTTCTGGCGGTTTATTTGAATCCAAGGTTTGCTCGGCATTTAAACCCTTGCCCGTTGGAGTTTATTGAAAAAATAAAACTTTTTTTAAATTCTTTTTTTACTTTCAACCTCGCCCACCCTTAACTAAACTGTTCCTGGTGTCTTTATTGGCCGGTATTTCCGAATCTCGCAAGAGCACCACCCGGCGCGCGTGACGACTAACGCGGAAAAAGAAGCGCTCGGCCGAATTATCTTTAGTACCATCAGACGCCACGGGGCGCGCATCGAGAATCTCAACGATGTCCATATATATATTTGTAACGGAGCGAAGGAATTTTTAATCCTTCAACCCTAAAGTGACTGTGTAAACTGAATTTCTTTTTTTCGTACACTCCGCTACCGATCTACTGTGTATTAGCATAACGATAAAGCGCAAGGGTGACGAGGAGCGTCGGACACACCCTTTGCTAGGATCCCCATCCGGTCTGAAAATTATCACTGTGCGTCAGACCCAAGTACGTATTCAACTTATCTGGCCCTAAGGGATGTGCGTGAGGATGTGTATGATGAATAAAAAAAAAATTATTTCCTAGTGTTCCTTGGACAGAGAACCCCTCCTTGATACCCTTGGAGTAGCCCTGGGTTACGAGTGGATGAACAAAGCGTTCAGGACCCTTCGGACCACGTGACCCAAACGCACTTGCCAGTACAGTATCGGTGTAAAACCGCTGGAAGACACAGCTTGGCGCGATCGTCACAGGAAGTGGACCAAGAGTAGAACCTATACAGACGACCTGTACAGTAATCGGTACGAACGAGATCAGCGAAGAGACTTTTCATCCGGATGAAAAGCGTGCAAAAGTTCATTGCTCGAGGGTGGGGAGCCGTCGGTGCCGGTGCGGAGGATTAGTGGATAAGGGTGAATCGGTTTATATAGGGTGAATAGGACGGATGAGTATCGGGGAGTAACGGAGTAGGGGGTCGTGGCGGGTTCGTAGACAGGTCATTCACCCAGAGGGGATGAAAGCGATGAAAAAGGGAAAATACTCCCAGTCCATTCCAATGGTCTTGATCCAATGTCTTTCGGAACACCGGTAAGAAGCTCCGTATAGTCCAGCTACCTAATTTCGCGATGACTTCACTGTTTCCTCGACGTACGGCTGTTAACAACGAGATGGCGCCACTGCTGTTACTCCAAAGTATTACCTTACCAATGTTTACGTCCTATCTCAGCCGCGTCGGACCCGTTTTCGCATTTCGTTTTACAGGCAGGCACGACCAGAGCAAGGGATGATCCGATGAGCTGCTCGACGGAAGCAGAGGAAGCCCTGCGCACGGCAGGAAAGCTAAAAGAGTCCCGAATTTTTCGTCGGGCATCGGATCCACCAGGAAAGAACCAGAGGGCTCGAAATAACGTTACGAGGAGATTTCGTGGCTCGTTAATGACTCGCGGCCGAGTTGTGTGCCCAGGAGTTGCGTAATACCTTTCTCGATAATCACCATGCAGCATTAGGAGCGACGGTTACTCATTTTGTCGGACCTGAACCAGGTCAGCGCGAATAGCCATGACAATGTTCGACGATCTTAAGTATAATCGCGCGAGGATTGTCAAATTCGGCGATGCTTCGTCGTATCCTCACCAGATGGGTCTGCGTGACTTCGGGTCTATTCTTATTACGCGGCTCCTCCTACGAAAACATCAAACCAGCCCTAAACTACCCTTGTTACCTCTTCCGTGTCGCGATAGGGCGTCGCTGGGGTCTGTCCTCACCCTAGACGTTGCACCCTCCTAAACCGTAACACGTGGTGGGTATATACATATATGTGTGTATGCTAAAGCAACGCGATACGTATACACGTGAACTTGCAACCCTCCAATACATAATTCTAGACTCTTCAGGGACCTGGCGCGCTCACCCACGCACCTACCATCGCACAGGCCACTGGCCTGAATGCTCCGCAGTCTACATTTTCTATGCTGCCTACTCGTCGAAGGGTGATTCAGTGTGACACGGTGATTCCGTCGGGTGACTCACGCGGGTAGAGCTCACCCTTATATGTATATTCTGGTATCGGATAAGAATCGCAATGTAAATTCTAAGGCCCGGTAGTCTGAAAGTGAATTTATCTTACGGACTTGGTCTCTATGTTTGTCGTCAAGAGTCAAAATGCACCCGAGACAGTGACGCGTGGAGGTCTGAAAATAAATGTAAAAAAATAATCTACGACACAGTCAAGGTCGACTTACGGGCTATTAGAAATGACGGAATTGCCATATTTGACGGACTTCTTGAATTTTTAGACTCACGTCCGGTCAAGGACGTTTATCAATTTTACAGGTACAGCCAACGAGCACCCTAAATTACCGGGCTGCGTGTTCAGGGGCGTCGTGACCATCGACGTGGAAACCTGCTGGCAATGCGCTCAAGGTACCTGGCTGCTACCGGCAGTGTTAAACTCGTGGCTACGTTCACGTTCCACCTTTTACTACGTTCCGCGATGCAGCCGGCCGACTAGTCGATCGATGCGCCTCGATGCGGCTCGACGCGCAACGATATCGCCTTAATGTCAAAGCGCCTGCACGCTGGCAACTCGACATGCATGCACGTAGGATGTTTGGACGGATGAGTAATTAATGAAAAATATTAACTCACCGCGTGCACCGATGCGACGATCCCCTGTGGAGTGGTACGGTCGTCCGCCATTGCTTCTCCGTCTGTAAAAGAAGACAACAGATAGATACCTCGGTCGGTAATGTAGTTAGAAAAAATTTTTTTATTAATTCCCAAACAGACGGTCGTCGACCTGGTCTAACGTACCGTCGGCGTCTTCTTAGCCAATCACAGTGTTGGTCTCGTTAACGTCTTACGAAACGTCGTGCTGATATTCAGTGACTGTCATATTTCGGGAAGCTCAAAGTCGGATTTTCACGAGACACTCCGCGGCGGGAGGACGCGACCGAACGACAAACGGTTGACTGACGGAACGAAGAAACAGCGGAAGCGCGAGGATGGACGAAGAAAAGAGAGCGTGACGACGGAACCAGGAGAAATGGTAGTTGCCCCTCTTATCTTTTTAGAATTGCGAAATTCCCCACGTGCATCCAAAATGGACGACATCGATCAAGCCCATCGGTCATTCGAGTGACGGAGGATTTGAGGGAGAATCCATGGAATCTTCCGAGAGACCTAAAACGCCTCTAGACACTCTCGACCGAGGGACGCGAGCCAAGCGGATTCAGCGGTGTGGCGTACCGGGTAAAATTTATTCGACTCGGGTCAACGACCATGCAGCCGGCTAAATTGGAGCGGTGGCAGAGTCTGCATTTCCTGGAGCGTAAACGCGCCCGCGGAATGCGACGCTCCGCTATTCCGCCAGCTCCTTTCGGTATTTCACAGAGTTCCAGTCGCTCCGATATAGAAAGTCCATCGGACAAGAGGATCGTCCGATCCGACTGGTACACGATTCCATTAGCACTGGCTCATGGTACCTATACACATCAGCTGCTGCCACGGCGTACCCGACGGTTCACGAAGATTGCGCAACAAAGAAGGCGAAAGAAACAATCGAAAGGATCATTCACGATCGGCGAATAATCTCTGGCACAAATCTTCACGCTCGCTCAATGTCACTCCGAAGGTAACTCTAGAAGGTGGTTCGTTCTTCTCCGTGTCCACGATACGGATTGGACCTTCGATCCGAAGCCAATTAAATTACGTGATCCCGTACGAAGATCCTGGGCACGTCTATCGGACCATGTCGTACAATCCTGAACTCATCCAGCGGCCAAGCATTAAGATCGGCCAAGACGTCGCTGAGATGCACCTACGTCCACTTATTCAGACTCCACCCGTCCACCCACCTGGTCATCACGTAGACGAGGGTTGCTGAAAAGTCTGAGCTTATGCAACCAGGATAAGTTGAGTCAGCGTGTGGACCATGTGAAGTCATGCAAGCCTAAGTGTTACGTGACGCGCGGACAAAGACCCAATTGTGGCTGAACGTTGTCATAGACGTCACAGTCGATACTCGTCAATTACGTTGGTCGTTCGATTCTCGTGACAGAGGCCGTCGCCGTTACACGAGTCGCGTTGTCCGTAAGGCCGGCTTAGCTGCCAGACTGGCTAAAGTCACGAGTGCGCAAGGACGAGCACAAAAGTTCCTCCCTTCTACGAAATCTCTCGCGAAATGAGCCTTGGCTGATCTTGCTCGCGCAGTGCTTCCCACCTTCGCGCGAGCTTCCCTGCTCGCGACCTTCTCACGCTCCCCGACCGACGGCCGAAAACTCGCTCGTGGCCTAAATACAGCGTGGGCAGACACTAATTATATTTCGCCGGACGATTAAGAGAGCCTGCGGATAGAAAGGTCTAGCCGCCTGCTATAGAATAGGAACACGTGACGCAATCATACCTGCCTGAACGATGAGTGACAACTTCGTCCGAACTTACGACGGGCGAGTCCTCGGGGTGTCTCGTACCTCTGGAACGACCTGAGGCGACTCCTCGCAGCTCCTGTGCGACGCACAGGAATCTTGAAAATACTTGGCAAAAGTCCCTTCCGGCACTGTCACTGCTCTCCTCGCTTGGTCCAATGCAATTTCGTAGGAGCCCAGGCACGTTCCGGTCACTCATACTTCAGGACGAAGCCAGGAACTTTGAACGAACCGAAGTTGGTAAATTCTGGTTGACTAACAGGACTTCCAAGAGATACGATTAGACATCCTTAAGCCCGGGCAATGTTTACCCAGTGTGTCAGTGGGCCAGTTAACACCCTCTGAATCACGCATAAACCACCGTGAAGTAAATGCTCGCATTCCTCGGAGCCCAGGAGGTCCCGTCGAGAAGTCAAGAATTCGAAGGCATCGACCAGACCAAAGTGATCAATGACTTAGGACCTATCCCGATAATCCAGTCGATTAGCGAAGTGAAAACAGCGAGAACGTAAATTTGACAGATCCAAGAGTTTCCCTTTCCAAAAGCCACGTTTCCCCATCAATTCTCAGGAGCTACGATCGTCCATTACTAACGACCGAGGTAACGCCCGTCAAAACAGATTATTCCTCGAGAAAGTCAAACCCGAGCGATCCTACGTATCAGTAGAACAAGATACGTCTTTCTAGATTAACTTCGGACCTAGCCTCGCGCAGGTAACGTAAACCAAAGCCCAGTCTGTATAAACGGACGGGAGAACAGAGGGGAGTAGAAGTGGCAGCAGCAAACGGACAGACAGTCAGGGCCAGAGGAACAGACGAGAGACGAGCTAATAATAGCGGTATAATGCTGAGTTAGCGGCTGATTCAACGTCCTGAGACGCTCTAGTAATTATCTCGGCGACAGCTCGAGCAACGTCAGGAACAGCCGGCATCTTCGGCCGCCGCAAACTGTACGAAGAAAGAAAAAGAGAGAAAAAAACAAGTCACCGGTCGACTCTCTCGTCCGTACGACGTTTTTAGGTTAGTTCTATTCCATTTACTTCGTCTAGAAATTCGCCGCGTACCGTGTACGCACGAGGAAGATCCTCGCCGTCGGCCGACCGACGAATCAGGTTAGAATAAAAACCTAGAGAGCTCTTGTCCTGGTGGTCGTCGTAGGCCGTCTGCCGGCACTAAGCTTCGAGCACTCTCCACTCGGGCACTCTCACTCGCTCCCACTACTCTACCTACTCTAACCTCCCTCGGAGTCTCTTCCGAGCCCTCTTCACACTGATCCTCGACTCTCGGCTAGACGCTGCAGTCACGAGTCAAGAACACGCGTGACACCACGTGTCCTCGGCGTCAAGAAATAGCAACAAGCACTGCACGCGTCCCGATGCTACAGCCGAGTAACGATTCCGTAATACTTCGTGCCGATTCGATCGTATTCGGACGCTCGCTTCACTCGGAACATCGTGTAGCGGAACAATGACCGCAGGAGGAAACTCGGTATCGGGAGAACTAAAAACAAAGATCATTCGGGTATGTCGAAGCCCGAGTGCAGCTGCGCACGTAAAAACGCTTCTTGACCTTAAATGTCGCTGATGCGAAGTGACGCCTTTGGCTTCTCACGCTTCTCCTCGCGCACTTCGCTACCGAGCATTCGCCCGTCATCGATTCAATCAATCGTATTGATTCCAGACAATGGATACCGCGTGCTGATCTCAATACGTAAACGACGCAGCTGGTATATATTTTTATTCCACTTACTCTTAGCATGGCAACGGTTGGCAGACGTAAATAACGCGAAGAAACAAAAAAAAAGACTTGTCGCTGTTCCTAACAAAATGGCAGACGCATTCCTACGTGCATGGCGATAGACCGAAGTGTCGCATGGAAACCGACCTCTCGGTACATCTGTCGTGCAAATGTGTATCCTGCGTGAATTCGACGAGCCTGCAGCTCGGCGATCGAATAACGAAAGAGACGAGGTTAACAAGAAAACGTGTTGCTGTCCACCTTCGGATCGGATAGGACAGATGAAAAAGATTTGAATCGTAACGGTCCGCCATTACGTCGTCTCGAGCATTAACGACCTTTCGGTCACGGAGAGATATTGATATTCATCCAGCAGACAAATTACACGGCCGTTAACGATCGTCTCGGTTAGGTTAGGTTAGGTTGACTGGCGCTGGAAAGTTCTCGCCGGGACGCGAGAGTGCATGGATGCGTCCGGATGTAAATCCCTCCTGGCGCAGGGTAAACGGGGGAGTGACTCTAGACAGAAGGAATAAAAGGGTCAGGAACCCCTGTCGAACGAACACGTGTGTATATATCTATATGTACGTGTAAATTTCCATCGACGATCAGCATGAACAATCGAATTGTGATTTTGTCTGGTCGAAGGACGTCTACGAGAATTCTATAATTAGTCGGCCATTTCGTGGACGGTTTTCTAGAGTAAAAGGGATGCCATCCTGATATATACAATTAAAACTGCGCCATGAATAATTCTCGTTATTGTCCAAGAGTACAGTAAAATTTATCAAGAGCATACGGAGCTAACCTATCTTATCGTCGATCGAAAATAACGACGAATCACGAAAAGGTTCACAAAGTATCCGCAACGTGAACAGCGCTAGTTCAAACTTCAGAATTCCACGAAGAAGCTACCAACGAGTTTTATCGTCTCTTGTCGTGTATGGACATTCGAGACTGCGTGCCGATCCCCATCGTCCCCATGGCTGACTGGAACTGATCCTGAGGAGTGGGTAACCCGATACCGCAATAGCAGCCCTTCCCCCCCTGATTCCATCCAGTCAATTCGAGTTATACGATCCTGCTCCACGTCAAGAATCTTCACCGCGTTTTACTGGCTGCTTCTTGAAAATTTTATAAGGATTACTTATTTTTTTACCTGGATTCAAATGCCTGGTCCAGGACACTGCTCTGCCTCATCTCCATTTACGAAATAGCTGTGTGTATCTCTGACGCAAGGTGAGCTTCGACTCTCTTGTAGTTTCTATCGTTAATTAGCGTGGCTATTGGGGCCATTTAATTTTTTGCTCAGCGCCTTTCGTGAGTCCAGTACAATTGACCTGGAGGTGATGTTGCTCAATCGCCCAACGCCGCGTTTGCTGTCCTCGGGCTCTGCTTTTTGTTATGGAAACAACGCTGCAATCGACTTGCCCCGTTGTTATGGTTTCCGTACTGTATTGTTAAAGCAGCTCGAATGAAAGCACCGCTATTACTACTGGCTAACTCTGCTATTAGCACACACCTGCGTTACGGCAAGTGTTAGATTGTTGCACCATTGGCAGACCGTGACGCACCATGGAGATAGACCAGATAGACCTATCGGATAGGAGGCAGCAGCAAGACAGAGTCAAGGAGGCCGTCTTGATCTAACAAATGCCAACTGGTGATCCTGAAACTCTGTGGATCAGGTGGCTGCGCATTGCGAATAGTGCGAGGGATAAAGAAAGATAAATAAACAGCGAGACGGAAAGATCGAAAGAGAAGACGGAATCGGTATCTGACTTTCTTCCAGGAGAAATCGTGGCATATCACTTTTTACATAGAAAGTCACAGTGCCGCCATCGATATTACATGCGATATCGATTTGAAATTCGACTCAGGTTCCTCTTATCTTGTTATCAGAGCGAACGATTATTCGTATTGAATTATCCTTATTCCAGATCTATAATTTATTACCACATTACCGCATCTGAGTGCTTCTTGCGATGACAGTCGCCGGATCATTTATATACTGAGCATCGAGGAGCGACAAGGATGGTGGAGCAGGTCGGTGCAATGAGGATGCGCTTGGTGCATTCTACGACCCAGCAAGTGATATACTTGAAGGAAATATCGTTGCATTGATACTGCAAGTAGATCGCTTTACGGTCTTTGGGTAGAGTTCGTATCTTGCACGTGAATTAGTATGGAAAGTTCAAGTTGATTTATCTTTATCGTGACTCACTGGTCCATTTTGTCTACTTACTTTGGAAATCCTTGGAATAGCTCCTATGGTTCCAGCAATAGTCCTCATCGGCGTCCTGCGCTGCTACGCACGATCACGCACTTATTTTCACAATCACGACACTCGGGTTCGTCTGGAGTCTCGTGCACGGGCGTCACGTTACGACGCATACTCGCAAACGGCAGTAGGACGCGATGCGAATCGACTTGTAAGATCCTGAGGGCCAGCGCGAAAACGATCACGATCACGCCATAAACAATACGGCTGTTCTGGCGACGGGAGGACACGCGCTTTTGTTCACTGCTTTGTTACTGGGAATCGTGTATTGGACTGCGACGAGGTGAGTCGCGTAAATGCAGACGTATCACTTGCGACGGTAACGAGAGCAACGGCGAGTACGTGGGGAGCGTGAAGCAGCGGCAATAGCGGCGAGTACAACTACACGGTAACATGGCGGCACTCTCCGATGCCTAACCAGCCAGCCAGCCAACCATTCAGCCAGTCAGACATCCAGCCTTCGGGATAGCCAAGGAACTGAAGAAAAAACTTGACTTGATTCTAGTGCCATCTGGCGGGAGAATTAGGAACTAGTGTCATTTCTAGTATTTTATTTTGTAATACCATTTAGCGGTAGCAACATGCTGAGATGATAAAGTAGTTTGTTGGATTTTACCGACAATCCATGGTTCAAGAATAAACTATTTATTTAAATTAATAATAAAAAGGATTTAAGTGCATTCAACTCTTTAGGGTAAAACGTAACTTTTATTTGTTTGGTTCTTAAGATGGACTGTGTATCATTTTAAAGTAGATGTTATAGCGTATCGAGGTTTGTATGATTTGCTTAATTGTTCCATTATTTTAATCATATTTGTCACATCGTCTATACCAGAATGTAATCTTCCATGCGTGGGAAGCTGTAATTTAACTAACATTTGTCTTAGACTTCTGGGATAATATTGAGTAGCTGTAGCAAATACGCGTTTCAAGTCGATCCAGCTTGTAAAGTGCTCGGGAACAGTAATACCTTCGAGCTCACATTGTTTAGGTAACATCACTTTTAAATCCCAATCACCAGAAGTGACAAAGGCACTTTCATTTCCTTCTTCGAAGAAACCACCTTCGGTTAACCATTTACAAAACATAGAGAACGTCTCAGGAAAGTGTTTCTGATCGTCTACAGTCTCTTGCATAATCCCTGTGAGCTCTGTGCAGAAAGGAGTTAAAGTAGGATGAAATCGAGGCTTGATGTACTCATGAAATACATCTTGAACTTTCCAATCCTTAATCCTTATAGCTACGCAGGGTAGCTCAATTATTTCTTGGGGCACAAGTTCTTTATCCTTTTCACACGTGCATTCCAAATCCAGCACCAGTAGATTCTTGAATGGCTGCGTTGGTTCCTTCAGTAGATTTTTGATGCTTCTAACGTATCCTTTTGGAGCAATACGTGCCATAATTCTATCATTGATATCTATGAGCCTTAGTGCCTTTTATTATTGTATCACAATCCCGAATACGGACTAGAAACATGTATGTACTGCATATGTATCTTCGACCTAACCTCTTCAAAACATCGTTTGTCAAAGTGCTTTCGTAAGTCGAGTAATCTATATGAATGACACTAAAACCATCGTTTCCATGGAAGCTACTGGTTCTTCGTTGCACTATCGCAATTGGCGCAGAAGATAGTATAGAAAATTTGTTATTGGCTGGGCTAGCTAGTAGCTTGGCATCTATAGCAATGAAGAACACGGACCTCGTTTAAATGAAAATATTTGGACAAACCGGCAGGTGTTTGTACAACCGTTTTAGAATGCAGTAATTATTAACTTTACGGAAGAATTATGTTGTCAAATTCGAGGAAAGGAGCAAGTCTACCATGGTGAATATACAGATATAAATTCTATTTACGTAATAGAAAATATTGATATATGGAAAATTGTTTTTTAGGGTTGAAAAATACCGGCCCGCCAAACTTGATGATCTTATTTCTCATGAAGATATTATTAGCACCAGTAAGTAGATGTTAGAGGAAGAATAATCAATGGAATTTATTATTGACTTACGTTTACTTCTTAGTTAATAAATTCATCAAAGAGGATCAACTGCCACATTTATTGTTTTACGGACCTCCTGGAACTGGTAAAACTAGTACGATATTGGCTTGTGCTCGACAGCTTTACAAACCTGCTCAGTTCAATTCCATGGTTTGTGTTATTTGATTATTGTTATGTTACATTGTTACTGTACAAACAGTTAATACTTCGTTCTACATATAGGTTTTAGAACTGAATGCCTCCGACAGTCGTGGTATTCAAATAGTGAGAGGACCTATTCTCAACTTTGCTAGTACAAGAACAATGTTCAACTCAGGATTTAAGTTAATAATATTAGATGAGGCAGATGCCATGACGAATGATGCTCAAAATGCCCTTAGGAGAAGTAAGTTATATTACTCAATCAATGCGATCATTTATCTAAGTAATCTCAATATTATTTCAGTAATTGAAAAGTACACCGATAATGTACGATTCTGCATCATCTGCAATTATCTGTACAAAATCATTCCGGCTCTGCAGTCACGTTGTACGAAATTCAGATTTGGGCCACTCGATCCAGAACAGATTATACCTAGATTGGAACATATTATCACAGAAGAAAAGTAGGAACAATTTCAAAGGCACATTACACACATCAAACCTTTGTAGTAACTTACAATCAAAGATTAAATGTTTCAGAGTGAAAGCTACCGAGGATGGTAAAAAAGCACTTATGACTTTAAGCGGAGGAGATATGAGAAGAGTTTTAAATGTCCTTCAAAGTACATGGCTAGCATTTGGATCGGTCACTGAGGAAACAGTCTACACTTGCGTGGGACATCCTCTCCCTAAAGACATACAAACCATCCTACACTGGTTGCTCAATGAGACCTATTTATTGGCCTATTGCAGTATCCTTTTTAAAAACAACACAATCTCTCCATCTATTGAAGAAGCGTTCCAATTTCCTTAATAAAGAAAAAATACAGAAATCGAAGAGCTTAAAGTAAACAAAGGTCTGGCTCTACAGGACATTTTAGTACAGCTACACTTATTCGTGAGCAAACGTAAGTGAATCCTATATAAAATCCTTTCGCAAAGATTTAACAAATACAATACATTGTTTCTATAAATTTTAGTCGAGTTGCCAAAAGAAAACATGATAAATCTACTGATAAAGATGGCAGAGATAGAGAAACGCTTAATCGCAGGAACGAGCGAGTCCGTTCAACTGAATTCTCTGATAGCAGCATTTTATAATAGCCGTGAGATACCAGATAATTGATGAAGAGATATAGCGAATGAATCCACTCTAAACAAATCACCAATATTTAGTCGACGTATTTCGATTATCCCAAAAATAAACACATTTTTATACGAGCGTTCTATTTTTACAGAAAATAATAAAAGCGTTGCGTGCGAATAATCAATTGCACTTATTTCCCCAAGACTTTATCCGCTCTCTTTTATTCTTCATTTTCATTCTTCCTTCTCCCTCTCTTCCCCGTCGTCAAAGCCGAAAGGTTCAACCACGAATAGATAATATCTCGAGGCCCCTCGAAAGAATAAAGGGAGCAACTCGAGCACAGCGAGGCGGTAATGGCCAAACGGGAATTGCTCGACGCGGGTGTACTTTGCATCGATTTAAAACTCGTTTATTGATCTCTATCCCTTGAAATACCAGAAGACGTGTACATACTATCAGTCTTAACTATCGTAAGGATCGTATAGGATCTTGCACACCTTCTACAGCTAGTATCAACCGACTGATAGGGTAACTCGAGTGAGCCAGAGGAGGCTCTATCGCCCTGAAGAATCTCATATGAAAGCTCCCTGGATACTGGGACAGTGGGATGCTAGGTCGGTAGGATTCCCAGTAGTCAGCCATTCATAGGAATACGGATAGACATATATCGAAGGATAATCTGATCGTAGCCATTGGGAATATCCGACGTGCTACACAGGGATTTTGCAATAGCTATTCATAATTAATACTGTGGCAAAGGTATAGTACAGTCAGAAGTAATTAGGTATTTAATAGCCGTGGCAGATGTACATACAATACCGTCGACTGTAATCAGCATTACTTAAAAAGAAAAAGAGTACAAGCAACGTGTAGCAGATTTTGAAAATTTCTAAATCTGTAAATACTTCTTGTAGTGCCTGTAGCTTAACGCTAGATGGCAACAGCATGGCATAAGTTCACTGGTTAACTTAATCACTGTACATATTAGAGATCTATACAGTACAGCGAACTGTATATCCGTTAGATCTATAGACTGTAATTCGCAAAGTGTTTCTAATCAAATACCAAAGTACATATACCAGAGCATCGGGTAAAGGCGATACGCGATGTAGATTCCATCCCTATCTAAGTGCATGTCGAGTACTTTAGTTCGTACAGAAAGTAAAGTACTGTAGGTAGAATCGATCAAGGAAAAACGTAATCGCACCGGACTGAGATGTTTCTATGCGATGGGCAAAACAAAAAATCGAATACTGTCACCTCCTGGAGAGTTCTCATCGGGGAGAGAGAGAGAGAGCAGAAAACGGAATAGATACAGAGGATGGTACGGCTCGATGTTGATCGGAGGCTGACCCGGAGGAGGTTGTGCGCGAGTAGTCTTGTATAAGAGCATACATACAGAGTATTTATATAGTTGGAAAGGTAGATAGACGAATTTTCGAAGGTGGAGCAGAGGGTGCTCGATGTGGAGGAAGATGAGGATGAGGCATCGAAGCAAGACGAAAAGTTCGTGTAGGAGTAGTAGTGCCGGAGGTTGGCGACGTGGTGGCGAAGAGGCGGGAAGAGAAGCGAAGAGATGGCGAAGGAGAAAGCGGGGCGGAAGGCAGAAGAGTGGGAGAGTCGCTGGGGTGGCTCGAGCTCGAGAGTAGGAGCTCGCAGGAACGCGCCGGGTCTGGGTTTGGCCGGGTCGTGTTGAGCTGCTGCGCAACCAGGGTGGCAGCGAGGAGGGCAGACAGGTAGGTAGGTAGGTAGTTAGGTGGGCACACTGGCAGGCAGGCAAGCAAGCAGGCAGCCAAAAGCAGGCAAGTAACCACCGGGCTTGCGAGCTACCCCAGCTACCTCGCTCCCACCCTTAACAGCCAAGCCGCCCAGACCACCCCGGCGCCACCCCCCGGTGCCCGGCCGAGCTTGCAGAGTGCTTCGCTCGCTCGGAGTCTCGGTCGACCCGCGCGACGCGTCGCGACGTCTACTGAGCCCTGGACACGACGCGCGTCACTGACCTGCCAGACCCCGCGGAACCTCCTGGACGAGATCATTTACTGTTTCCCGCGGATGACTTATCGAACGGTACAACGAGCGTTCATCTTTAAAATTAATTCGGCTCCCACACGTTGATCACTGTGTGCTGCTTCCGGCGAAAAGAGAAATAATCGTGTTCAGTGACGTACTTCCGATCCTCTCTCTCTCTCTCTCCTCTCTTTTACTACATCTCTCTGACTCTTTTTAACACGCACAGACACCCCACTTTATATCTTACCTTCCAGCTTCCTCCCTCATTCTCCGCTCTCGCTACTTTCAACCCGTGGAGACAATCTCGGCTTCCTGGACCAGCTCGTGCGAGCACTACTCGTCTACGCGAGGCGTTTAACGTGGCCGATCCTTGGACATGTAAGTAAAGACGTTGGAATAAGTCAATGCGGAAGCTGCCAGCTCCGGAGCACCAAGACTTATAGATACTCCTATTTACATACTGATTCGCTATCCCAGATAAAAGGATGTTCAAGAATCGAAAAGATCTGTCTCGTCTATCACGTATCTGTCACTCTTGGTCACCCTGGAACAGACGAACAGCTTTAGTAATTACAAAACCCACATCCAGCTTTCTCGTTAACGTTTATACTCTCTAGGAACCCCAACAAACTTAAGTTATTATAATTAGCTCTCGCAGCTATCCCATCTACGTTATTCACGTCACTCTGCCATAATATTCAACAAGAGGATACTAAAGTACACGTGTCACTTGAAAACTTCCCTCGCCTTCAGAACTTTATGAATAAACAATAATGATCCTTACAGCTCCAAGTAACCTGCACGTTTTAGTAAAATCTCTGTATACCTGATGTCACTGTGATCGAATAACTTTACTTCATTCCTTTATATAATTGTCAGTCAGGCTCTCGCGTAAGTCGAGCGCGTAGCGAAGCTTGTCGGTTGCCAGCGCGACGTAAACAAGTCAGCCCCTCGTCAAAGTTCCTGGAATCGCTCGACGCCGGGTGACCCGTCGCGACGTCGGAGCCACGAGAGTAAACAGAGCTAATGAAATCAATTTTCCACGATCGTCAATCCCCATCCTCCACCACGACCACCCCCTCCAAGTCCAACGGTCCTTTAGACTTTCACAATCCGTTCCCCATTTGCATTCAGCGTCGACTCCTCGTCCAGGACAATATTCCCCGGGCCATTCACTCTCACGTCCAGAATATTCGGCATTCACCGAGCCCGGTCATCCGTTCCTCGACTTCTCATTCGCTCGTTCACTCCCTTGCTCCTCGTTCCCTTCACTCCTTTTACACACACACACAGACCCCTGGGGCGAGTCGAACCCGCACTACGTCTTCCTCGAGAGCATATCTCCCATCGCTCCATGGAAACACGCATTGTGCATCGTATATAGGTTATACGTTAACGGTATAACTATATATATTTAGGTATACTTAGCCTAGACCAGGAGACACAGGGATTCTGGACTTTGCCAAACGTCAGCGTAAATACCGACGGAGTTGGAAAAAAGGTCGATCCTCCGTCAACCACCGGAGACTCTGCCAGCTCTGCGTTTATTTTTCTTCCCCTTCCTGTCGGCAGCTACATCGACGTACCTTTTTTTTTTTAAGGTTCTCCGTCCTTCTCTCTCTTACCCAACCGCTCGGCGTCTCCCTTTTTTTCTCATGCTTAGCCTAGGATCTACGACTCGCTCTTTTTCTCTATCTTTTATCGCTGCGTCTCGTGGGACAGAGGATGTAACCTCTGTAACGATGGATCTGGAAAAACTAAGGATCGAATCAGGCCCGTGGGATACACTCAGTGTTATGAACTGGCGCCGATTAAGAAATGCCATGCAAAATTTTCGAGATCATCACTCTTGTTTACTCGCGCGGGGACGTTAACTCTCTCCCTCTCTGTCTCTCTGAGAGGGTACTTCACGTCTGTCTCTCTTTCACTCACTTTGACTCCCTGCACAATATTTTTTCCTGACTAGGGCCGAACTCCGCAACGACGCTCAATCGATAGCCCTCGTTATATTGCGGCTGCCAATAAATCCTTCGCAGAGAGAACTCCTTTGAAAATGCCAAGCGAATTCGAAACGTCGAGTGCCGAACAATTCAGGCGTTACTATTGTGTCTGGAAAAAAGTGAATTGGAGAAAATTAAAAATACTTTCACATCAGACATATCACGACACTGGTTAATCCTAGTGAAACTAGGAGATAGTTTCTCTGATTATACTTGGTTAATCCTAGTGAAACTGGTACTGCAGATAGTTTGTCTAATTACACTATGGTACAATACATATGTAAGAAGAGACTAGGAACAGCCATAGCTCAACATTTATATGATTTGATACTATTAAATTTTTTTTTAAGGGGTACAATAAAAATCCGAGAAATTAGTAATAGGTAGAGCAAGATTGAGAATCAAAAAGCTTGATCAGCCAGAATCGACAGTGCAGAACGTTCAGAAGTTTAAGTCTGATACAAGGATCGATATTTACTAAAGCCTGATGCAATCAGGAAAAGCCAAGTGAGCACCAGTACGAAATTCGAATATGCATTGTACCCAGGATCGCGATTTCGTTTCGCTCTTAAATTGAGGTAAACGGGAAAAAAGTACCAGTCCTTTTTTGCTCTCCAATCGCGCGCACCTGGTCTGCATTAATGCTTAGCTCTTATCGAAAGTCCATTTGTTTTGTTCGACGAGGACAGAACGTACTTGCAGAGAAACACGAGGTGGGTCGAACCTGTTATCAGAGTTATGATTAGACCTTATGTTACAGTCGGAATTAATACATCCATGTAGAGACAGACGATACGTGGATATGTGTCGTTATTGATTTGAATTTTCCAACAGGGTGAGGGGGCATGTTGGTGTGCCAGCGGTTGCTGATCGCAGCCGCGATCGCGGCCTCGGTCGAAGCCTCTGCGGCGTCCGCTAGTTTCCAGGAGAGTTCCGGTTTCTCGGGTTACCCGGGACACTCGGTCATCTCTACTACGACCTCATCGCCATCCTCGTCCCTGGGTACTATAACAGGATGTAAGCTGTCGGAGTTTCTTTGCGGTACCGGGGAGTGCGTGGCTCAGGATAAATTTTGCGATGGCGAGGACGACTGCGAGGACAAATCGGATGAGCCGAGATATTGCTCCCGTGAGTCTGTCGAGAGATTTTTGGTTAAATTCAAAATTAAGAAAAAAAATCCAAAAAAATTTTCAAAAATTTATACCTGGAGATATCCTTTGGAAGTGATCCAAACAGAATATACGTAGGGATTTTTATTTCTTGTAGCGTGCAATAGAACGCTGTACGGCGACGTGGGGAGGACTTACGAGGTGGAGGTACGTCGTCCACGGGAAGATCGATTGCCGTTCTTATGTCATCTCAATTTTACGGCTGCTGGTGCTGATCTGGGTGACTTGGTCCAGGTAAGAGTTTCATCCGTATGCTATACATATAGATATGTAATAAAAGTTTCTGGCAGAGACAGAAGTATTCTTTCTGGATTTTCATATATAGCTTACCTTTGACACCTTTACCGTCGGTCGATTCCTCTCGTTCACCTCCGAAGGATGTCCCGATGGATTTATGAGTATACGGGAGGAGGGTCGCCCACCTACAGGAGGTCAGTGGTGCGGCAGTGCTTGGGGATACACCGTCTATTACAGCGAGACCCATTCCATCAACCTGACCTTGTTCCTGTCGCGCCTCTCCGAGCAGGTAACCACCAGGAATCATCTAACCTATAGACAAGTTCATGTACGTGTTGGGAAACTCCTGGAGCAATCGATCTTACCCCAGGGTGTTGGCTACAACTTCGACTTCAAGCTCTCGTACAAGTTCCTCAGAAGAAGCGAAGCTCATCTCAGGTACGGGAACAGCAGCATGACGACCTGGCGGGGCGAACTGGTCAACGGTACCTACTGCGACAGGGTCCTGACCAGGTGCGACACCCGCGCTTGCAGGCTGCAGTCACCCAACTATCCTGGAGTTTATCCACGCAACGTGACCTGCTACTACCGGGTGGAGCAGCTTCGAGCACCTCCAGGTCACCGTGCTCTGCTGGCAGTCAGTCAACGGAATAGCCACAAGATCCATATAAAGGATCAGGTTGTCAAGTATGACAGGAGTCAAAGAATTTTGCGAGTATGGGATCAGTGCAACGTCGTCCAGGACTACCTGACCGTCTACGACGGAGGCTCGACCACCGACAGAGTCCTGGTGCGCTTGTGCGGCGGCGATGCTGTCCCGGATATCGTTAGTAGTCACAACACGATGTTATTGGAGTTTCACACCTCGCCGTTCGACAATCCATTTCATCCGGTTCCGCTCTCGTTCCTTCCGGGTTTTGAATTGGAGGTCCAGGTGATATTCGTTGACGAGAAGTCAAGAACCTTCGTCAAGGAGAATGACAACTGTCATTTTCATATATCCAGCTATGAGAGCTCGTCTGGATTATTGGAAAATCCTAAGCATTCCTTACCGCCCAATACGACTTGTCGTTATCACTTCCAAGGGAAACCTAATGAAATTGTTTGGATATCATTCGTCAAGTACTATGCGGCTACTTCCGACCCTGCTGCAAGTCTTGACGTCATTTCCGACTGCAACGCTAAGCTGCTCATATGGGACGGGGACCATTATTCGAACAAGCCAACTAGGAAGGTTAGAAAACTCTTCCTTGTTCCCAATCCGATCCCGGAATACGGAAGTGCGCAAACCGGAAACGCGTATATTGATGCTGACTTGTTATACTTTTCAGAATGTCACGCTGATGGGACAATTTTGTAAGGATGACATTCCTCATCTTTGTGATCATAGTCTTCTGCGCAACAGCAGCCGTCACACCCGACCTTGCAGCCTCGCAGAGAGTTACGTCTCCACCGGAAGGGATCTTACCCTGGAGCACATCCTTCGTCAAGGAAGCGCACTCTATCCCATAAGTTTCGTACTGCGATATGAATTCGTTCACGAGTCCATGTCGTGTAATCAGATATTTACCTCGTCGTCCACTTCGACATCCTCATCTCCGTCATCCTCCTCTTCCGCGAGATCCGGTAAATTTACCTCGCCGAAGAGTGTCTTCTTTTACGGTCGTGGTGGTTCTCAAAATCTGAGCTGTGTTTATCGATTCGAAGCTGATCCTGATCAGAGGATAGAATTGTCAATCGTGTCGGCCTCCTTTGGCGACAGGGAGTGCACCACGTACATGGATCCTCTGGTGAATCGTTGGGCATGTGGCTATCACTCTCCAGAAAAAAAGGAGATCCTAGCCGACCTGGTGATATCCGAATATCCCTGGAGCGGCGTGGAACTCCGAAGGGATTGCTTTTGTTCGAATATCACAGACAGAATCATCATAAGGACTTTGACCTCGAGCATTGTCGAGTTAAGGTTCACAGTGGCGCGCATGAACGTCACCCAGGACTACAGGAACTTCTTCTTCGAAGGAGAGTATCGCTTCGTGACCGGAAGCGAAGCTGGGGATCAAGCCTGCTCTACCAGACTGGAAGACCGTAAACTTCACGGCACCAGTGGAGAAATATCCCTTAGGAGTCCACTTCCGCGTGTTCTACCGGATGTAGCCGCAGTCGAAGAAGTCATGATGAACACCGAAGATCTGACGGCCACCCAGTGCGTCAACGAACCCTGGTTGATAGAGCCTCAAGATCCACGTATGAATTTCCTCTACCTGCGCACCAGCGGCTACGGGATAAACGTGGAGAACGTAGCAGAGTGTAGCACCCTGAACAGGATCATCGTCTACTCGGCGGGCAATACCAAGGAGAGAAGTGTCATATGTCCCGAGGGAAATTCGGATACGACCAAAAGCGTTGACTTCTTCTCTGTCGGATGGAATTACACTGAATTCAATGGGACCGTCCCGATGCTCCAAAACTCTAGAAGCTTCGTCGTCGAGTTCCTGCAGCGCGAACCAGGATTCTATGCCGTCACTTGGATGGCCATATCCAGGGGTTCCCCGAAAACGAGTGTCAGCTCTAGTTCCTTCTCCGTGACACCTAACGAAGATTGTATTTACAGGTAATAAGAAGTGTCTAGCCTCTTGTCCTTTTTCTTCAAAGACCAATCTTAACCCCACGATGACGGTTTCCTTTCCCCCAGGTGTCCAGAGATTCAAGCTTGCATAAGTTCAGTGCTCTGGTGCGACGGCGTGCGTCACTGTCCTTCAGGATTCGACGAGGAAGAAGCAAACTGTTCGTACAGGTTCGGGGTGACTTTATTATACGTCGCAGTGGGTGCTGGTGCTCTTGGTATATTTCTGATCTTGTTATTGGCAACCGGCTGCCTAAAGTACTGCCTCTATCGTCACAAGGCACGCAAGAAGAAGAAAAACGTGGCGATAAACGTGAATCATCTACATGTTAATCATACCCATCATAACAACGGTCTGACCGGAAGTCGACTGGGCGGACGATACAACCTCGCCACGCCTCAGGAGATGTACCTGGAGAATTATGGGAAGGATAGTATTTGTTGACAATACGCCATCGCCAATATCGAAACTACCGTGTGAATAGTCATGATTTTTTATAATCTCACCCGGACGCCTCCTCCGCTCTTGCCCAAGATCAAAGTCGACCAGTCTGATCATCAAAGACCCAGGACAGCCGTAGTATTGCGAAGATCAATCAAATCGCGAGCAGACGGTCTGCGTCTTTCTCTTTGGTATAATAAATCCACTGGTAATTATCCCAGAAACGTAGTACAGGGCCATCATCCATGTGAAAACAAAAATATCAAAATTCATTAGTAACGGCCATCTTGGATAAGCAGCAACTGGTTGACTGTCTGGTCCAAGTGACTGGTCAAATGATTGGATGACCGCTTGGCTGACTTGTCGCAGGGCAACAAGTAACCGGAAGGCTAAGGTTGGCGAAACACGTAGAAGAAGAGATAGAACGCTCAAATAATTACATAACGACCAACGTTAATCCTTGATCAGACAGCATAGAGTCCGCCATGTTGATTCTCGTTGCTCCAATCAATTTTTTAACAGTCCCCACAGCTACTCGTACACTGAAAATCAAGATAAACCCGCACAGTTGTTTTTATGTAGTTAAGAGCAGAGTTAAACGTTAACGAAGATAAAAAGAAGAGGGTCACTTTGGGAAAAGAGTAACGAGACACATGAGGAAACGCATAAATTCTTTAGTAACATTGAACAAAAACATTAAACATTAGGCACTATACACCATATACATTCTAGAATAACGTACCCAGGTATACATAGGTATATATAAATATATAAAAATATATATACATATATCTAGGTTTGATATTCGTGTGGGAGGCTTCACTGGGAAGTAGTGATCGATGTATAGTAAATAACCATTAAAACGAAGGATATAGGAAAATAATTAACCTAAAACAAAAAAAAAAGAAAAAGCCGCACCGTATGGGTAACGCGTAACCATCTGTATGCTGTGATAGAAGTAAGCGTATCAACAATCCGATTTATTAACGAGAAGACTCTCAATCGGCCCTTCCTTTCGCGAAAATGTGCAACACAAACACGAATACGGAATAGGAAGAATAACGTCTTCACGTAGAGTATCGATTATCGATATATCGATATTCAAGATGGCGGCGATAATCGCGAGTGCCTCTGCTAGCCGTTACGTCGTCTGCTCTTGTCGTGGTCGTTGAATTTCTTTGAGAGTTTACAAGCCGAAATTTTAGTGAATAACAGTTTCCAAACTGAGTGAATCCGCGATTAAGAATAATGAAGGATGAAGATACGAATTGCCATATGAAGTACGTGTGGGATTTACGTATCAACTTATACACATGTAACGAGGGTAAGGGTCGTGGAATATGTAGAGAAATTGCATGAACAAATGTACGAACGAACGACAGCGACGTAAAGCACAGGCGTATCTATTTGAATCAAAGAGGCCTTGATTCAACGACGTTTCTATGCGAGTATTAAAGTGACACGCCCAAGTTACACGAATGTATTGTAATCCCTTGTTTATAATTTTAATAAAACGATTCACCGCGCTCAAACACGTCAAGTCACGTCATATGTCACGGAGAGCTGAATGGATTCGGATATGAGTTTGTAGGTTATGTTCTCTTACGCCTTACTTGTTCTCGATACTTCCTTTCTCGTCACAGTCCCATTTATAAATTTATATAACACTGTTGAGAGAGATCGTAAAGAGTGTTGTAGGCTCTTGTCGCGAGAAGCTTTAAAGAAAGTCGTTAAACTTGGATACGTACGTGCACACGGAACAATACAGAGTGCACCGCGACGCTCGGATATCATTCGGTAGGAATATCGTTTGGATTTTTATTTTTAACGAGCTCCGCGAACAATTTTTAATGTGAGAAATGTCAAGAGTCTTGTGAATTTTTACCTGATTTGATCTCTTTACTCGGATTCCTTACTTGACACTTTTTTATGGCCGAGTACGTGATATCCGCTTGGCGTGGTTTATTCTGTTTTAGGTTATACACAGTATGGGTGAGAAACGAAAAGGAGAAAGAGTTCGTGCGTCTGCAAATGGGGGGGGGAAAAAAAAAATAAAGAAAGAATAATGGTGACACCGAACTGTACTTGTTTTAAGCCCTATTGGAAATGTATGCAGCACGTACGGAGCTCTGTGAATTTAAAAATTTTCATTCTTTCTCGAAAATACAGGCTTGCCAATCGCTCAATGATCCGTAAACTTATCCACTGGGAACGAATCGTGGAAAACGATCAGATTTTGTTTTAATCGCTCGGCAATTGCGATTTGCCTCATTTGGCAATTTGACTCGTACGGGTCATTGATTTTTCGACGGTATTTAGACATCGATTGAAATTTAGTGAACGAGTTGGAGTACCGGAAGCGGAAGAGGAAACCTTGGTCCTGAATGTCGGAGAAAGACAAGGGCCAGGACCACGAAGCTTATACGAAATTGTCCCTCCCGAAATTCTTGGAGGGCGAACAGGATGCGGAGGTTACTTGGGAAATTATTACCAAGAGATATCCTAACCTTGCGCCACTTCTGTGCGAGATGGAAACAGCCATAAGTCGTGCCGAAAGTCTTCTGCAGGATCTCAAGTCTCCTTACGTCCATGCACTTGGTAAATTTATAAATAGTATCACAAAGCAGCTTTTGCATCAATGTAACGTATTCTTTTCGGAACAGGAAGCTCCAGCACCCTTCAGATATCCGATTCCTTGGAGGAGGAGATTTACCCAGGACGAATTTTGAATTCGTATCAATCTCAAGAAGTACAGGAGGATTTTCACAAAAGAGATGTACGTCACCCCAGCGAAATTGATAGTTATGATAATCGTTATTCGATTCGGCAGGTTTCCGAGAGGAGTGACGCGAAGATACAGGTAAACGAGGAGTATCTAGCCCCTGAGGAAGACGTTCACGGCGAATTCATAACCTCAAAATCCATTGAGAAGGTCTATTCCGAGGAGGAAGAGATTAGAGCAATTTCGCCGGAAGTCTCCATTCAAGATGAATCAGAGGACAGGAAAGAAGTAGAGGATGCTGATCAAAAATCTTTGAGAAACATTGAAGATAGTCCAAGGACCTTTGCATCAGGACATGACAAGCGTACATGTCCTAGTTATTCCTTAGAGAGAATGTTTTTCTTATGCTAGTTTTTGATAGTCCAAAACCTAAGTCTTATCGGTAGGACTTTACTGGGAAGTTTTTGCCTAGCTATGAGCGACCTGGTTTGATCGATTGTTTTCTCCTCTTTGGGCTGGAAGGGACATATATTTCAGGATTTTCTCATTAATCACACTCCCGACATTCGTTGGGCTTGATCGTACCCGGTCTGCCGGCTTATGATTGTGGAGAGCCATCGCCGAGGCTACACGTTATTACTTTATTTGCGTAGCTGAGACGGGAGGCCGCTAATGACTCTGGTCGGTCATTTATTTTCCATTTACCTAGATCTCTACGTAGCTCGCTGTAAATCCCAGTATTTTCAAAGCCACCCCTCATTATTCTGGGACACACTATTACTCTGGAAATTTCCTTCCTTTTCAAGGATCAACAAAGAACGACAGAAACGCTAAAAATACTTCCGGCCTTGAAGGATGGGCCAAAGTGGTGGGTGAGGTGGTTATGCGCAGTCTTTATCCAACTAAGGAAAGCGCTTTGATGCTGAACAAAGATCTGGAAGATCATCCTGCGTCCCTCGCTTCTGCTGATGAGAAAAGAGAAGATTCCAAGGAGCTCGAGAAGAAGTGTTTTTCGTCGATAAATAATTCCCCGCGCCAGGTAATCACTGTGCAGGATATTCAAGAGGAAGATTCACGCGTCAAAACAATTTCTACAGTCGGCAAAGTAGTTGATGAACCGAAGGTTGATAAAAAGAATTGCACGAGAGGAACTGTCAATGAACCGAAAGTCTTATTATCGGTGAACGAGAGTAAACCGGATGGAGAATTTAAAGATCAAAATCCTGGAAGAATGAAACATTTAAAAACCAATGAGATAGATGCTCAGGTATTCTGCTGTCTTATCGATACCTTTATAAAAATTACACGTTAACCTCTACCACAGGGCAGTGGGGATGAATCCATCGCTAGCAGTGATTCGGGCAGTCACGTTGTTAAATTATATAGACTCTGCGAAAAGGAAAAAGCTCCGGAACCGATCTTCATCGTGAACCAGAAAATGATACTAGGTGGTTTGAAATACAATGTGACGTGTAAAGGACTCGGCCTCATTTCTCGTGGTATTAAACTTATATTTCTTTATTTTCTTTTTTAATTCATAAAGACTCTAAGCACACGCCGTACTGTTTTAGGTTATGGATCAAGCGTAGTGGACGCTAGAAGAAAGGCAGCCAAAGCTCTGATTCAGAAGCATCGTAAAATTTTGAAAAATCCTTCCAGCCAAAGCTAATTATTTATCACTCCCACTATATCTATATATTTACATAGAAATAGAATCGCAAAAGTGTCGTTTCAACGAGGAAAACGTCACATTAAAATATTTTATACACAATATTTTGGAAGACTATACTTTGATCGTTTTTTCAAATTCATATATGTATATACACGCTCGGTTCGATGACTCAAATACTGTTTTCTAAGATCCTTTAGAATTTTTTTTACGGTATCTTGGAAACTATCCACGGCAATTGTCCAGTCTTCTTGAAGAACCAGTAATCGTATAAGAGTTTTCCAAGGATAAAGAAGATCAAAGAGGCCATAACGATATTCAAGACGTCCACGGGTTGCAGCCCATATTCACTGTCCGGCGGAATGCAGATGGCTGTTCTCGTGAGATCGCGTATCTGAAAAAAATAAAAGAGAAAGAGAAAGGATCAAGGACAAATCAATGTCGACCCAATATTAGAGTTTTGGAATCGATTTCCTCGTGTCGGAACTTAACGACTCGTGACCAATGACAAACTACCGGCAAAGGCGCTTAATCTTAATCTATATTTAGTTTCTGGTACCCAAGAAAAATACAGGTGTACCGTCGTGACGTATGTAATCAACGTACAAAGAAAAGCCATAACCATATATTACCAATAAGTCAGGATTATCCGAATTTAATTCTACCAATGGACTTATCATCTGCATCTGGTTATCCAACTGTTCACCTGTTTATTTGAATTTTTATCCTCAGCAACACTGGAACATTTGACATCGTTCACATCCTTAACGAGGCTCGTGTATCTGATCAAAAGATCCTGAAATCCTGGCGTGAAGAGACAGTCGCAACTCCAAGGATTATTTCCCAGACGAATATAAGCTGCATTGCCATTCTGCAGCAAAGCGTTCTCCAATGCATAAGTGGGAAGCTAAAAAAATAATAATTCTATCAAATTCTCATTATTCATAATCACCAACGCAAGCAATTAATCAAAAGATCCATCTTTGAAAAATACAGTTCCAACATAGCACAGCTATCAATGCACTGGATTTAGATCTGACAGAAACATCTGGATATTATTAATTGTATAAATAATTAATACTCACATCTGACAATCTGTTACCGCGAAGACTCAATGCTCGAAAATGATCCAGCCAATAGGATCCTTCTAGACAAGCTATAGATTCGATTAGATTGTTGTCCAAATAAATATCGATTACTCCTTTGTATACGGGATTGGTTACTAACGGAGTCAAATCAGCTATCTAGAAAAATTCTTAATATATAATAATAACGGTTGAATTGCTAATTGACCCACGCTTTAGAATTAATTACATTGTTTCCTGAAAGGTGCAGGGTCGTTGTATTAGCCGGTAAGAAACTTGGCATTTCCGTTATGCCTCTGTTACTGCAGTTTACGGAATTGAATACCATCAGTCGCTTCTGTCTGTTGAACTTCGCGCTGGCACGTACGGCTATGTATACCAATTCGCAGTCGCAGTTCGTCCTTTGACATTCTTCCTTAAGAGTCTACAGTGCCAAGTAATGACTGTCAGTTTCCGATGAATATTCCAGAAATAGGTTAAACGTTCCTACAATTACCACAATTATCTCAACGACCGAGAGAAGTTGTCTACCGTCCAATGGCGTCGAGCAGACTAATTTGTCCCTGTCGATAACTCGACTGGCTACGGATTCGCGCCGTGAGTTTAAAATCCATTGATTGTCTATCGAACACTTCCATCGATTGCCAGAGAGATATATATTCCTGAGGGTTGCTATTTCAAGATCATTCGGATCGATTTCACGCAGAGAATTATTTCTGAGATCCAAGCTTTTCAGTGTAGATAAATTTGAAAAGGCGCCCTTAGGTAAATACTCCAGTCTCGTACCACTCAATGTTATTTTCTGTACAAATAAATACGGAAATAAAATCTTCGATATCGATACGCCGTATTAAGGTCACGCACGTTTTACCTCGAGATTTTGAACCTCGGCTGGGAATGCTTTTGATAGTTTGGTTATGTTACTCGCCAGCACACTGAACCTTTGAACTGCTGGAAATTTCAAGAGAACGTCCTCTGGATCAAAAGTTATATCCGGCCATTTGCACAGAACGAGATTTAGCACGGTTTCTGAACTGACGGATAAGAAAATTCAAATGTTATCATAATAGAATTTTTGTCAATACTTGAATTTTGATCATTACCCAGATTCCCATTTACCATGTAGACCACCGATGCATGTCAAATGCCGTTCGTCATCCTTTGATTTGCATCCAACGAGATCATTGTCAGAGTGTCTTTCATGAAATTCGCAGAGATGCTTGTGGCTTGCGAGGATTTCAAGACTCTGTATTGTTACCACGAGAAGAAGAATGTTCCTGAAATAATTAAATAACGGCATCAAAGATAACGAAACTCTGTAGCAGCGACGGTCTAACAGATTTCTAATAAAAATAGAAGGAACATCTGCATGCTGTACAGCATGTATACTCTTATCTAATCAGACTCAGGCTTTCCGTGGGGGACGCTAAAAAAATCTATATCACGTTTACAATGTATATGAATATATTTATGTACACGTGTGACACTCTGTGCTACAGATGCAGGATTAAAGACCTCGTCCTATTGAAACGCACCATGTGAAATGACTTTACCATAAGAATCAAATAGGCGCTGACTTCAGGTGGTACGTTTAAGAACAATAATATGAGAATGAGACGCTAAGATAACATTGATGTTGCGTAAACATTTCTTTTTCTCTTTCTCAGTCAGTCCAATAAAGCCTTTCGAGCGAGTTCATTGTTTGAGGCAGCTTGAAGGTTTATTCTCTTGGAACATTTATTGCTTCAGACTTGAGATCAGCTTACGAGGAATTTCGAAAAGAGTCGGGAAAAAAAATGTCGTTGGATTTTTACTTTGTCAAATTGGACATGCTTATAGAAATATTGGTAAAAGGTGTCTACGTGTGCACTGAGCTTTACGTCACGAATGACTGTATTTGCTCAAGAGGCCTGCAGAAGCTGTCGAGCAGATATAAAGACTGTCGGATTAATTATGGTAAGAAGGGATTGAGTTTTGAAAAATCTTTAAAGAATTTTATCGTTAGGTTTCTTCGGTTTTCAAATAATTTTACTTTTAATGTAGAGCCTTTGTGAAACGGTATCGTTCTTTAGTTTTCGATTGAGCAGCCTTAAATATATTAGGTTCCTGTCAATTATCTGATCTGTTCTAAACTCTGTGTCAACAGTGGCTCCTCTCTCGTAAGCAAGGAAAACCATAAGAGGAGCAGGTGAAGAAGAGAACTCGTCACTTGTCGCTCCTATGGAAATCTAAAGAGTTTTAACTTACGCAAGAAGCCTAGACTCATTATCACATAGAGTAAATATAAGAAAAGTTTGTCACATGACTTTGAGACATGAAATTATATAAATTCAAAGACAGAAATAGATTATCTGAGAAATCCGATAAACTCGAGCGTGTCTTTTGAAAAGATTAATATTTATTTAGTTATCGTACATTAGTTTTCTCAATCACTTTTTAAAATATATTTTCAAGCAGGTAAACTGGTATTTAATCAGGGGATCCATACGTGAAAAACAATCGTGGATTGAAATAGATTAACGTCTGAGAAACGTGATTTCGGATTAACTGATTAACAATTGTAAATTTTGCAGACTGATTGCGTGACAAGACATTTGAGTAAAGAATGAAGAACAAAGAATTGAATAAAATTTCTGTGGATTTACGACGCGCACCCGTAACGAACGGGCATATAAATAAAGATATCTTTTTCTTTTGTATTTACTTACAGATGTATGCATATGGTGTAGTACTTTTTCATTGCTGCTTAGACAGTGTCAAACTTAGTTTTTTTTTTTAATAAAAATTAAACTGTTTTATATCCAATAGAATATATATTTATTTATATAGCTGCGACGATGTACCAATGATTTACGATTATAAATATATTTTTAAAATATTAATAGAAGAATATCACAGATTCGATAGGTGGTGCGAACCGTCTCAGAATGAAACAGAATGTCGACTAAATATTTACCATGCTAACAGGTACCTTCTACGTAATGCATATCATAAACAGCGGCGTTACGTTACGAATTAATAGTGCGAAAATGCGCAAGCTCGCGCGCAGACGCGGCATTCTACTTTTTGTTTGGCCTGTTATGTTTTTCAATATTACTCTCCTCGTTGGTTAATTTTACTTTTCGTTTATCGACACGAAAAACAATTTAATTATGCGAAGTAATACGTGAAACGTTAAGTTTAAATATATAGTATTCGTACTAGAGATAATTGTTGGTGAATATGATATATTTTTGTATTTTTTTTTTATGGATAAAATTCTGCTCTATGACATCTTAATAATTTGTAAATGTCTGGTCTGTACTTTATTTATATTTCAATGCAAAATTGCAATAACGAATTGAATGCTAATGGCGCCTTTTTTCTTTGTCACGTGATAAACTTGCAGCGCCTCACTGTGGTCACTCGCAAGTACTAATGAATGATACAAATTATTCACTGCCTAATGCCGGGTTTTCATGTGTAACGCAATTGCAGATTTTGTGTTTCGTATAGTTTTTAGAACGCTGTTTCCCATTTCTGTTTGACTGTTTGACTTCGCATCGTACGCTTCTATCCTGGAGAGTGTTTTTCCTTGCACAAACTTATATGCAAAAAGAAATACCTAACATTTGAAATCGGTAGCGTCGTTATCAAAATTGCTTATATTCAAAGACTTCTTTTTTGGGATAGTTAACGTCACGGGTGTTTAACTGAATTCGGAACTCCGTGTTTGTTGGGTAGGAATGTCAGGGATCGCAATTGCCAGACTCGCGGAGGAGAGAAAAGCATGGAGGAAGGATCATCCTTTTGTAAGTATTATTTTTATAAAGAAAAATTTGGACTTTTAGACCAATACAAGTTAGACCTTTCTCCCTGTATTGAAACCATAAAAAGTTTTGTTCGATAACTGTAATAATCTATTGTATAGAAGGTTATCAGCAACTTAATGTGTCAATCCGTAGTCAATTTTTCATAAGGTTCCTTGTGTTACTAATAATCCACTTTCAGGGATTCGTGGCTCGACCTACTAAGAATCCAGATGGTACGCTTAATCTGATGAGCTGGGAATGTGCCATACCAGGAAAGAAATCTGTAAGTAAAAAAGAACAAAAAGCTTTAACTGAGAAGACGAATATATCGTTATTGTTTTGCAGACTTTCTGGGAAGGTGGATTATACAAGCTACGTATGATCTTCAAAGATGATTATCCCTCGAGTCCCCCAAAGTGCAAGTTTGAACCACCCCTTTTCCATCCTAACGTATATCCATCCGGAACAGTCTGTCTATCACTCTTGGACGAAGAAAAGGATTGGAGACCAGCTATCACTATCAAACAGATCCTTCTGGGTATCCAGGACTTACTTAACGAGCCCAATGTCAAGGATCCAGCACAGGCTGAAGCTTACACTATATATTGGTACGTAAAAAAACTCAGACGAAAGACACAGAGTCAAAGCAGTGTGTAATAACTGAAATTTATTTATTTCAGTCAAAATCGTCTGGAGTACGAGAAGCGAGTAAAAGCTCAAGCTAGAGCAATGGCACCTCAAGAATAAATCCTATATCTCAGATACACCAATATTTATTGGGTCTACCTTTGTCCATGTAAGGCTGGTCTGTAAGGAGAAGGTCATCTTCCTTTTGTTTTTGTCATCCTCGATTTGGTATTGAAAAGATTACCACAATACTATAGAAAAAAATCCTTAAATCATAAAGCCACGCGAATGTAAACACGTAACATATTCATCTTAAGACAAGAGTGTCCTTTCAATCTCTTTCGATTAATAGTCCTGAATTTATTTTGTAATATTTTATACTGAATAAGATTTGAGTGTTCCTTTGCATTTGACAGTTTCTCAAGTAGATTAAACAAAGTGGAATGCAAGAACCAGGAACAAATGTAAAATAAGAAGTGGCCATTTGAAACATGATGCGGTTATCACACGAAAGAAGTACGTACCCGCGTCAAGTTTTTCTTTTTCGTCCTTCATTTACTTTGATAGCTGTACCGTTCTCGATTTTAAATTCTTTGTTTCCTAATATAAAACAATTTAAAAACAAATTAAGTATTGTACAGTTACAAGCTGCAAAATAAATTCTATCAAAAAAAAGAAAAATTTACCTTTACACACGTTAAGCACATACTACGTATTATAAGTGGTGACGGCGAATTCAGTTTCCAATCAAATACGCACAATGCATAAAGATAACCGACAGCATTGAATATTCAAGCGAAACTCCTTTTATTCTCAAAGCAGAAAATCGATCGCGGTTGCGCAGAATTGTGGAAATATTCCAAAAGCCTGCAGAAAGTTATCGCCTTTTGCTCTCGCGTGACCGCAAGCGAATTACAAACTCTGTATATATTCGAAACCAATCAAAGCTTTCAAATCCAACATAAAAAAAATTCTTATCAAAATATAGTATCCGACCATAATTATCCCCTCTTACGTTTTACGTATTCGTAGAGATAAACACTATAGCAAAGGTCAGTCGGCAAAAGGAAACGTGCGAGACGGATAAGTTTTAACCTCCTTTAATTCCCTAACAAGTATCCAATCGTAAAAAGTGTGTCAAAATGGCGAAGCATGTGTCTTACGCAGGATTAAATGCCGGATTGATATCAGCCTGTGTAATTGGACTAGGACTCGCGTATTACGCATACGTAGTAGAAACCGCCAAGGAAAAAGACAATTTGTACGAGGCAATGTGCGACATTAGCGAACATGTGAGCTGCACGAAGGCATTCATGTCCAAGTAAGCATCTGGAGAGATTTTTTTCATCAGCTTTAGAAATACGCCGCGCGTGGCGCTGCGGTAGCAGTCGAACAACAAAAAATGGCGGCTTCGGAGAAACCGAATGACTTATTCATACGTTCCTTTTCAGATACGGAAAAGGATTTGGACTTATTCCAAAGGATTCTATACTGTACGCTCCGAATAGTATCTACGGTCTGATCTTTTATTTCACGGTCTTAATACTCAGTAGGTTTTATTCGTTATTAAATGTATGACAAAAATACGAATTCTAGGTTGATAACCTTTACCTCTTTTTCAGGTACTTTGAATTATCACTCGAGCACACTCGCATTGCTAGCTTTAGGAATACTTGCGAATATCAGTAGCGTTTACCTGGCTTGTATTTTATATTTACTGAATGACATCTGCGTCGTGTGCGTGAGCAATTACATCGTTAACGCGATTATCCTGATCCTCGCTGTGAAGAAGCTTCGAGTTGTCTCGCGGGGCGAGACGAGAAAGAGGAAGACCAAATAAATGCCTTGTAGAATAAATACCATTTAATGCCGAAGAGTCATAATATAATAAACTGTACCGGAATGCCCTTCTCAAGCGAATCACTCCGCTCTATTATATTATTTCACAGGCATCGTTAAAGCAAGCATTAATTAGTGAGAGGTAGGAAGTAAGTACGAGTATTCATATTATTAACCGAACAACGTATTTCTTATGATCTATCTATCTATATATATATATATAAAATAAAAAAGAGAAATTTTACTGGACAATAAAGTCTGGTAAAATGACAGCAGTTAGAAAGTGTGAATTACTCTCATGTTAATATTCATGAATAAACTATATATATATATATATATATATATATATAATTTAAAACTAGAAAGGCCTAAAAGTTAGTAATACAAGAGGGTCTCGAGGGAATTAAATGTCCCATTCCGGAATGCATTTACTGTGAAAATAATAAATTTTTACGAGTTCACTAAATACATACCAATGCTATTTCAGTACTCGTATTTATCTGCTTTAAATAGATCCCTATTGCTGCGACTGATACTGGCAAGAATGCCAGGACTCTTTAAAGGTGGCGTCTCGCCCAAACGATTTAAGTGTAAGCTCGACTTGTAGGTTGTGGACGGTGACAGGTCGTCGTTTGTATTAGCTTCCACGTTAAAACTCTTGCTGCGAGCTAAAGAGGACTTGTACGTTCTTTCAGGCTTAGCCGGAGCCTGATTGCTCGTCTGTTTACTGATCTTGGGCGCAGTCACTGTATTCTTGATGGAAATATTAATCATACTGCCGTATTCTCGATTCTGATTGGAGCGCAATGTCGTGTGTAACGGCGAATGAGCGTTTCCCTGTTTACCGGCAAGACTGGAATTCAAATTGGCATGGCGCCGCGACGCTGATTGGTTCTGCCGCGGCTGACTGGAATAATGGAGTTTCCTCGGTAACGTCTGCGTACTACGAAAGTGTTCTTCGCCCTCGTACTCGTTAGCCAATCTGCTGGTAGATTTGCTGAACCTCCCGAGTGAGCTCGATTCCATGGCACTGAAGAAAATATATCGTGTCTTGAATCGGTGATCATGAATTTGACGGAGTATGAAGTAACCCTAACCTAACCTAAATTAACTTTACCTGTGTTCAGTTTCAATAGTGGCTCTCGGTACGTTCCGGTGTCTTCCAGGTGGTCGTGCGTCTTTGTATCCCTTTTCACGACCGTAAATACTACCGCCGAATGGATCTTCGCCCAGGTAATACCTATGAACGGGAGGTCCTGACTCCCTTTGCCATTGTTGCTCCTGACTTTCTATTGTCCTCGTGACCTTCCCACTCTTGTTCTGTGTCTTCGGGGAACGTGGCGGTCGCTCGGGTGGTTTGTCATTCAATTGTGTTGAATATTCGCTCACCAGGGGTATGTTCCTGTCGATGACGTTGTACTGCAGGTACGTCGAACTGTCCTCGGTCTGCGTAAGCTGAGACATCGAGCTGCTGCCGCCACGTTTGTTTTTTCTCTCGGTGCTAGCCGAACGTAATTTACCCACGAGTTTGCGGAAGGACTCGCCGATCTTGTATTTCGATTGGCCCGGCGCTAGCAGATACAATGAGATTTATAATTTAAAATAGGTTTGCGAATTCTAAATAGTTTTAAAGAGACTGATTATTTGAGGTTAACGTAATTTAGCTGTGAATTTATTATAATTATTTTTTACCACTCACTTTTAGATTCTCTAGGTGTTAACGAACTCTCCAAGTTCTTTTTGTTCCGTCTAATTGGCGTAGCTGCGACTGCCGTTGGCGAAGTGGATCTCGACAGGGGCGGAGTCTTCTGAAGACTATATCTTGGGCCTTCGGGTACCTGACCCTGGACATCGCGGCTTCGACTCTCCCAGGTTCTCTGAACGACGTGAACCGGACTAGCCGTGCGTCCTGCTGTCGACTCGTAATTAGTCTTCTCGATACGCGCGGCAAGCTAATATAATTAATTATTAATGATAAGCTCTTTCGATAAAGTCTTTCAATGACTCCTTACCTGCTCCCTGTTCCTTCGTCGAAGCGGTGGGGATGGCGTGCCTGTGCGCTGTACCGGTTCCTGATGATCCTGCTGCCGTCGATTTGACTCGTAGCTACGACTGTACGAGGACTCCGTTTGACCTCTGACATTCTCATGAGCATAGGAATTATTCTTCGAAGGCGACTCGACCGGATATTGAAGAGGCGAAGCAGTCCTAACGTGATTGTTTTGTTTTTCTATGAACAATTAAGTTTTATAATTATCAATATACAATTTCGACGTCCTCGTTCTTTCGAGAAGATACAATATTAAATTTACCTGCACCCTGGTACCTCTCTGACCATTCGCTTATGCCATGATAATACCCGGAAGGTGAATTCGAGTCTCTACCGGAAGTTCTGTGATGAGGTCGACTAGAGTTTTGGTAATCGCGATCCCTGGATGAACCCTGAATCGGCATGGACTTCATGGTAACGTTTATAAAACTGGTATTGGTACCAGGTTGCACGACGGGTTCATCAGGCTCCAATGACCCATGTGATGATCGAGATTCGCTACCAAAGTGACTTTCGAGCCATTTAGAGGTCTCGACCTTCCTGGCCTCGTCCTCCTCCTCGAGGTCCAAAGGCTTTTTCGTGAGAGCGTCCTTCCTCGCCGTTGGCAAACCATCTCCAGGGAATCCAGAGTGCTTGTGCAAACGGGTGGTGCGCATCGTCGTCGGAGGCGGTGGCCAATCTCCGATACGTTCGCCTTCCGTGGTCTCAGAAACGTACCTCATCTCTCGTCCGATCTTCTCGCCCCCAGATACGTAATCGACAACGTCCTCGTCCCTCTTCTTGATGAACCTCTGAGAGCTCTCCTTCCTGATCTCGGATTCGCTATCCTGATCAGCACCAGTGCCGTCCTCGGGTAGCTCGTCGTCCTTGATCTAACGGATCACAGAACATTTCACAAATCAATAACGAATGACACTTCCGTTACACTTGGTCCCACTGAACCGGAAGTTGATCTAACCTCCTCGTGCTCCACCGTCTTCTTAGTCTCGGTGACTATGAGTCCGTCAGCTTTCAGTTCTCTCCTCTCCAGCTTCTTCTCCGTGTCCACGACCTTGTTCGTCTTGGTCGTGTGCTGGAGAACTCTCGGACCCGACTGGGGTACCAGCTGCTTCGATGACTCCGCCAGTGCCACCCTCAGATCGCCTCTATTGCTCTTTATCGCTCTCAGGTACGCCTGGAGGACAGTGAAAAAATACAAATTTCATTCTCTGCCATCCTGATACAATTAACAGCTTGTTCGCGTCGCGGAGCTGCCACGAAGATACGAGTATGAATTCTCCTCCTACGAAGCAGAAAGAGCAGAACCGGCTCGTCCACCTTTCCTCCAATCATCTTTTAGTTCTTTTTCTTATATACATATATATACACACAGACAGTAGATACAAACCGACCTCGACTCCTTACTCTTAAACGTACCCGCCGATCAAAACTGATATCAGAGATAAACGATAATACCAGAATGAATCTAAAATACCAAGAGTATCTGTGACATCTAGATGAAAGATAAGTAAGATGATACGGGAGAGTACAACGAACCTATAGATAAAAGGGAATCGTCGGTTGCCGATTATCAGAGAATCCCAGTGACAGTCTTCCTCGTCAGCTCTCTTATCCTGACCGATCACATATTGTCCCAGGTACACAAAAATGTCTTTTGACAGGTATTAAAGGAACTCTTAGGAGCAGGAAGTGGACGATGGACACCACGAGGAACCTTCTATGAAACGGAGTCAGATGAATCGCGTGACCCAGCTGTGACTGGCTGGTGGCATCTTGGTTTGCTCCTTCTTCGCCATTGGGTGAAGGGAGACCAAGTTGAGATCAGTTTTCTCTCGTCTCTCTTGCTCTGTGCCTCTCTCGCTCTTCTCCTGCTCTCTCTTTCGAACGCACCTACCGATCACAGACTCCCTTCCCTTCGCTATGCCATTCCTACAGAGTCTCAGAGTTGTATATATATATATATATACACACAACATACATAGCTGCGGGCATCTACCGATCTCTGCTCCTCGTGTATCTGTACGATTCCGCTTCTCCGTGCACTTGCGTACCTGTTCCCTCTTTCGCAACGGATCTGCTTGGCGTATATATATATATATTCTATCTGAGTTTCCTCTGGACCCTGTTTCCCTCCCACTTGAACCCACTTTCTTCCATGGACCAATCCCCAGTCCGTATCCTGTACCACGGGCACTGCCGAGACCGTTTAACACCTTGCAAAAGAACCTAACTGCTTCTCGTTGAATTTCACGAAGTAAGGTTTCAGTAAGTTATATTTATTTTCCAATACTCTATGGACCTAATCGAAGATGCTGTACCTCGTCGGATATGTCACCGAGCTGTTGCCGATCTTCGGTCTCCAGACGTTCCTCGACCTCTTCCCGACTACGGACTACAGTCTCGTTCGACTCCTTTTGGACGACCCCGTCGCCACTTCCGGTCGGCCATTCGACTTCCTTTGGATCATCGCCGGTCGTGCGACGCTGGGAAATATATTGAAAATCGGTACACTGTCTTTTGTCGGAGGACAAACATACATCCGGTCAGTGTTATGATCCACTGACATCCGGTCAGTCTTATGATCTACTGGTGAACTCACTTCCTGAGTGGTGTGTTCCTGCTGCTCCACGTCCTCCGTGGTATTGGTTGTTACCAGAGGGCCGGAGTCTACGACGACTTCGCCATCCTCGAGAACGACCTGCCTCTTCACCCTGGTCTCTATCTGTCTCGTCGTCGTGATCTCTTTCTTCTTTCGAGTCTCCCATTCCTCTGAAAAACCGGAAGCGAGCATCCTTTTAACCCAGATTCGTCGTTTTGCAAGACTTCCGGGAGACGTCTCGACAACGCCTCGATAGTTGTACGTAATCATTTTAAAATGGTACCGTACCTTCTTTTACAGTAGCCACAGAGTTCTCAGGATCGACCTGAATAATTCAACAGTAATATCATTACCCGTAAATCACATCTAGTACAAATCCCACTTGTGGATTCGCAGATTAAAATTAATCGAAGATCAAATATCGACCGGTAACAAGTAACTTGTCGCAAAGATCTTGCCAGAGTGTGACGTCATGCTAAACGAATGTCGTAACGTCAAACAGTCTGAGGTAACATCAGTCGACTTCCTTTGAAAGGTAATAAAAGAAAAAAACTAATCAAACATAACCTCGATTCACCTCCCTAGACAATGGCATAACCTCAAAGCAAATTTTTACTCAAAAGAATAACATTAAAGACTCACAAGAATTCCAGAATGTACATTGGCAGGTGGACGAGCTTCGTAACGACGACTTGATATCACCTCCATCATTATTTCATACTAAAAAAAAGTTTTCTGTAATCAAATAAACATAAGACTCTATTAAAATCGGTATCGCGCGTATATGACATAAGGAGTTACCCGACATGGTCATTATACAAATTAATTATTGCCAAACGATCGCGTGTCCATATAAATAAATTCGACTGCCACGAATGCCAAAGTTTTTAAAAGTTCCGTGAAAGCCTATAAAAGAGGCTTGGTCAGCGCGCGGAGGAGGATCGGCGACATGTTCGAAGTAGCAGACACCCGTTTGGGCAGCCAAGTCGTGTATAATTCATAAAGAGGATTGCGTATGGACTCTGCGTGGAAGTCGAAGGCCGCCATATCCACGCGAGCCTGTGGTCGCACTCGATATGGGATGTGATACGATAATACGATAGCTTCGTATAGTCTAGTAATATATATATATATATACACACGACAGGATACGCTTCTATGACTAGTCATTTGAAAACGCGTCCTTGCGGTTTGAATAAGGCGCGCGTGCCTTCCCCACCCTAATGGTTAAATCCCTTGATCATCCTTCCTTGTTATTTATTCTGATCTCCTCACTCTCTACCACCACATTCGTCCTGGTTCAGGATTGGCGAGTCTTCTGTACCTCTTATACCTGGAATGACGTCAGGGATGCGTCATATATGCGTGTCCATACGCAGAGGCATTTCCAAACCCAGTGACATTTCACCATTACGGTTAAATACACTTAAGAGTATGGTATTGTGTGGTTTCTTAATTATTTCATTGACACTTCTCTTTTACGTTTTGTCTATGGCTCTATGGATTTAGTATTCAATTGTTTACTGTTGTACCATGCTCGACACTATCGTCTTCCTCGTTGGTTAAGGAATTCACGTACGCGAGGTTAGGATTTATTCCGTATATGGAGCCACGGGCGGAACGTGGAATATGAAATGAAACGTAGGAGAGACAAGGGTTCGGGACAATTGGAGATGGGACTGGGAGGTAAGATAGTAGGAATACATTGTGGTTAGAACAGTGGAGAAGTAGGTGCAGCAGCTATGCGCCACGTGAAATCATCAAGGCCGTCGCCATTTTGAATGAAAATATAGGAGCGCGCTCGTTTAACGGAACGAGGTGACGGGAGGCGAGGTTAGGTCGCAGATGCGTTTTCACGAGGGAAAATACGAGAACGGAAAAGGATATACTCCGTGACGACGCGCGATACGCGTAGCGACTAATGGAAAGTATTATCTTTGAGAATCGCCTTTACGAATCGTTGATTGGCGTAGCGCGAAAACGGTACTTTTGTAATAATTATGCACTGGGAAGATTCTCATCGCTCTCGCGGCTCGTTACATAACGCGACACGACAATAGGACTCTCTGTAACTTAATCGAGGAAAATTCACTCGCTCGAGTAACCACGAGACGTGGATTTAACGCACGTCGACATACACGCGCCATGAAAATGTCATTTCCGAAGGATTTCCTACGATTTCTATTTACTCGTGTCAAACTCCTTTAAAACTCCATTTCGCTCCGCGATCCGGCATAAGAAAATAAATCGGTTGGATGTAATTTACCTATAAATATTTCCAATCGATTAAACAAAGTCCTCTGAAATCGATTATATTAATTTTACGAAACGCGTGACTTTTCAAATATAACCGTCAACGGTATTGATAATCGATCGATTTGCGTATATCGGATCGACGAAGCTTCACGAAAACTATCGCTCACTCTTGATCACCATCGATTGTATCGAACACAATAAAATCACACGGTACGTCTGTCGTATTTATTTTACGCGACGAAAGGTATGCCTGTCGGACACGCGCGACTGTTGGCTGTCGACAGTTCGACTGAGTCCGAGACTGTCGGAGTGCAGAATTCTAACAGAGTTCCTGGGCTGTGCTGTACGAGGTAGTAGGAGAGATCGTCGGGCAGACCGGCGAATGCGTTCGAGGCTCGGCCGATTTTTCTTCTGTGTTTGTTTCTCTCGGTGAAGGTATAGAGACGACGGTGTCTGTATCACTACGTACACTCGTCTGGGAGTGTAGTAATACGTACTGTACGTGCACCGGCAACTTTGTAGGTGGTTGCCTTCCTTCGAGAAGGTCGCATGTCCGATCAGGGACAACGATTCAGGGATATCCAGTTGGCTGTTGTGACTGGTTTCAGTTAAGAAAATCGGTCAGCGGGTCAGGAGAGGTTACAGTTGCTCTCTTCCGTTTTCAGCTGGCAGGTATGCATGTCGGAGTTGCAATTGGAATTGTTGTTGGACGATATCGCGTCTTCAAGGTAAACTGAAAACGATGCAGAGTAATGGATAGTGAAAATTGTTTACACCTTTGGTATCTCTGTGTTATGTCTGCTAAATGCAGCTTCGTGGTAATTTCAGTTGTTTACCACAGACATTTTTAGTCTTAACGTTTGTTTTTGGTGAGAACACGGAATGGACATTGTGCCTTTTGATACCGACCTGACGGCTGATATGCATGTAGGCAGTCGGTGGCGGCCCACGCGATCGAGACGTTCGGACAGGCGTACCTATATGGATCCAGAAACGTGCGGATCTCCAAAGACGGCTGCGCAACTCGTTAAAATCCAACGGTCGACCAGTCTCCGCAGAATGTGGAGAGGCGTTTGTAAAAGTGGCTCAGTTTATCGAGAACTGGGCCCTTTTTCAGCAAGGAATTTGGCAATGACATCGAACTTACGATTTGATTTCGGGAAACGATTTGCATATTCGCGTATTGGAGCGATTCACGTCGTAGCATGAAAAAAATGCGTATGTCCCATCGAAACGCGTGTAAACATCTTTAAAAAATAATTCCTACCTATTCAGCGGATATAAACGAGAGGAAGAAATCAATGGAGACTTTCGGACGTACCAGAATAATCAATGTTGGTAATGAGTCTCGATCCGTTTATAAATAGAAGAAACATAGTATCCAGTGCATTCGGGAAACAACTGAAAGAAAGCGTGACAGCGCCATCTGTCGCAAGAGAGGGAACGTCCTCGATGATGTCTAGGGATTTATGTTTCCGACGGGTGGCCTGACCTGTCAGTGCGATCTAGGGAATTATCCAGGGTGGAAGAATCGTCGGGGCAGGCACTGGGAAGCACTAGCGAGCACAAGAGGTAGTGCCGAGAGGTATCGAGAGGCAAGAACTGGCAAGAACGAAGAGGAACGAGAGTGCACGGAGTGTGTAGCCATCTGTGGCAAGAGTGCAGGAGTGTTTCCGAGTTGTCGAAGAGTGTGTCAGAGTGAGAAGGAGTGCGTTATACCCGTGGCCCCGCGTATGCCCCTTGTCACTGGTGGTCTCTTCAGGCAGTCCGAGCGTACGCCATGTTCTTGGTGGTGGCGAGTGCTCGCAGTGACAGAATGCGCGGTGCGAGCTTGGAAAATCACGACGGTGCGTGCGGCAATTAGGGCGTGCATAGTCGAGGAGCGAGAGTGTCCAACGAGAGAGCGTGAGAGAGGGGTAGAGAGAGAGTGAATGAGTGAGAGAGGAGAAAAGAGTGGTGCGTGTCCCGTGGAAAGATAATCGGCTCAAGGGGGTGGCGATGCTGGGCTTGGAGCTCGGGGCTCAGGTCGGCCTGTGATATATCTCCTTGGAACGGGCGGTGTGCGGGCAGGTCGCGGCCATTTTTACCACACGATGCGCCAACCGTGCGTGTCCATTCGATCCGCCATTCCAAACAATCGGTCTACGTGCCCTCTTCGAGTGCATCTGGCTCTACGGCGGTGGGACAATGGCGATAGTGCCCGGTTTCGGGCGACGAGCACCGCCGCGAGCTGGGCGACGATGAAACAGCTCGATCGGTGAACCGGCCAAGAAGTGCGTGCGTGCGTGAATGCGTGCGTGCGTGTTTGCCTGCCTGCTGTCTGCTGCCTGCCTGCCTGCCTGCCTGCCTGTCTATTCGTCTGTCTGCCTGTTAGTCTTGTCCGTCTGCTACCTGCCTACCTGCCTGCCTGCCTGTCGACGTGCGTACGAGAATCCACGAAAACGATAAAACGGAGTCAGTGAGCTAGCTGCTAAAGAGTAACAGGGGGGTAGGAAATAAAGTGAAAAGCGTACGAGTGATAGCACAAGGATATATCCTTGGAGCAAATAAAACGAAAAGAGAATAAGTGTAGGGGCCAAGCCAGTGAGCCAGCCAGCCTTCCAGCCGTGCAAGAAGCGACGTTGAGTTGGTTCGACGAGTCGAAGGAGTTATCCGAACGGTGTGCCGTGTCTCTTCCACGCACGGCAGACTCTAGCGCGTGCGATCGATGTGCGCGAGTGCATAGTGGATAGGAATACGTCGAGGATATACCCTGGAACAGTCGAGCGACCTTTTTGGATTATGTGGAACAGTGTGGTGTTTCGTGATCGTGTCTTCTGTTGAGGAGAAGGTGTAGGTGCTGTGTAGCCGACACTGGAGTCCCTCGACGAAATGGAGATCGAAGCTAAACAGAGAAATCAGCGAAATCGCCGAAGGGAACGAGCCCAGCGTATGCTAGCACAGAGAGAGAGTTTGGCCACGGCGAAGCAGCAACACCACCAGCAACAGCAGCAGAGACAACGACCCGACGAGGAGGACAGCCATAGCGGTGAGGACGAGGATCCCGGAGGATTGGCACTCGGACTTCCTCGGGGTAGTCACCCGAGGGACAGTCATCCGAGACCTCCAAGACCTCCTAGACCCCCGCGACCACCCAGGCCACGAAAGAAGTCCTCCCTAGCCTCTGCCACGCAAAAGGAACCTCCCTTTGAGGAAGACATTATCGACGGTTTCGCTATCCTCGCCTTTCGTTCCTACGAAGAGCTCGAGGTAAGTTCTTCTTTTCTTGCTTGCCCCTCTCGTCCGTCCCCAATCCCTCTCTCACTCCTCTTCTCTCTCGCTCTCCTCTTCTCTCTACTCTTTGCTCTACTCATCTCCTCCTCTACCGTCTCTAACTCCCACTCCTCTTGTCGCCCATCTTCTCATTCTCTCTCTCTTCCACCTCCTGTCACAACACGCGTGGCCTCGGGGTTACTGTCCCTTCCTTCCTTCCTTTCGAACTCTTCTCTCTCTCTCTCGCACGCTGCTTCTCCTCTCCTTTCTCCTCCGTCTCCTCCTGGACCTTGGTACTCGCACTATCTCCTACTTCTACCACCACTTCCCACCGACCCGACCTGATCTCTTCGCATCTCCTTCTTATCCGTTATCGTACACTCCAGGAGAGTAGAGAGGATGCACCCTCGCGGTCACAAACAGTACTGCCCTGGATGCTACACGCGAACTGTTAAACCAAGCTTTTTCCATCTATTCCACGAGTATCAACTCTCGCGTCCGTTCTAACCAAAAGAGTCGAGTGTCGCCTTTGTCAGCTCTGGAGTGCTAATCCCAGTATCGAGTGCATCGTCGCCGAGAGGAGATACATGCGTGCGTGTATATTATATGCGTTCCGAGGGAGTTAACAATCTCCGAAGCGTCCCGTAGTACGTAGAGATCGCGTAAACGTAAGGAGGCAAGGAAGGAATCTTTGCGATCCATCGAGAGGTGCATTGTTTACTCCTCTATGGAAAGTTCATTGTTCGGGATTCTGGCGCTGCTGCCTGCTGTTCGCAACAGCCGCTAACCTTAAGGAGTCGCCGAAATAAATAACCCAGGACTAACGCACGCGCCCTTCCTTCCTTCCTTCCTTCCTTCCATCCATCCATCCTTCTCTCTCGCATTCTTTTTCTGATTCTACAGTACCTCCTCGGGCCCCGATAGAGGTTCTTTTGTGCCAACCTGGGTCCCCCTGTATTTTTACTTTGCGCCCGTTGCCGTTGGTAGTATTAACGAAATCCCGGAAACGTTAAGCCAGCCTGAGCACGCTAGGCACGCACTTCTCTATTTCGAGCTGTACTTTTCCACAACGTCCAATAATTTGGATACGTTCTCGAGGCTTATCCGGATTGTCCTTGCTAAAAAGTACATACCGCAAATAGGTTATGTTTCACATCCAACTGCCACGACAAAACCGTTGGCGCGGCTGCACTTAAATTATTTCCTAAAGAATTTTTATTCGAGCTACAGATTTTGTATATTATTACAAAAAGAAATTTATTTACTTTAAGGTAAGTCTTAACATTATTAAAAAAAAAAAATGGACGCTTCCAAGCGGTAGATTCTCGCATAAAATGACTACCCCTGCACCTGCACCAAAGAATGACCCAGTTTCTCATTTTCTTCCTACATTTCGTGACCCCTTCCTCCTGTCTCCTGGACATCGTAATCGGCGACCCTACGGTAAAAATGTGTCAGCTAAAATTCCTCATAGATTCCGAAGCATCGTTAACCTGACCCGTTCGACTATATATTCGATCTATTTAACTTAACAGCCACACGTCACTTTCCACGGTGTTACTAATTTATAGACCAAACAGAACCCCTCGGCAACACACTGCGCGCGAATCTTTGTTTACTTTGGGATAAGTTTTCTTTTTGAGCGATCGTCCGCGTTCAGATTAGATAAGACATCCTCGACGCGTTTATATACTGCTATACAAATTTTTCATATACCCACGACTCGACAAGGGAGCCAGTCCAGGCCCTATCCCTTCTTTCTGATTCCCCATCAGCCATCACCTTCCGCAATGACGGTCAATTGTCTCGTTTCCTTCACTCGATGGCTTCTCGCTTAACGATACGATCCAACCGATCGATACTATCGATTAAAATTTTCGATACGTCGTAATACCTCACTGTGAAATTAGCGAGCTGCCTGCCCGAAATACGTACGTTCGTAGATACCGTCGTTGAGTTCAAGTAGCACCTGGAGGATCAGGAGAGAAAACGCGAACGCACGATTAGAGTCCGATCGTGCAGAAACTTGTATACGTGGCAGCGTCCTGCGCTCCGGTTTTAGTATATAAGATAGGATAGAGAGCGAGACAGAGACAGAGACATACAAGATGAACAGGAACGAAGGAAGAAAACCTTCTTCTACTCTCTCTCCGAGGGTCTCTTCGGGATTCCGTGCCTCCAGCTACGCGATCTTCCTCCGTGCTCGTGCAAAGGGACAGAAAGAGTCTGCTGTTGCTGCTTGTACGTGAGTGGTAAGTTTCGCGTGGGGCCATTCCGCCATCCTCCTCCCATTCGCCGAAGGAAATAATCCTAGGGTGCCGCTCAGGTCCCGTGGGTCATTATCTCGATTCTGGTTTGAGGCAAACCAAGATCAACTGCGGGAATCAAGGTCGTGGCCGGAGGACCTCCTTTTCTGTGTACGAAGTTCAAAAGAAAAAAAAATTCGTTTTTTTTTTCACAGAGACGTTTCTTGATTTTTTTTTTCAATGACATTTTTCGTTATATCTCGGTGGGTTGGTACACGTGCTTTTCCGAGGTCTTTTCTCTTGAACGAGAGTAGCAGCCATGCTTAGGCCCTATTTCTAATGCAACTGGTCTCCTTCTCGACTACCGATCGACTAGCGACCAACCAGAGGAGCTCAGGTCAACGAAGGGACCGAGAGCACAGGCTGCATCGGATCATCTCTTTCTCTTGCACATCCAGAGACTCTATCGGAGCTCTCTTTGGCATTGCGAAGGCTTCTTTAGCTCCTTCCAGCTGGCTTCCAGAACACGGAGCATAGGAGGCCTTGTCGCGCCGCGCGGCTCTTCGGTCAATGTCTTCTCTCTCTCTCTCTCCCTCCATCTCCCCTTCTCTCTCTCTCTGTCCTTCTTCCTTGCACGCCTCATCTCTTCCTTCTCGCTCTGTCCGCGCTTCGTACTCCATCCCTTCTACTGCTGGTCTCCTGCATTCGTGCACGGCACCAATACTTTGCGAATACCCTGTTCTCTCTCTCTCTCTCTCTCTCTCTCTCTCTCTCTCTCTCTCTCTCTCTCTCTCTCTCTCTCTCTCTCTCTCTCTCTCGCTCCCTCTTACGATCCTACCCATAACTTTGTCCTTCTTCGTTTGTCTTGCTCTACCGCAGAATAATGGAAACGCTGTCGAAATTTTGTGCTGCGCCGGCTCTTTTGTATTTTTTCTTCACGATTGATCCGACGAAATACCGTTGAACGAGGAAAACGAATGAGTTCAGAAGAGTCTCGTGATTTCATTTAATTCCTCTCTTTCATCGGGGTTACCCGATACGGTGCTCATTGCTATCAATAAATTTTATTAATCGTCAAGTCGAAGCACAGGAATCTGCAATTTGACTAGTCGTGTCTGTACAATTGACTAATGGAATTTTTCTTCTCTCTCAGAGTGCAATAAAGCTTGCTGCGAAGAACAATGTGAAGAAGCTCCATACCTTGCTGTCGATAGTGGATGAAAAGCCCAAGGTCGATACTGGACAGAACAATCGTCACAGCGAGCACCACATTAAGAATCACATAAAGCACAACCATTATACACATAATTCCATTCTAACGCCTTCTACGCTCAATCAGGTAATCTTTATACGTTATTAATGTATCAGCTGAGAATTCATTCGTGTAAAATTTATATAAATCTTATTTTATTTTTAGGGCCTAGATGCGGGTACGAGTGACGACAGTGGACGAGCGTCTGAACAATTGCACGGACCTGGAATACCTAGGGATTGCCAGGACGCCGACAGTTCCAGGGACCATCTCAGCGATGTAAGTGGTCCAGCCGGGACAGTTGGGTCCAGTTGCTCGGAGATTTATTGGAAGAGAGAATATATTGAAATTACTATATTTAAATGGGCGAGTTGCTAGGAGAAGATTCGCTGCGGTTGTAAATGTTGGATAAACGGGCGATTGGAAATATCGTTTTTAATAAGCTGATACAGATATCCTATCCAGTAATTAATAAAGAGAGATAACGAGAAATTTATGCACAGAGCATCGTTTTTAATTGTCAGTTATTACGTTTATGCTTGAATATTTATGCTCTTTGCCAAACGGCTACTGTCGTGTCTCTTTTGTATATATTTTAACGTTTATCGGTAGCGCAATTTCGTACGCGCCTTATGGGTGTACACGAAACGGGATGTAGGTCAGTGCTCGGGGCTGCCGTCTTTGAGAACTTGGCCGACACATGATTAAACGATGAAATAAAATAACAAGGATTTATTACATTATCGATAACGCGTACAACAGTTTTTCCATGTGAGTCAATTGCAATCGAGTAAAATAAATGTCGGTATTGCAGGAAATGATTGTCGGATAAGCGTTCTATATTTGTTGTCTAGTTCTATCTCTCTCTTGACTTGTCGTTGAGGAACAGAAGATGCTACTGTGTTGGTATCGTAACCCTAACGTCCTTATTATTTGTCTGTAACGAGTGCGCTCTCGTTACAGAATTACTGAGAGATTGATCGATTTGTAACGTTACAATATGTATATATATATTTTTTAATATACTCAATCATCAATCTTTTTTTTTTTTGTTGCATACAGGCTAGCAGTCATTGCAGTTCCGGTAAAGGTTATATCGTGAGTATCAGTATAGTGAAAATGAAGTTTTCACGTAGTCTTCCTTGTTTTGGTGATTTTTGTAATAGTAAAGTATTAATTGAATTTTTGTACTATCGTTACAGTGTGATAGTGAAGGAGAAGACGATAAGGTGCGTAAGGTTGGATCGAAAATCCCTGTCTCCTATGATAATAATTTCTTTGAAAGTTTTGAGGTTACCGAAAACTTAACGTTTCAGGGCTCGGACGCAGAGTCGATACTCTTTGAATCTTCCACCCCACCACCCCTTGCACGTAAATGTAAGTAATCCAGACGTATGAGCAGTCCGATCGCAGACACTTTAATTGAGATAATTTCGTAATTTCAAGACGAGTTGCCGTCTTCGTCGCCACACGTGCTGCCACCTGCCAACGGAGCAGGAGGATCCCCACCGGATACGGGTGGGCAAATTTCAAATCCTGCGACGGATGCTCCTGCACCGATTCCAGCCCCTGTGCCTGCCACTGCGCCAGTTCCGACAGCGCCAAGTCCACCCAGTCCTACGCTACCCCCTCACATATCCCAACCACCCGTAAGTATTATTTATTTGATTCGAATGATCTTCTTGGAGGGAATGAAAGCGTATGAAGATCCAATGAAAATTTGTATCTCATCCTTACAGATGACTAGTCCACTGGCAGCGAATCCACGTGCAATAGCTCCACAGCAGCGGCCAGCATCCCCTGCTCTACCAGCCCCTTCGCTGCCCCAGCAGCCGCATACGACGATACCCGCGTTACATCCCCCCAACGTGCCGATTGTCTCGTCGAGCCACACAACTAGTCCGGCGGTGGCCAGCCTTGGTGTGACTCCTGCAGCACCGTCCAACGGAGCGGCTACAACGAGTTATCCACCCCCATTGCCAATGGCAGCCTATCCCCAGACACAACCCTCTTACCCACCTCTCTATACGCCCTACACTGCTCTCAATCACAGCCCGTACCTTCCGCCAGCCGTACCGTCGCCCTCGCACTCAGCATCCTCGCGGGCGGACGTGGTGAGTCTTCCTCGTGGTCCTCGACCTCTTCGTCTTGGCTAATACTTGTATTACGCTTTCAGAGAGGTAGCAGGGCTTCACCCTGTACGAATATATCTAAACAGACGATAGGAAGTAGCGTCGCCAATCACAGTAACACCCCCCTCAGTGCCGCAACGACGACGTGCGTCTCGACGATCACGAACACAGTTACCACCGCGAACACCGTCGCGCACCGGGACATCGTGGCGTGTTCTCTAGCCGGCAGGAATAACAATTCGCCCCGCGGGCACAGTCCCAATCGGGAACGTGACAGCTATAGGTACGAAATGAGAATGATGATAATGAGAATTTTGTTTCTTTTATTTTTTTTCTCTCTCTCTCTCTTCTCTTCTTTTTTTCCTCTTCCGTTATAGTCATCCTTTGATTCTCCTTGCTCGTAATAAAAGTCGTCCTCGTTACAGCAGCAACGTGAGTAGCCTAAGCAGAGGCAGCATAACGCCCGTCAGTGTGCCAAACACGTCCTCCCCAGCCAATTCTAGTCTACCTGCTTACTCCAAGGCTCAAGGGTGGATCAGGTGAGAATTTCGTCTTATATATTATTTTCTTTTCAATTGAAAGATACTCTTCGACGTTGAAATTTCGTTCTATCGGTCGTTTTGACATTTTTAGTAGCAGCGCAGCCTCCCAGTTATCACCAGCGACGGCTACGTCTGTTCCGAGGCCAACACCACCCCCGGTTCCACTAGGAATGCACACTTTTCCACCACCGATGTTCGCAGCACCCTTACCACCGCCAGTGTCAAGCTCGAGTCCTCATACCTCGTTACCCTCGCTTCCTCCGCCGACCTCGAATCCCAATCCCTTCTCCGCCGAGTCTCTCTTTCAAACAAGTAAGTTTATAAATCGACTCTGATTGAGGATTGAGGAATTTTTTTTATGGAACTTTATTACGAAGGGATTGCTAATTTTTAAAAGGGGTGACTCATGTTTCAGGTCAAACGGACCTGCTTAGGCGAGAGCTTGACAATAGATTTTTGGCGTCTCAAGATAGGAACGTCAATGTAGGCGTTGGGAATCTTGGACCCCCACCTTACCTCAGGACGGAGATGCATCATCATCAGCATCAGCATACCCACGTTCATCAGCATACCACTCCGTTGCTTCCACCTCCTACGGCTACTACCCTCTTTCCACCTCCGATTGTGAGTATAATTTTTCCCCCGTTAAAATATTCGATACTCAGTGACGAATCGTAAGGAAAGCGTGGCTCCTTTTCGCAGTTCAAGGACATTCCAAAGCTCGGAGGAGTCGATTCTCCGTTTTTTCGTGGAAATCTCAATCTTTCGAGCTACTCCGGTTTTAATGCTGGACTACTTCATCCTGGCATTGGACCTCCGTCCACGCCATTTGTCCCACCGAATCATTTGACTTCGTTCGCACCAAAGGTACGTACTGATCTTAATGATCCTCATGTACTTTCTCAAGACCCATTTTCAACGATCGTCTTTTCGCTCTGTAGAAGACGGGAAAGTGGAATGCGATGCACGTTCGAATAGCGTGGGAGATCTATCATCATCAGCAGAAGCAGCAGGCAGAAGCTAAAGCCGGTGGCGGTGTAGGGACTAAGACGGAATTACTGAGACCACCGGGTCACCTGTATCCTGGTGGTCCGGGTGGTGGTCTAGGGATCGGAGGACCTATGGCACCACCATTTCCCACGAACATGCCTCAGTCGCATCCGCCACCTCCACCACCTCATCCTGTAGGATTCCTCTCGACGCAAGCTTCGCATTTAGGTATGTCTCAATATCGTCTCGTTGGGTCCGGGTGGTAAATAGTTTTTAAGTAACTTGAGATTATTCGGGATATCATATAAGCTCGCAACCGCGCGCCAATGTTTCCAGGAACGGGAATGTCGCCCTTCGGCAGATATCCTTCGTCGTACGGGCCACCGAATCCGAATTTTCCTGGACTCTCCGGTTTTCCACCAGCTCGAGAAATGCCATCCTTAGGAGGATTAGGATCCGTGCACGATCCTTGGAGAGGGTAATTATACTGATCCTACTGACCTGACGACGAAGGATCAATATAACTTTCAAACGTTCTTTTCTCTTTATCGAATAGGCTGCAGCGTGCTTCCACTGGGTTCCCGCCTACGACGGTGTCCTGGGGCTTGAAGCCGGAGCCACCTGCGATAGACAGGAGGGCCGAGCTCGAGGAACGGGAACGCGAGCGCGAGCGTGAACGCGAACGCGAGCGGGAACGAGAGCGCGAACGCGAGAGGGCTCGACGTGAAAGGGAGAGGGAGAGAGAGGAGCAGCGCGAGAGGGACAGACGGGAGAGAGAGAAGGAGGAGAAAAGAAAGCAGGAAGCGGCAGAGCGCGAAAGAGAACGCGAGAGGCGAGACAAGGAGCGTCGTGAGATGGAGAGACGAGAAATGGAGCGCGAGAGGATCCTTCATCAGAATCGACAGCACGTGGTCGTCGGCAGGGAACGTTCTCCGTTGCGAAACGGTTCGACGCCTCTGGACACGGGTGAGGTCCGCGTCAAGGAAGAGCCCCGAAGCAAGGACGACGACGTAGTGATGCTACCGAGGCCTCCGCCACCGGGTCCTGGTTCTGGACCCGGACCAGGACCGGGACCCAGTCCGCTTCCGGATCCAAGATATCATCATCCTCATCCTCATCCCTATCTCGCGAGGCATCCGCACAGCATGCCCGGCTCGCACTCCATGTCGCGCTCTATGCTACCAGGACTCGGCGGTCATCCTATGCAACATTTCCCACCACCGCCGTCAGGTCCGACCGGTCAACCAGGTGGACCATGGCCGGGAGATCCATTCCGGGATCACTACCGTTACGATCCTCTTCAGCAGCTGCGCTACAATCCTCTTGTGGCAGCTTTTCGCGCAGAGGAAGAGGAGAGAGCTAAACTCTACGCCGGATATCCTCCGCCGCCAGTCAATTCACTACGAGGCAAAGATCCCAGTCCGGGACCACTGAGCAATCTACACATGCACCACAGGGCTGGGCCTGGACCTGGCGTACCCGGTGTACCCGGAGTACCTGGACGTCAGATGGAACCCGCGCTGATGCACGCAGATATTCACAAGAAGGAGGACGCTCCTCAATCCCGATGATAAATCGTACCACCTTCTCCGGTCGACGCCGTTCAACGTTATCGTCATCCTGACTAAAGAGTCGATTGCCCTTTAAATCGATTATCGCGGCGCGACAGAGCACCGACCGATATTTTCTAACGGATAGGCGCTATTTGAAAATTGTACATAGGTTATATGATATTTATAGATATAACGATAGGACGTTACTTCTAAGCCCGTACGATGCCTTGGGGAGGGGGGGAAGGTGTGTTTGAAAAAAAAAAGGATCGTGGATTAAAATGACTTGGGACGCTGACGGTGACGAGGACACGGATGAGGATGGAAAATTTGCGCGACATGAGTAGTAGAATTTTGACGACTGCGATTAACGACCACGACGATTACGAGGCATTCGTAAACCTGTGTTATACGAAGTTGTATAATGTGGTTTCTGCAGTTTCGGGGATCTGACTGTCTATAAGCGATATAAACTTTACTATTACGATGATTACTATGCGTACAGGTTAATATCGTGTGTAATATTATAATTACTGTAGGATGCGAGGCGACGCTACGTAAGGAAAAGAAAACGAAAAAAATCATCCCAGGCTAGGAAGTTTAACGGAACTAGCTATTACTCAAGAAAAAAAAAAAAAAATTATTTAATTATTTATTTATTGCCACGTATAAATGAATCCGAATCTCTGTTACTCCGTATGGATAATGTCGAAGAAGTTCACCGTTAATTTAATCGATGTAATATAAAGAACTATATATATAAATTTTACTTTTTTGATAGAGCTTAATTTGTAAAGAAAAAAAAAGGGAAAAAATACTAGCAGAACGTATAGGGAATCGAAGAAAGGGGTGAAAGCAAACAGAGAGAAAGAGAGAGAGAGAGAGAGTAAATGAACGAACGTGCGAGAGAGAATACATTGAAAGAGTTACGTAATTATTATTGACTCTGGCTTGGAGAACAACGTGGGCATCGCTGTTAAATTTTTTTTTTGTATTTTCTCTTGCAACAAATATCCGACCAAGAGCAAGGAGATTAATGTGGAAGATAGAAAAAAAAATACAAGCCAAAAGCCAGAGGACACGGAGTAAACGGGAATTTGAGCGCGAGTGCGTGTGTGTGTGTGTGTGTGTGTGTGTGTGTCTTGTGCGAGAACGTGAATTTTGAAGAAAGCCGGCTAAAATGGCACTCAGTACTTTCCTGTGATATAAAAATGGTATATGGATCACCGACGGTTTTGCCATCCTGAAGCGTACGTCATCGTCAATGTCATCGGACGCGAACCAATGGCGGCGAGCCAGGTCGAACCCTTTCTCACGAAATACACAGTCTCTTATTACAATTACTTTAGGCCTCGTGCATAACGACATATTCTTTTCTTTTTTTCCAAATGCCTGACTTCTCGTGAGTTCTTGAAAGTGGACAATTTTTAAAGCGGGACGAAGTGTTTTTCTTTTTAGTCCTTCATAATGGAATAATTTTACCGTTACGATATTTCTTTTCGATTTCTTTTTTACCTTGTAACGTGATTTCGTAAGCTGTCGTCTTGACGATTCGCAATTCCTTAATGGGTCGTGTTTATTATGGTGAGGGATATTAAAGAGGGATGCGGGGAAAAGCAGGGGGGGAATTTTGTCACGGAGATGATAAAATGGCGATAGTAAATCTCTCGGTTGTTTCCTCGGCGTATCTTGTGCCATTGAGGAGGGGGTATATAAGATTCAATGAAATTTCTTGGGGACCTTTTACTTTTTTCCTATTTCAAATCATCAGGCTCCCATACCATTAGTTTGTTTTGGAGAAAACTGTAAAGTCATTGCGAAATTGTATATTATTATATAATTAATAATTATATACCATTTAAAGAGTTGTAGATATTTTTCATCAATGCAAAATTGCAATGTGATGCAATTATTCTGTTTTATGTAGATATCGCGCGAGTATAAAAGAAGATTTTGTGTGAATAGGGTTTTTTCTAAAATTGATTCTTTGTAAAAGGGTCTAATAATCATAGTTTCTATCAAAGTAGATATACGTTTTTATCAGTGCCCCACGACCAGACCTATAAGACACGCATCCAACTTGATTGCCGGAGAGACAGTCTCAAGCGTCAGGTCCTGTATAAATGACCCTTTCACATTGAAAGGTTAGCGGAAGTGACGTATTAAATCAACTATTGAATACGCGTGAAATTGATATATTTTAAAAGGAAAAAGAAAGATATCACGAGCAATATTCACTGATGGAACGGAACGTAGGTTGCCTGACATTCCAATCGCAGCGAGTCCAGTATTCGTAAAATACGTAGCTCCCATGTGTACATCCTAACGTGACTTAATATTAAACCTGTTAGACGAACTGATCGTCGTAGCAAAATGTGTGCAAGGATTCCTTAAATGTTCCAACTGGTGAAGTAGGATTGTTATCGGGAACTGCTGGAGCTTGATCTGGTGTAACGGCGATGACGATGGCGCGGATTGTTTGGTGGACTGCGAGAACGAGTTCTGGGCCTGCGCCGAGGAGGTCGAGGACTTCGTCGTCGATTCATAAGAGGTGAACGTCTGCGATAACGAGGTGGAGAGTTACGACCACCTCCTCCCCATCGGGGTGGTGGTCTTCTTCCAAGGATCGGTGACATCCTGCGCATGGGAGGTGGACGTGGTTTTGGTAGGAGTACTGGAGCAGCTGTAATTTCCTGTCCGTCAATTTGTCCTAGAGGAAAGATGGTAATTAAATTAAAGGAAAACATTAATCGTTTTATATTGACAGTTGATCGTAGAGTTTTCTTACCTCCGTCCATGTGCTTCATAGCATTCTCAGCTTCGTCAGCAGTTTCAAATTCCACATAAGCAAAGCCACGACCATGATTTGGATGAAGTTTATCCACAGCAAAGTCCACCATTTTTATTTGGCCGTACGTAGAAAAGATTTCCATGATGTGCTCCTTGGTAACGTTACGTGTCAAGTGACCGATGTGAATCTTTGTTGGCCTAGGTATCGGTGACCGCTCTCTACGCTTCCTTCGAGGTGACTGAGACCTGGAACGGCCTTTTGGTTTTGGTTTGTCTATTGCTGAACTGCTACTTTTTTTCTTGTCCTTATCTCTGTCCCTTTCCCTGTCCTTGTCTCGTTCCTTCTCTTTATTGTCATGCCTCCTCGAAGCATCTACACTTTTACTGCGGCTACGTTTCCGTCCTCTGTCACGGGAGCTTCCTGATGAACTGCCAGAACTACTCGATGAACTACTTGAGGAAGAACTCGATCTGGAGGTGCTGCCACTGCTTGAGCTAGAAGAGGCAGAGCTACTATCCGAAGAACTGTAAATTTGTAAACAATATCCATTACTCTATACTCTTCAGTCTAACTGAACTTATGACTCACCTACTGCCACTGCTCGAGGAAGACGCAGCACGTTTTTTCCTTTCGCGTTCTCGTCCTCTGTCCTTCTTGTTTTCTTTATCGGTGGTTTCCGAATCGCTTTTGCCAGTACTGTCCTTACGACTGCGCACCCTACAAAATGGTACAAATAAAAAACAGTGAATACAGAATATAAGCCAACCAATGCTATAACATAATAAATATTACTTACATGATCAAAGATAATTAGCCGTAATATTTGGCTACCGTGTATACTTTCGATACGCGCGTAATGGAGTCCGAATGCCGTATAAATACAGAATATGGTGGCGCCCGGCTGAGGACCAACCTCTACATTTATCTAAGCAACACACTATCACTAAACGTCCAGGAAACTTTCAAACAAGCATTCAAGTTAAATACCCTCGATTAACATCACTTATCTTCCTTTATAAAAGTTATATTCTTTCCCACGAAACAGAGCTAAACGATACACGACACAGCGTCATTTACCGGCCACGCCATAGACTACAGAGTGTTGCATAGATGCGCCATTGTGGCGCTGCGATCGCCTCTCGAAATACTCAAGGCGCGAAAACGATTAAAAATGGTCGTCATTCCCAGCAACTTGAATTGCCACTTCAGTCAGTCTTACAAAACGAATTTTATTATAAAGACTAACGACGAGAATCAAATGAATTTCGTATTTATCTGCTCTTACGTTTAACGGTGAAACGCAGAAAGAATTGCTTATTAATTTCCATTTCGTTTATTTCGTAGAATCTCAGCGACGAAACGTGAAGTACCGAAATATATATGTACATTGAAGTGATAAGAACGATTAGTAGTTATGTATGTACAAGTACATCGAGTTACAAATACTAGAACATTCGCCGCATCTTATTTTACGAATCTGAGATGTTGTACCGTCATTTCTTTTTCTTTCTTATTATTCGTTTATCATATAATAAACGAGGGAACGATGAGAGCGAATCGTTCTACGAAAAATATGAAAGATCACGAAAGAGATACAAGAAAGTCAAGAAACCTCCTTTGGCACGATTTATTTCGATATTCGGAATTTTTTCTTATAAGCAAACTTCTTTCCCCGTAGATATCAGATATACCTGTGAAAATATTCTCTGACAGCTGTAACAACGCGTCATTCGTCAATGGAAGAAAAGAGTATTGGGAAGAAATTCGATTCGATTCGATTCGTTCGTTTCCCTGTTTTTACTTTATACGTATACATATAAATATATGTATAAATATATATATATATATATATGTCCCTCCCTTCCGTTTAAGCAATCGGAAGAAAACAACAAAAACGTCCGACGGTCCATAAACAAATGAGTCTGAGCGTAAACGTAAAGCGCGTCGCGTTTGTTGGGAACATTGAGAAAAATCATCATTTATAACAAACAGGCAAAATTATAAAGTCTTATATTTATCATTTACGTATAAATATTGTTAAATATGTATATTAAAAATTTTACTACACATCGTACGATTATTTTACACAGAATTTGTTATTCTATCTTGACAATGACTTAAGTCGATTAAGTAACATTTTGTTAATGGACACGGTCATCTCGCGTGTTAATCGTGGTGATATTTAAACGATTCACCGAGTCGTCAAAACGAAGAACGCATAGTAATAAAAATGAGGAAAAAAAAAAGAAAAGGGCTAGCGAGTAACGGAAAAGAGGAGTTTTGGCCCAAAAAGGGGGAATTACCGATCGATCTCACTCGAGCTAAGCTGAGCGCTTAACGCTGTATAAACATGTCAAGTAATCTTGTACGCGGCTCGCAGGCTAATAAAAAAAAAAAAAAAAGAGAAATAATCATTGAATTCCTGAGAGCTCGAGAAACGATAATCTTGGTGGGGCAAAAAGGTCCATTTTCAAGTTAACGGAGATCGCGCAATCTCCATTAGCTTTATTATCCCTTTGATTCTTTACATTAAATGCTGAGTCTTTGCGGATTCGATCAATCGCGCGCGCGATTCTTTCTTACTCCTCCTTTCTCATGTCTCTCTCTCTCTCTCTCTGTCCGTCTCATTTTTTTCCTTTAGCTTTTTTACACGAAGAAAATATTGCTAAATGATATCCTGCCGCGCCTATCCACAACAACAGCTGTTCCTCGAACGACGGCAATGGAGATACACAGAGGAAAATGGGGTCTAAACACCAGGATCCAGTGGCACGATTGACTGATGAATAGCGAGTAGTGCGCGACGACGACCAGATTTTGACATGAGGATTCCGCAATTCGTTCTACGTTGCTACTTCGTTATCCGTTGAACTGCCAAAATTGAGTCTCGTTCACTTCCAGGGAATGACATCGTCTACGGGAAGAGGAACACAGACAGGTATTACTGGTTAGAGGAAAACGTGGAGCGAGTCCATCTTGAATCGTTGGGCCAGTGCATCGTTATGACTCGATATGTCGTTGATTTTCTCGGACAAGAGAAACGGGGCGACGATCGTTTAAACGGATATCTCGCAGCCCGCATACCGCGTCCTTTGACCCTGTCGATGACCGCCAACGGGTAGGAAGATGCTGCTCGGTGATTCTCCATCGATCTCCGTCCACGCAGATGATGGACCGGAGATGAAAAAGGTGGGCTATACGGATATCTCATAGTTCATGTCGTAGACACTAGCACGATCCGGGGTAGGTGTCGTAGGCCTCTGAGACCTGGGATCGCCTGGCGCGGAGACCATCTCCATGGAGTCAGTCATTTCAAGAGCCCGTACGAAGGACATGGGTCTGCGTCGACCGTCCCCGGAAGTCGGCGTGGTTGGCGTGGCCATGGTGGCCTTCCGTTTGACCTGGGGCGACTGATGCGGTGGGAAGACTTGGACGCCGCCTCGTACTGCAGGATGGTAAGCTGCTCTTGGTGGATTCGGGTAGGGCTGCTGCGTGGGACTGGTGGGGTTCGATCTGTAATAATCATAGGGTGGCGGTGGCCGCTGCGACGGTGACTGATGTACCGGAGGACCCGGGGTTGGTCCGGACGGTGGAGGATAGCTGCCGGGCGAGTTGTCTTTCCACGTGTAGACACCTCGTTGAGGAGAACCAGCCAGCTCGCGAATATTGTCGACGGTATTGTTGGTCCGAGAGTAAGGGTGCTCTGTACCCTGGCGCACCAGCTCGCTCTCGGAGAGGAAACGACGCTGAGGACTGTACCCGGTGACGGACGTGACACCGGACATACCGCCTCCTCCGTTACCTTGCTGCACGTCGTAGTAGGTCGGTGCCTCGGTCACCCCTATAAAGTCTGGCCGACGTACCTGCGTCGGCGTACCTGGATTCGATCTGCAACAGAGACCAGATTATTTTGAATGATGAATCACCCAAGCACCCTGACGACTTTCGACAATTAACGGTACAGTGAAACCAATTGGGTATATATGCGAGTGCTGAGCATTGCAGCCATACAAATACGGCTCTGGCGAGAACCTACAGGAGAGCAGCGCATCATTCCTGTTAAAAAATTTAGCATCTATCCACAAGAAAAGTAAAAGGTAGCGAACCTAATAACGCATAAGAAAGCGTAAATCGTAAACTACGGTAGGTCCTCGTAGGATGAAGTTCGTGTTTACCTGCAGTAGGTTGCAACATGACGGCGCAGCAGCTCCTTGCAGTTACCACCCCCTGCAGTGGGACACAAACTTATCTATATACCGTACATCTTTTCTTTTGTTTGTTTCTTTCTTTTTATTTTTCCCATACGTGCAAATCGTACTGTATCTCTACCATTGTCTCTCTGTGAAGCTACCCACATTCTAGATTTCGTATTTTCCTTCATAGCCACGCCGACCCGAGACTCTTCTGGAGTTGGCGAGGAATGTCAAGTGACTGCGAGATCATTGGACAGACAGACAAACAAATATAATATAAAAACTTGAGAATAAAAGTGAATCGTGAGAGCGAGTGACATAAAGATACTTTTTAAAGAGTCAAACGGGCAGTGAGAGTTCTTGAATATTTTTTTTTGTAACAATGTATCGTTATAATATAGAATAGTTATTTGTCAGTGTCGATCAGCGTGCTCGAAGATGCAATATTGCTACCATTTGGGGACAAAGAGGCATATTTTCCCATTTGCATTCTACTTGAGTCTGCTTGACAGTACGATGCAGAGACGCCAGATGGTGTGCTCGTCAAAATAACTTCGTAAGCGTAATTCATCCCGATTTCTAATTAGCCAATCTCATTATAAGGCTATAGAGGCGAGTCAGTATCGCGGCTCCGTGGATAGTGTATATCGCGTTGTCGGTTTGCACCGCTCGAGGATGACCGACATGCGTAAATTCATTGGCTTACGTGTCTCTGTCTGATAATTACTCAGGAACATGCAAGCAGGAGGCATACCTGCGAATTGGGCTGGAAAGTGCAAGCGGAGTAGGTACTCCGATTGCCTTTATACGCTGCTGCATCGTTGGACTTGCTCCACCCTGACCCTGATTACGCTGTGGACCACCCGCGGGTGAGCCGCTGGCTTCCGGAGACAAGGGATCCGGTGTGTGACTTCGAGATCCGTTCATACCCCTGAGAGACAAGAGGATGAGTTGAGGATTCGTTAGGTCCTTTGGGATGATCAGGCGGGGAAAGTGGTCAGCTTAAAAGATACCTTGGCCTTGGATGCGGACTTCCTCGAGGATAGTGCATAGGATGGCGATGCTGAGATGGCGGTGGATGCCTTGGAGAGTCGCCGCTCTCCACTGGTGGCAGGAAGAAGTTGCTTTTTGAACCATGTCTTTGTAATGGCGGCGTTGGCTCGCAATCCGCTGACTGAGACGCCGTCGGCTCCATATCCGTGTCTGATCCGTCTCGGCCAGGAGATAACTGGAATGTGGATGTTAAATGTTGATTAGAGATAGCGATATGTTCGTACGGTTCGTGAATGTCGGTTACTTCTTTTTCTTTTTTATTTACTTGTTCGCCTTTATGGTAGACTGGGAATTGTTGAGGGATTCGTAAAGGCGGTTAGTAATATAAACGTTTACTGGGTTGGATGCGATTCTCGCTCGAAGAAGTACTCTAAAGTTTAAGGGGTACAATCGATCAACTGGCTAAACATGTTAGAGTGCTTATTGTTTAATTAGACTAAGAGCAAAATCGATAGCGACAGCGTTATAACAATTAGGGAACGGTTCTGTCTATCTACGTCTAGCATAATTATTGCGCGTTCTCAAAATACTTTTACGGAAAGAGGAACAGGGAAAGTGCGGGAGAAGAAATGAAACATTGTAGTGCTAGGAATTTTGCGTTAAAATATATGAAAGCGTTAAGTCCGATCATGAAAAGTATGCAAAATAGTAAATAGAAGGGAGCACAGTCGCACTAGCTCTTACCTTATTGTAAGCATTTGAACTGGCATTTCTAACACCGTTGCTGCTATCCATGTAGGTTTTTACCTGGTTCTCGCTGTCTATGGTGGATATCTCAGAAGTGCAAGCTCCTCGTCGTTTCGATAAATATTTTTCAGGCTTAATTAAACTGTAACACGAAGAGGATGGAGATTTGATTAAATAATTCATTGAAGAGGTTAGGAGGTAACGATACTCTTACCTTGGATATTGTGGTCCAAATTGTGTATAGCAGCAATTTTGGACGCAACCACGAGAGAATGGATTGTAGCCTCCCTTGAATTTACCAGTGACCTGTTCGTTAGTCGTTCGACCGCGAGAAACAAGTATTATGTGAAACGCTGTTAATCCGACTATTGGAATGAACAGAAGCGTCACCACTCCCATAAGAACCATTCTGTTCAAGAGTTAAGGAATCCAAGCATTTAGAAAATTATTAAATAATTATGCTGTTGTTGTTAAAAGGATACGCAACAATGGTGTCAACTTCACTCAGCTTTTGCTTGTGTTCAAGCACAAAATAAAGGCAAAGTCCAAATATGCTGAGCATATGACAGCTGAGAGAGAGCAGAAAGAAGAAGAAGAATCTGTAGTTTCTCCTTCCGATGCAGTTGTTCACCCATGGGCAGTGATGATCAAACGTCTGAAAATACAAGACCGATTAAGCAAGCTTTCTACGTTAACAAAAATAAACAAGACTTAACTACATACCTCGATACAATGATTGCACACACTGCAATGCGAGCATCTAGGTGGTCTGTAAAATTTGCAGGTGACACACCATTTCATGCGCACAGTGATCCCATTGATTTCAACGTTCTTGTACAAGGGTGCTCGAAAATCATCCTCCCGATCTTCGTCTGGAGGTGCTGAAGAAACATACCATTTAAGGCTACGTTACGAATACCTCGAGAGTATAACGTAACATTGGCATGACTAAACAAATACAGGTACCTTTTGGAATGACACCTGGATCCATAAAAGTGGCCAGAGTAAAGTTTGCCAGTACAAAGAAGGTGATAACCCCTTGAATTGCAGGTACCCATGGATAATGGAATACATAATACTGGCATCTAAAGAAATCGGGCAAAATACAAAATGCAAGTCAGTATCATCAGGTAGATGAATAAATGCATATACAATAAGATCTCGTGTACACGCAAGAAGCGTGGACTGGGTGTACTACTCACGGAAAATAGAAGAAGAGGGTTGTAGTGCTGAGGAGAAGGGTCCACGCGAACGTAGCTGGCAGATACCTTGTCTTCACGTCGCATCTCGGCATTCTGCACGCTCCTTTTCCGAGTTGCACGGTATATCCGAATTATTAATGTGAAAAGTTTCTGCTACCAGAAAACATGGCCGCGTCCATTGATATCGCTTATTTGCAAGTCGCGCGAGTCGCCCTCAGCGCTTTCTCCCATTCTCGTTAAGCTTCACTATCGGTGACTCTTCGCGACTTGCCTCGTCCATTATTCAACTTATTTCCTTAAAGACACTTCCTTTTGGCACGATTGACAAGCAGATATCTCTACCACTAGTAAACGGTCCCCGAACACACTACCTGGCTGACATATACCGTATGGCCGAGCCCCCACCAACACGAGGGTTCCGCAATAAGATAATCGGGAACTCTTCTTGCGCTCTTTGACTACTTTGGGTGAATTCACAACTAAACGATTTCCGTGCCATCTAGTGGACTTATCGAAGTACCAGATAAACTGAACGATCAGTAAATTACAGTAAATCGATAAAGAAGCCTTTACGAAATAAGAAATAAATTACGGGACAAGAAAAAAGGAGGACGTAAAGCATACTTTTGAATTTTTGAATTTCAACGAGCAATTCGAGTTCCCTCACCGAATCAATTGGCGCAAGAAGTATTCTTGTGTTTCTTAAAGCCTCGATACTTATTAAAAAGTGTTCTTTGTCGAATGAAATGGAGTAGAATTTCTGGCGAAAAATTTACTAGCGCTCTTAACTTCCTTTGAATCCTCTATAATACTCGTAAAACAGAGCGGCTCTTTGAGGAACAATTTTAGCTCGCTCGGCAAGAATAGACGAAGTGTTATTTCTAGAGCTTATTACAATTTATCGGATGAACGCGTTAATGCGACGAGAACTTACCACAACTATAATATAATAATATCGACGATGACGGTCTTCCAGTGAGAATGTAAATAATCGCCAAAAATATTTAACGTAAGGCCACCACAGTCTACGTGCTATTCACAGGCGTGGCTCGGGGCCAACGGGATCAGGCGTATAGAAGACCGGAAGAAAAAAAAAAGTGAGAAAAAAAGATATAAAAAGAAGTAAAGAAGAATGAGGTAAAAACAAATAGAAGAAGACAATAGAGAAAGGCTAACAATACGCTACTATGTCACTTTAAAAAGAGATACAAGGACTGTTAAAATGAGCTTGTAAAGTATCGGTATCCATTTAGTGGTTATAAAATGTCTCGAAGAGCTATAATACATAGAAATACTGCCCATACAATCTTTACGAGCATAATAACATGCTGTGCGTAGCTAACAACACCATAAATATATTTCACGACTCAAAAAGAGAAAACCCATATCGTTTACTAGCCTGTACATTAATTTTTTCAGCATTTTATCAACCGGAGCATCAAAATTAATAGTGACTGGTAACTCGAGATGAATGCTGGCTTGCCGACGACTGTGCCTTATCTTAGGAAGGTCGCCTTACGTCGTGGACATCCATCCCGTAAGCATTCTGACAGGGTCTCGTTATAAATAGCTATATAGGAACGAACTAGAGACTCTAGCGACTTCAGGGAAAATTGCGCTAGTAACGTTATGGAGAGACGGTTTATAAACATAATTGCATTAGGTGGAAGCAATACTGACAACAGTAAGAACTAAGTAAGCCAAACGTCATTTATTTAAATTTTTTAACAGTCCTCATATCTGTACAGCCGATATCTTAACGTATAATTTTCTAGGGGAATGCAGTGTAAACCACTATAAGAGTAAGATTATACCGAAATTACGAAGTACCAGCAAGCTCACAGTCAACGAGTCGTATCACATATTTGAGCGGTTGGCACAGATAATTTTGAAAATTGGCACGTTCTCTAATTCGCCTGTCTTTCCGTATTACTGACAAGGAACGTTGTATCGACGTTAAATCTACCATGAAACCAGCTAACGCTTTTAATCAATGAATAATAATTGTACTGTGAAATTAAATCCTTTTTATAGATCGTTTACAATGAGCCAAAAAAAAATCCTAACAAGATACACAAACCATAACGACCCAGTTATCAGCCTGGAAATATCTGGTGTCTGGTTCGACGATATTTTTGTCACTTTGTACCCACTAGAAAATTGTTGCAAGAAAAAATTGGTGGCTCTAACAAAGCCGATCGATAAATGGAAGTGTCAGATTGAGAGAAGCTAAAAATTTGTAGGAGGACGACACGTATGGATGGTAGGAAGGGAAGCAATGTCCTCGTAGTGAAAACGACTAGCTCACCCGCACTTATTATAACATATTTCATTTTTCGTCACACTCTATTTTTGTGCGAGACTTTCTAGCTGGTTCACTAGAAGCTGCGAGGCTTTATACTGCGTCCGGAAGAGTGACTCTTCAGGTATCTGCAGTCCGTCGTACGAGGCATAAGTCACCATGGTAAGGAATTATTTCTGAGAGTTGAATTTCCTATCTACAGTGCATGGGTAAAGACGACCCATGGAGCAACGGTGTTTATAAAATTAAAAAAAAAAGAGTGTAAAGAAAAATAGTTTACTGTGATTTTTTGAAAAATTCAATATTATTGGAATCTAAATATTCAAAGAGATCGATATCGAATCGATTGATCAGTGTTGATTTTTTAAATCAAAACATCGTTTCATCCGCAGGAGGAAGACGAGCAAAAGATGGCCGTGATGCGCAAAGCGTTCCAAATGTTCGACACAACCAAGAGTGGCTTCATAGACACCCTCAAAATCTCAACCATCCTGAACACGATGGGTCAGCTCTTCGACGACGCGGACCTCAACGCCTTGATCGCAGAGAACGACCCCGAGGGTGTCGGTAAGGTAAACTTTGATGGCTTCTGCAAAATTGCTGGACGATTCCTCGAAGAGGAGGACGCTGAGGCTATGCAGGAGGAACTCAAGGAAGCCTTCCGTCTCTACGATCGCGAGGGTAACGGTTATATCACCACTGCTACCCTGAAGGAGATCTTGGCCGCTCTTGATGATAAACTTACCAACCGCGACCTGGACGGTATCATCGCTGAGATTGATACCGATGGTTCCGGTACCGTGGACTTTGATGGTAAGTCTGATCGCGAGTGCCGCTCTTCAAGCTCACGAATTCAATTCAATCCCAGTACGATCCGCAGAGAATAAAAATTCTTTCCTTTCTCGCACCTCAGAGTTCATGGAAATGATGACTGGAGAATAATGATCCGATGACTGCTTCGCAATGATCAACATCGAGACGTGGAAATAATCGACCTGGTCCACAATGGAGCGCAGGTCGTAGGCGTAGCGGCAAAGCGTCATCGTCAACTGTACAACTATAAATAAAATTTATATTTATCTAATAACGTTTCATAGCATCTTCATTCGTATCATTATATAATCATGAAGCTGTACAGAGGACAACAAATAATTCCAGTAGGACTATCTTGCACGTCAGTCTTTTATTATATATCTTTGGGTACAGGACACAATGATGATACAATAAAAATTAATTAAAAAAAAAAAAAAACATTTTACATCTCCTTCTGATCATATTTGGTATCGCCCGATATTTTAACCTGTCTACGCGTCCTCGCAGTAGACATTGACGTCGATCATCTTAATATTCGGCACGTCGAGTGCTCCTGGTGCCAGTGGTCTCTCCAGAGGGTAACCCAGTGGTCTGCCATCTAGCGACACGACTCCGCCAATAACATTCTGCACTGGCTGCTTAGAGTAATAATCGTGCAAGTAGGAATCGGCCATTTTCTGACCCTCCTGGCGCGGCCAATCGTCTTTACGAACCCCGTGCATCGTCTTTTGATATTTCTGCCAGCCGGTGGTCGGTACGTGGTGAGAATAATATTCTGTGAACAGATACCCCACGCGATAAGGATTCGGGCTGAAGTATTTCTCAAAGAAGTATGCTTCAGGGTAATTACGTTTGGCTGTAATAAAAGCGTTTGAACGGTCAAGTATTATTTATTTATCTAAATAAATATATTATTCATTCCCATCTGACTTACCAGTCTCATCAGCCGTATCGTGCACCGTCTCGTATGACGTGGTCTGATTCGAACCATGCGGCGACTGGGTGTACTTCATGTAATCTTGCTCCTTGACGATGTCGTAGTAAGGTTCAAGGTACGTTTGGAACTTTCGAGAAACCACAGGTCCGTAGGACATGGATTTGGAGGTTTCGTAAGGAGAAATGACAACTAACAATTGCAGTGGGAATCCTTCGGGTCTGCCCTTGGGTAACATTAGACGTGCTGGGAAACCGTAGATGTCCTCAGGCTGTTGTAAAAATAGAATTTTAATAAAAGATTGTCCAATGGAATAAAATAAAACGCACAAGGGACTCACTTCGGTGATGTAGAACGGATTCTGAGATCTTGTGGCTTCCTTGACATTTTTCAGGAGCTTCTGAACGGATGGATAGTCCTCACTGTATCCTGGTGCCTGCTGACTGTTCCTGACGATTACGTTCTCGCCGTCCTGAACTAAATGGGAAAGTGAGTATTGAAAGAAATGGACTTTGTAGCGAGTAAAATGAGGATTTTTACTTTGTCATTGACTTACGCTCGTAGACGAACTGATCCAATTCGACAAAATATAATCTGTCTTTGGCAATTTTGACTGGAGTACCGTCGTAATTATACTTTGGACCAAGGTAAAGACGAATCACGGCCTTTCCAGCGTTCTTTTCGTTTTTCACGAATATCTTGTACTCGTAGGGTTTGTGATCCAGTCTGGTGAGCTGAGCTTGAACTTTGATATTCTCTCTCTGCTTCGCATTAGTTGGACGAGGGGTGGCGCTTCGAATGTCAATATTATAATCAGTGAAGTAGGTAACCAGCTTGTCGACTTCGACGTTCTCGATAGTCACTCCTGGCATGTAGAGATCGCAGTCCTGATAGCTGGGTAAGGACTCTTGGTAATCTTTGAACATGTTCATAACTCTCTGGTAGAGCTTGTAAAAGACAGGATCGCGAAGAGCGGTTGCTCCCAGTTCCAGGACGGATGGAGTGTACCCACGAATGTCTTTGTATTCAGGACCAGCACCTAAAAGCTGTCTGGCTGCAGCTTGAAAGACTCCGTAGTACCTGGAACGTAAAAAGGCTCAATTACTCCTTTCCCCAAAGACAGTCATAATCAATCATCTTACCTAGGATTGATGCTGCGTCCAGTTCCTTCGATCAAATCCCCAAGAAGGTCCAAGCCGAATGGCTGATACAGGGAAAGGAAAACATTCTGTGGCGTCTTGACGTATCCAGTATCAATTGCGTCTCTCAATCTTCTCTCGATGGTCCAGACAGTCCTGATGAGCTCATCCCTGTAAGGACTCAGCTTGACGTCGTAGTAACGTCCAGGGAATTCCAGACCGTTAGAGAAACGCAAATGGGGTTTGTACGGTGTGCGAATCTTCATATAATCAGCTTCCCTGACTGGACCCAGTCTGTTGCTCATACGTTCAAGATTGTAACGTGCAATCAATTGCTGATGAATATAATAAAAGCGTGAACCACGTCCGATGTGCGGTTCGCTTGTGTGCGCGCCTTGCTGACTCGTGGATTCAACATTGGCGTTACAGCACTGGGATAAGTATTGCTGGTACTTATCGTACCATTCGTGCCAATTCTGAAAAAGGTAACTTTCTCGTATGACTGTATTCGTTATGCGAAGACGACGTTTCGTCGGATGAACCAACCTCGGGTAACATGTACCCAGCGAGCATTACGTAGTCATAGTAACTGTTGAGGCCGATGTCGTCCGTGAAATAAGTCAGGTAATCTTCTCCGCACGGCAACTCGCTGGTGTAATTAGCAGGGATATTTATGACGTGCTCGGCCAAAGGATTCTCGACGCCTCTGGTCAGGACGTTCTGTGCCTTCTGGATGACTCTGCTGTCCAGGAAGTATTGAGGGAATATTTCGTACAGCGGAGGTAGAATGATACCACGCGTGTCCGCTCGCTGAATGATGGCGCTGGAGAGTGCCTGCGCGAATGAAAATAAAGTGAGGTTAACTTATTCAAGACTGATCATCGACACCCTGTGAAACTTAGTGCAGACCTTCAAGAAGACGTGCTCGTTAAGTTTCAGTCGTGCCCAGGCAGCGGTTTTAAGCAGAGTCGTGTAATCTTTAGCTGACAGGAAGATCCTTGTGAGAAGAGCTATTTCCTTACGATATTCGCTTAGCGATATCGAATACGGTACTCCTTTTGGGAATGCGTATCCACGTTCTACATAGCGGACGAAGTACTTTACGACTTCCGGTTTGGAGTATTGGTCGTATTGGAATTGGTAATTTGATCCTAGTTGACGAAGCTCAGGATTTGGCAGCTCTTCCGTTATGTGCTCGCATAAGGAAATTACGTCCTGTTGTATCCTCAGGAAATCCTTGTCGGCTGTTTGTACAAGTATTTTTGGGTTAGGTTAGGGTTAATTTGTCTTTCAACGATTTATAGACGTTATTATGATTCACGTATACATACCGGCTCGCTGTGCAATTGGCGGCGTGACAGCAGACACGGTGGCCACCAGGGCCAGGGAGACGAATAACCAACGCATAATGCTACAGCGTGTGTGCCAACGGTGGATGATCGGTGGGCTTTTATACAGGGTGGCTATCGGTGAAAATGTATTTTATATCGGCGACCTGTCGACCCATCATCGGTGTGAATGTTTGTTATTATCTCTGCTCAAGATAGTGAGACTCATTTGCAAATCATACGATGGGTCTGGTCGAAGGTTAAATCGTTAAACAATAATTAATAATATTTATGGATGGGGTTGTTTTCGATTTTTCTGTTCTCGCTATAAGCAAGATGAAATCAATGACGATTCGACGCTTTTAAATTCTCCTTTCTTCGGTGCTCGATCACAGTAATCTGCAGCTATAATATTTCGGTGAAAAAATGTTAAAATATACGTGAGACTCGACGAAGGTAACTGAAAATAATAAATTTTCGTTAACAGATATAAAGCCGGAGATTTGACAATTTTTTGTCAAATTAAAACTGCAAAGGAGACAATGGCGGCTCGCCTACAGAAACTGTCGAACTCCAGCATCCCCTATTTGCACTTGATTATCTCAGATAACATTTAATACAAGGAGTCCTTTTTTTTCTTTAATTCTTTCTCTATACATGTACAATATATTAAGCATAAATTTTCTTTTTATACGTGGGTTTTTTTCCTTTTACACGATTTTAAAACAAAGGCTTCGCATTTTCTAGGGCAACACCCCCCCTTCCCCCCCGCTAATTTTAGCTACGAGTCACCGCTGAGAGGAGATTAATTGCAGCGAGAGTTTCAGGTGATTGTCGACCTCGCCGAGAGGGTTATCGAGCTGCATGTTGGTTCTCATCAGTGGAAGTTTTATTAATGACGTGTTTTTAATTGTTAATCAAGGGATAATGAAGAACAAGTGGGATTGAAGCTACTTAAAGAAAGACAATAACTCGATATACCGTTTGATAGTTAATTATCGAAATTTACATAGTATTTATATTAAAAAATTCTCCAGAACCAGCGGGTAAACATCTGACTTTATATATTTATTGTGCGTAAAGATTATGCAACAGTTCTAACAATACACGTTAAAAACAATCAGTCTTCGAAAAAAATATGTCTCAAAGCAACAGTCTTGATTAATTACCCAGAGAGAGAGAGAAGGAACGTAAGAAGTACAGATTAACCCTTGAAGGTAATGGTAACGTCCTTGGTTATCATATTTGATATCAAGAAGCTGTCCAAGTCTTGGATTTTACGATCGAAGGGGAAACCCATAGGACGACTGTCAGGATATTTGTGTCCATGGATGGCGCCACAGTAGCTGATGCTACCACCGTAGTTGTAGCTGACGTCGACCTCGTTGACCTTTTCCTTGTCGAAATCGGTGAGGATCACGTAGAGAGTGAAGGGCATGCCTTCCGGTTTTCCTTTGGGTAGCAAAAGACGGTCAGGATAGCCGCAATGACGATGATCCTTGTCGACCTCGAAGCTCTTGACACCCTGAAGAGCAGCCTCGACGCGTTCCCAGAGCGTCTTCGTGGGTGCGGGGTCCGGGATGGTTACACTGGATTCGGTTGATTTGCGCATGATGTTGTTTTCACCAGGAGTAACTGCAGGATGATACCAAGATGAGGTTATGTACAAGATCAATTTTGGACCAAGTCGTATGAACTATTTTATGAGTGACCTAATGACTTACTTTGGACTGTGAATTTGTCAAGTTCTACCATGTACGACCTCTTCGCCTCAATGTCCAGCTCCTGACCGAACCAATCGTACTTAGGTCCCAGGAAGATGCGCACCGCTGCGGTACCAGCCTTTTCTGACTTGACCTTCAAGTTCATAGTGAAGGGAGCATGATTGAGTCTCCTGACACGAGCATGAATGGCTACGTCCTCCAGGTCTACGGTATCGTCCAGAGCGTTAAGAAGGTCTACGTCAAAGTCCTCGAAGAAGGTGTTCAGAGTGGTGACTTCGACGTCGGTGATCTGTACGCCAGAGAAGCTGAGCTCTTCCTGGGTGTACGATGGCAGAGAGTCCTTGTGCTCCTTGAAGATGTTGTCGATGTACTTATGAAGTCTGAAGAATGCAGGGTCACGGGTCGCAGTTTCAAAGTGCTCCATGACACCGGGTGGCAGCTACACGTGGACACAATAATCTCGTTTGAGACGCCATATTGAATGGAGATTCAAAACTAAATTACAGAAGGACCTGGTACTTACGTTGAACTTGCCCTTGGGGTCTGTGATCTGTCCTAGCATAATGTGACCATAGTTATGAAGAGCGCCGTAGAACTCTGGATGAGGGGAGTCATAGGATGGTTCCATGATGGCACCCAGGAGGTCGATCCCATTGGTGGTGTTGATGGATAAGATGCTACCGTCATTACCAAGTACGTAACCATGAGCGATTGCCTGCTTGATGCGACGAACGTAATCCTGCATGTCGTGAACTTTGATCTTCTCCAGGTCGTGGAAGGCAAAGTTATCAGGCCTGGATGGGAATTCACCACCGACACGGTACGTGGTCTGGGGATGGAAGCCGTCGACGATGACGTCGTCAAAGGAGAGTGGCTCGACGAAGGGTAACTCATTGGACAGACGTTCCAAGTCGAAACGTGCGATCAGCTGATGATGCATGTAATAGAACAACTCGCCCTTGCGATCCTTCTCGAGTCCATAATCAGCGCTGTGCCACCAGAACGGGAAGTCCATGTGCCAGTGAGCGTGATGAGAGTTCATTCCTAAATCTTCGCCAAGGTAGGCCACCCTCTGCTCAGGGTTCTTAATGGTACCAGTGAAATTCATACGAATAACGGCTGCCTGCTGTCTCATTTTAGCTTGGTAGGCCTCGTGGATGACCTGAGAGTTCACGAAGAGATGGGGATAGGTCTCGTAGGCTGGTGGCAAAACAATTCCACGGCAATCTTGACGATGAAGAACAGCGACACTCAGAGCATAGACGAAGACACCCTCGTTAACGTGATCACGGGCCCAGCAAGCTGTCTTCAGGAAACTGGTCCAGTCCCCGGCAAAGTATAGACTCTCGAAGAGGGTGATCATCTCCTTGCGATGATCATCATCGAACAGGGTGAAGATGGCGCCGCGTGGTAGAAGTTTACCAGCCTTGTACATCTTGAGCAGGGTGCGCAGTGGAGTAATGTCTTTGAAGTAGAGACCATCAAGACCGGATTCAATCGATTTTCCAAGTTCACTCTGGTGCTTGAACCTGTTCGGTTCGTGGACCTTGCTCAGGAGATGAAGAATTTCTTTTTGCTTGGACAGGAAGTCTTTGTCGGCTATGAAACAAAAAGATGAACAGATTGGAATGATCGAAGGTATCGTTATCATTTTGAGGACTTAAAAAAATAATTTTTTATATCTCACCAGGAATCGCAGTCACCGCCAGGGCAATGCCCATAAGGGTTACTATCGTGCAGACCCTCATGATGTCTTCTCAATCTTCCTTCGTGACAAATTCGTTCGAATCGCTGACTGGAAGTACTCGTCGTGGTAATCGTCCACGACTTCTGAATTTCTCTAGTCTGATTCCAAGTTTATATAGGGCATCTCGACTAGGAATTATCCCCTGGAAAACTAGAGCCGTGCGCATTCATCGGTTCCAAGTGCATCTCACCGGCAGTCGCTGTATTACGTAACGCGGTTAGATTGGACACCCGTGGGGTCCAAAATGATAAGAATTAACGTTCTATTTGTAGATGACGTGAAAAAAATAACCATGGAATTTTCCTTGAGCAACGAAAAAAATGTTTGATAAGACAGAATCGTTATTATCATACTTTTCAAACTTTTCTATAATATTTATGAACGCTGCTACAATTCTGGTACGTCGTTTGATATAAAAATTGTAAATATTATGATTTAAGCATCAGGAAATATCAGTCGCAACAATGTTATGCGATAAATCAATCACACGACGCAGAGTAAATTGCTTAAAATTAACTTAATTACAATAATCTGTCTTAATTAAAATAATCTGATGATTTTTTTTGTTTACCATCAGTACAACGTTACAAGTTTTCACTAAATCATTAAATTACTGCTAATTTCGAATTAATAGTAAACTTCTCAGAATATTTTACTGATCTGTTACTTACATCTGTCATAATTAATTTTATTACAAAAAAAAATGCTAATGTGTATCATTAAAGTAATAAAGAAAAAGTATCTAAATATGTAACGATCATTAGTCTATAATCATAGACAGAGTAAAGAAAGCACGATTAAAGACTCTTTCATCGTTAACAATAGCTCATGTATTTATTGAAGATAAGGAAAAAAAAAATATCCATTCGACGATTCCTCCTGGTCACGTATTACAGCTTTACTGATTACATGACCGTGTACAGTTTCGTTCCACGATAAGGAAAATAGAGAAAATCAAATATCTCGTCGCGGGAGAGGAGACCATTTTTTTGGGGATAGCAATGTAAACGACCTAAAATGCACACGGCGCGACTCCTAGCGCAGGGAATAAATACCAAAACGATGGCCGCGGAAGTCACATAACTTTACTATGAAGCTGGCAATAATCTTGGCTACGACTCTAATAGGGACGGCGTGCGCCGTCCTTCAGAAGGGTAAGTCATCCCCATAGTGAATCTAGTAGAATAACCTAAAAATAAAAAAAAAACACATTAAATAAAATATTAATATTCTTTTAGCGGACAATGCTTTCCTCTCGCGTCAGATGCAGGTACTGCACTTGCTGCAACACGTGAACGAACCCCTCCAGGATCCTGAGCTCATCTCGATCCGTTCTCGATTCGAACCTAAAGATGACGGTAAATTCTACGACTCGAAATGCATCAAGAAACTCATGCACGATATCGAAAATGGCCATTTGATTCCTCGCGAGGAGATCTTCTCCTTGTTCGATGCAAATCAACGCAAGCAGATGAAGATGCTGTTCGACTGTCTAATGGCTGCCAAGGACTGGGACACCTTCATGGGTCTGGCGACTTACGTGAGAGACAGGATGAACCATCGTCAGTTTGTCTATGGATTCTGTACGGCTCTTCTTCATCGGGACGACTGTCGTGGTCTGAAGTTGCCACCGGCGTACGAGATCACGCCGCACTTGTTCCTGACCACCGACGTCATCAGAAGAGCCTACCAGGCCCAGATGCAGGGTAAACCTACGATTGTTCCTATGAAATTCACCGGAAGTGTCCTCAATCCCGAGCAGAGAGTCGCGTACTTTGGCGAAGACATTGGCCTGAACTCTCATCATGCTCACTGGCACATGGACTTCCCGTTCTGGATGGACAGGCAGAAGGAACGTGCTGGTGAACTCTTTTTCTACATGCATCATCAGCTCCTAGCTCGATTCGACGCTGAGAGATTGAGCAACTATATGCCGCCCGTGGAACCACTTCAGTGGGATGAGCCGATCGTTGAAGGATTTGCACCAGCAGCTGCTTACCCAGGTGGTCAGGAGTTCCCAATGCGCCCTGACAACGTTCACTTCCAGGATCTGCCACAGAGAACAGTAGCCGAGATGATCGAGTTCGAAGCGAGAGTTCGCGATGCCATTGACGCTGGAGTGATCTACGATAAAAGCGGTAAGTTTTTGAATTCTTTTTTTGTACACTTTTGATTCATGGTCTCAGTTCATCTTCTTTATACCTTTCAACAGGGTTACCAATTTACCTGAATGGTACCCAGGGTATTGATACCTTAGGAGCTCTCTTGGAAAGTTCAACTGCTAGTGTAGATCCACAATTCTACGGTAGCCTCCACAACGACGCTCACCTGTTGCTCTCCAGGGTGACCGACCCCAAGGGAAAGTATGGAAGTCCACCTGGAGTAATGGAACACTTTGAGACTGCCACCCGCGACCCGGCCTTCTTCCGTCTTCACAAGCACATCGACAACCTCTTCAAGGAGCACAAGGATCTGCTCCCACCTTACACCTACGACGAGATCAGCTTCCCTGGCGTGAAGATCGAGGCATTTAAGGTCATCGGAGAATCAAAGGCTTCGGAGCCAAATACCTTGATCACCTACTTTGACGAGAGTCACATAAACCTGGGCAACGCCGTCAATGGAAAATCCGTCGACATCCGCGCCGTAGTATCTCGCTTGAATCACGAACCTTTCAAAATGGTGAGCACCGTCGTCAGCGACAAGGACGCTGCCGCCTTCGTCAGGGTGTTCCTTGCCCCGCGCTACGACTGGTACGGCCAGGAAATTCCACTGAACGAAGCTCGCTGGTCCATGATCGAGATCGACCGATTCACTACAAAATGTAAGTCCTATTAGATTCTTGTGAAGTAATAGAAAAGAGGTAATTTTTATAATACACTTGGCTTAAACGCTGTTTCTATTTTTTTCTAGTGAATGCTGGAATGAATATAATCACCCGCAAGAGTCACGAGACGGTAGTCACTTCGTCTGAACCCATGAGCTACCCGGCTCTCATCAAACAGACCGCTGCCGCACTGGCTGGCGAAGCCACCGTCTTCGTAGAGAAGACACACAGACATTGCGGATTCCCTCATCGACTTCTTCTACCCCAGGGACGTTCCCAGGGAATGGCCTTCAAGTTGTACGTCGTCCTGACTGATCTGAGCAAGGATCTTCACCGGGAGTTCGAGGACTTCGTAAACGTACCTCCGGCATTTAGTTACTGCGGTGTCCTGGACGGTCCGTTCCCGGATACACGTCCCATGGGATTCCCCTTCGATCGTCGTATTCCTTATCCTGAGAATTTCTTCCAGGACAACGCCAAAGTCATTGACGTTACCATCAAGAACATCAAGATTTAATGAGAGTCGCCTAGACTGAATGGAAAATTTTTTTTATTTTATAAGACTGATTATATACTGTTTCTTTCATTGTAATGTTATGTGTCTATAAATACATATATGGATGTTGCGCTCATTGAAAACTGCTAGCCGGTGAAAGTTCTTCCTGTAGAAATCGACAAGTCACCGGGTCTATCGGCAAATCGTAATGGTTCTAATAAGATCAAGAAGTAGAGTTTAAGTCCCAAATTAGACCGTGCAAGAGTTGTGTAAATAGATTTGAGAGAGTTGGACGCCATTGGAGTGTCCCTTGCACGTACGTAGAGCACTGGAATTATCTAATCTAATCTAGATAGGTAGAATGTATTACTTTGAATTGTTTGGGATTCAACACGTTAGAAGTCAAAACTTAAATTCGATTGAAAAGATTCTGGGAGGTCCTTCCTGGACAAATTGAACGTATATTGATATCTTCAGGGTGTCTTTTATCCAGTTGTGTAGCCGCGCCTTTCTCGCGCCTTGTGTACTTGGCTATAGTTTCATTATATGTCGTCATCCGTAACCTTGAAGACCACCCTCGAAGCAAGCTTGGAGCTTTGAACGGCCATCAACGGCCATAGAGTGCCTGTGGTGGTCCAAGTCACTTTGGGATAGTAACATTCTGTTAAATAAAAAGGCGTCCATACGTGACTTATTTAGGTAAAGAATATGCCGGATACCTGGTGTACATAGATGCAAGCCGTGCGGAAGAGTGACAAACAGGGCTGGTGGCTATTAGCGAGAGGTTGCTAGAAAGAGGTTAGGTGGATACGTGCCGCTTGTTTGGATGCGACAACGATGCTTTCTTCATTCAACTAAAAAGACCCCTGCTAAGGCCTTGTGCCTGTTAAGCTCAACCGGTCTACTAGATGGTTGCTACAAGCAGCATGGTGCAACGACAAATTGCGCCTCGGCGCAATGTTAGAATCCTCTTGGTAGGAGAGCGTGATGTTGGGAAGACCTCCTTGATACTCTCGTTAGTTAGTGAGGAATATGCTGAGGATGTGCCCAGTAAGGCTGAGGAAATCACCATCCCTGCTGATGTTACTCCGGAGCAGGTACCAACGCACATTGTTGATTATTCTGGTAAGTATGGCAGGTCTGTTTATGGACCTTGGGATGTTATGCGATATGGATACATGTTTGCTGTTTTTAGCTGCTGAACAAACGGAAGATCAACTGTCGGAAGAAATTCAAAAAGCACATGTTATCTGCGTTGTGTATTCAGTGGAAGACGAAGATACTTTGGATAGGGCAGCTACTTACTGGCTGCCACTTATTAGAAAATGTTCAACCAATAATCGATGCCCTGTTGTACTTGTAGGGAATAAGATCGATCTTGTGGACTATTCCACCATAGAGGTTGTTCATTTATAATAGACATTGGATTTGTATTTACATTATAGAATCAAATCTTTTGGTTAGAAACTAATAGGACCGTTTAAAATGATAATTATATTTTTTTCAGGCTGTTTATCCTATAATGAAGGAATTCTCTGAAATTGAAAGCTGTATCGAGGTAACTTTATTTTATAACTACATGTTCCTGTTAACATGCGACATATGTATATTACATTGAACTTATTGCACAGTGTTCTGCAAAAACGCTGCAAAATATCTCGGAAATGTTTTACTATGCACAAAAAGCTGTCTTACACCCCACAACTCCACTTTATAACTACGATACACAAGAGGTAAGTGACAGTAACATAAGTTTAGCAGATCCTATTAAAAAAAAACTCCTATTTTACTACACCTAGCTCACAGAGGAATGCAAAAGGGCGCTACAGAGAATATTTAAAGTGAGTACTCTGCGTAGTAAAAGACTTTTGTAAACCTGCTCATCGTTCTAATGATCTTTTACTTCGATCCAGATATGTGATATTGACAACGATGGGTTATTAAATGACATGGAACTGAATGCGTTCCAACAATGGTGTTTTAACACACCCCTGCAACCACAAGTACTGGAGGACGTAAAGGCGGTTCTATCAAAAAATATTCAAGATGGTGTTTGCAACGGTTGCGTGACTATGAAAGGTTTCATGTACCTCCAATGCTTATTTATACAGCGTGGACGAAATGAGACAACTTGGGCTGTTTTAAGGAAATTCGGTTACGATAACGAGCTTCAAATGTCAAAAGAATACATCAGTCCAACGTAAGCATCGACCTCCGGTTATATCCTTTAAAAATTTCACCATGTTAAAGCGCACTAACAGATTTATAAATCGTATCGTTAGATTGAAGGTTCCGCCAGGTTGTACAACAGAACTGTCGCACAAGGGTCAAGAATTTCTTGCACTATTATTCATGCAGCACGACCGCGACCACGACGGAGCCTTATCCCCGCCAGAATTAGACGCCCTGTTCTCCAGGTGCTTAGTTCCGCCTTGGGGAGACGAGTACAAGTACACTGTACCAACGAACGAAAAGGTTTCCTTTCCGTTCTTCAATTCTTCTTGACAAAGGAGTGTCAAGAAGAAATTCTAACAGAGTCTTTTCTTCCTAGGGCTGGATAACTATCCAAGGTTTTCTCTGCCAATGGGAATACATGACATTGACAAACGTACGCAAAACCATGGAATACATGGCGTATTTTGGCTACAACATGTATCACAACGAGAGTCAAACAAGTGCAATTTCCGTGACCCGTGAAAAGAAATTAGACTTGGCGAAAAAGCAATCCAGCAGAAACGTCTACAGCTGCCACGTGATAGGTCCAAAGAGTAGTGGAAAGACTACTCTCTGCAGAACCTTTATCGATCCCAAACTAGAGGTACTTCAAAGTAGATGACATAAAGATTCGAGGATGACACTCATGGTCAACATTCTTACAGAAACTATCAGACGATACGGTGCCGCCAAATTCACACGTGACTGTGAACACAGTGCACGTCTACGGTCAAGAGAAAACTATAATACTCAGGGATATCAATGTGATGAACGTTCAGGATGCCCTGACACCTGCACAAATTCAGTGCGACGCAGCTGCACTCGTCTACGATACCAGCAATCCCAAGTCGTTCGAATACATAGCTCGCATTTATATAGTGAGTAGATACGTAGCCAAAGGCCCATGCAAATTTGCTAAATCTTGTACATTGATTTTTTTTGTTGCAGAAGTATTTCGCGGACAGCAAGATCCCCGTGCTGATTATTGGCAACAAGAGCGACCTCCCCGAGGTCAAACAAGAATACTTGCTACAGCCGGCAAGTTTCTGCAGCAAGTACAAGCTTATGCCTCCACAGCCGTACAGCGTGACTCGTACAGTGCGTCGTGAGATATTCGTTAAACTAGCAACAATGGCAGCATTTCCGTAAGTCCGTTACCTTATTTAAATTTTATTGGACTAGCTAATTCTTAACAAAAAAAATTCTGCGATAATTATAACCAGCAACGTGCCAGGTGCATCGAGGGGCATTAATTGATATCGTTAAGTCCTTAACGAGTTACAAAGTTTCTCCGAGTTAAGAAGCTTCCTTGCTGTATAACGGATACTCGATCGATACCTTATTTATTTAATATTAATCAATCGCCAAGTGAACTGACTTAGGCTAATAAACCTATTTCGTCTTTAGCCGCTTTCAGCCAGCGTGGGTATTATTTTACAAACACAGGTTGGTCGAATTCTCCTAAGACTATAATTGGTTCTAGTTTATTTTAATAGTACAGTATCGTATAGCGATCGTCGAGCGAATCGTTCCCCGAATAAACAATTCAACGGATACTGGAGAGAAAGGACTTGTAGTTAAAATATAGATCGATCAACGATCGATACGATTCGTTCGATAATGCCAAATTATTGCACGATCAGTATATCGTAACGAGATCCTATTATTGATCTTTTCAGTCCTTTGAGGCGTATGGTCCACATGTTGCTTGTCAAACCCTCACCCACCGAATGGTGGAGTTCATTTACAAGGTTTCTTTTGTCATTATTCTTTATCTATGGTTTTTTATTTTCAAGTGTTATAACTGCACCCAACCACGCAACTGTGAAGCATCTAACAATATTGACGTTGAGCATGAAGCATGATAACCCAAGCGTGAATCAATCTCAAACATTTAATCAGATTGAAATTGAACTCGAAGTATCTTCATTTCCAGTTTTTAATTATTGTCTGTGTTAAATTTTGCCTCTGAGATGTATATATTTACATGTTTTCTCATGGAATAGATCAGCCATTGTTTCTCAAACCTTTAGGTTCATATAATAATAATTCATTCCTGTTTCAGACATATGAAGCAGTTTGGGCTGATACAAGGCGATTCCGTTGTCTGGTGGAAAGCTGGTCTGGGAATTGCTGTAGCAACGGTAGCTGGTTTCGTCGTGATGCGCGTTCTGAATACGGATAAAAGATAGTCTACCATGTCCTTCCCATAATGCCCGTAATCATCCGTTTTTCGATCACTTTAAGAAACGAGCCTATCTCCTGAGCTCAGCGTTAATTTAATAAACTCTGTTCACAAGTCGTAGATGTCACTCGCGTAATTCGGTACCTCAATTAACTTTTAATAGTCATTACAAATTGCACCGATGAACTTACATACGGTATATATTTTCGTTTATGCTTTCCTTTGATGACTCGGTGACGTCATATGTTTACACAATGGATCACGTGCTGAGGCGTTTCTGGCACTGCAGCCAGACCTCGTGAAATTTCTTACATCTTTCGAGACTTTCGTTGCGTGAGGCACATTCAAAAAAATCACGAATTTCCGAGGAACATTCATCCATCTCAGTAGTACCAGAAGATGACGTGGACTTTGCCTCTACCGACTCACTCTCCGTACGTCCCAGCGCGTTGGATAACACGTTGCCAATCATTTGACCCTTGGACAAAGATTATTGTGATTCTATTCTTTTTCTTTTTGGTTTACTGTATCCATTCGTCTTTATCATATTTATAGATCATATGTTTGCTTACTAATATAGTTCCGGTCGCGACTCCTGTAGCTGTACTTGCTATGTTCTTTAGAGAATCCTGTGTGTTTTCTGCTTTGGCGGTGTTTGGATCAATTTTTCTTGTTTGCGACGATTGTTTTGAGGTGGGAGCTCTATTAGGGGCGAAACTACTGAAACTGTAAATATTCAGAGTAATATTTATTTTCCAATAGAACTTAGAACTTGAAGTATCTAGCTGTAATTAGGGTCGTATATTTAATTTGTGGGATACCCAGGTCAACGTTTTGCGTTTTCCTTGGATCCTGCTCGACTATTGTTACATTAAATGTCTGTATCAACACACGAGTTTTCCATTGAGGTTGCTACTTTATTTAGCTACGTTACGATTCCTTTGCTTTTCTTCTCTCCTTACATCGTCCGCTGCACACGGTCAACTCAGATCTGAAAAAACACCGTTGGAATGAGCGATTCGTTGTGGAATCATCTGCAGCACGCACTATTTTTTCGCTTGCATTCGACAAATGCGTTCCTGTACGGTTCGCATGTCTGCAAATTGTTTTCACGTTGAGTGCAATTCAATAACTCTCGTTGCTCGTACTCGCAAGGCTTCATTTGTTCCGGCGGCGGGTCTGACGTTGGCGGGACGTCGTGACGACCCGTGATCTTGTCTCCGATCACGGTACCCTAAAATAGGCGCAATTACAGCTTTCCGGAGAATTCGATTTTATTTTAAGGACTTCATACCGCGGCTACGCCAGCTGCTGTTCCTGCCATTTGGCCAAAGACTCCAGGCTGTCGTCGCGGTTGAACTATTATAATGTCAGGTCTGCAAAGGGATCGTTCATGGAAAATTTGAATATAGAGGAACGGTAGAAAATAAATGGGACCTCATATATTGTTTTCATGTAATATAACAACTAATTTTATTTACTTCATCGTCTACATGGAGTACAGAAACATATTTTTATACTGCTTGGATCTTAACTTCCCTAAGGTTTCAAATGACGCAGGAATAGGAACAGTTTATTCCTTAATTTTCATCCTCTTCAGGTTGACACATCTAATTTTGCCAAGTTCACGTCGCATTTATATATCTAGAAAATACAATTTCATGTTAAACATTCTGCTGTATCCAATGCTGTTACGTTGAACCAATATACTGACGGTTAGCAACTTTGCATTGACGAAGAGCCTCGTTGAAGCCCTCGCAGAGAGTGAGGTCACTTTGGTTCTGGGCACATTCCAAAAACTGCTTAACTTCCCAAGCACATGCTCCAGTGGGCTGTGCAGGTCCACCTACAGCGGATTGCTGAGCAGGGGCAGCTTGCGCAGCAGGAGCTGCAGCTTCACTGGAACCACCGCTGAAAAGTCCTGTCATAGCATGGCCAATAGTATGTCCAACAGCCGATCCAATGGCAACTCCACCAGCAGTAGCAGCCATTTGTCCCATAAGAGATGGTCCTTGAGGTTGGGCCACCATGGGTGTAGAAGCAGCCGGTGCGGTTGTCGCTGGAGGCTGTGCTGGAGGTGGTGCAGCTCTGGCAGGTGCAGCTGCTGGCCTGACACTAAAAAAAGAACCAATATTAAATAAAAGATCCTAAAAATCAACTATAAAGAAAATGTTAGTCCATCTCTCATAGAGAATACATATTTAACCCAAAACTGATTTCTTTTATCCACGGCCTTGTAAGAATGACGTAACAAAAATCAATAGAACGAAACAATTATTTCTTAAATAAATCCATTTAAATGTTATATAAACTTACGTCCTAGGTGGTGGACCTGAAGCTCGTCCTCGTCGTGGCATGTTTTCTATTGATTCTCTTCACTCTCAGTTAGGGAAAAAAAATGTGTTCGCACTCTCGAACGTCTTCTTCGCGACTGATTATTTCGTGAAAGTTACACAACGACTTTAACAAGACCGGCGCTGTTATAGATAATATCGTGACTCTTGATATTTCTAGAATATTAACGTCTCGCCGGAAGCGGAAATAGCGTCAAAAGCAGGAGACGACTTCAGTCCAATATCACTGCAATGTGAACGCGGCTTAAGGTTAAATATCACGCTGCCACCAGTTGGCGCTGAATGTGGCGCGGTAAAAGATACGTCCGTCAACGTGTTGCAAATTGCACGACACAAGAACTCTCATCCTGCGAAATACGTAGGAGCCAGAAAGTTGCTGCCCGATAACACGTCATTTCTAACAATAAATCAGATTTCCGAATGGAGACTACCCTCTCCACAAGCAAATCCATTTCTTTTAATAACATATGCGTATATACGTGCAAGACTGTTTCCACGTAACTCGAACGGGCAAACAATATAGATTTCTGAATTGCGTTTCGATTTGCATTCGCGTATCGTTATTCCTTAATAAAGCATTATCAGCTCTCTGGTCAATTAATTGCGACGCGAGGTAAAACTTTCTCTTGTTATAATAATTTCGATAAACAGGTTTCATCTACAGACACAACATTCTTCGTTCAAGCTGAAATATCAGACGGATTTTCAAAGGCTGTCGTACAATTTTAATGGCGCATCCAGCGCCATTCGGCTGTTTAACCGAATGGTTTCCGTGTTTAATGACATTAAAAAGATAATAACATAAATTTTATTTGTTATTGAAATAGAGAGTGCATCTCGTTTGACCTGGGTTCACACTCTAATAATATGTCAACGAACGTTTATTATTTATTTGTACTCGAAGTATATGATATGCATATGTTATACGTTATAATTAACTTACCCCCGTTGTGGCGGAGGCGACGGGGGTGGCTGTGACGGTTGTTTTGGGTGAGAAGGTTGTGTTTTTCCTCGACTGGATTTACTGCTCCCACTTCTTTTACCGTTCGGCATTCTTTTTATCGTTTCAATAAAAATATATACACCAAGCAACCCCAACGAACATAATTTTCACTCCTTTTGCCGCGTCCCTTTCGAAAACGGTTCGCCCGAAATTAATTTACACGTCAAAACAAGAAAAAGATGTCGCCCCGAATGGCGAACTGTCACTTGTCTTAAATTACGAACGAGTAAAATACAATTGGACATGAAAGAAACGAAGATCTGATATTCGTGGAATCAACGTGATCATCTCAATGAGTTTTATACATATGTATATTATTTCTACGAAAATTTATTTATCCCGAAAGTAAATGCCTAGGTTGTCTGACAATGAGACACTCCAAGTCAATATTTCTTTTCAAATAGCCAAGAAAATGCGCGTCCATTCCCACGTCAAGAACCATAAATAGTGTACTGTATATCTATACGTTAATAAACAGTAAATGTACCTCCCATGTACTTTACATCCAGTTTAATTCCGAGGAAAACGGCCATTGTGATTCTACACGGATAAGCGAACCTTTTGGGTACAACGCGAGACTTTATTATCGAGTGAAGGCCGCGAGGTCGACCATGGAGCTTAAGGCTCGAGAAACGAATTCAAAATGACATGCACAAGTGGCCTCAGCTCTCGAGACGCGAGAAACTCGCAATCCGTCTTAGTACTTGTCATTCTCTCTGAATCAGCTAACGGAAAAAAAAAACGTCTCTTCCGGAAACCCTGGACACGTCTTTAAGTGACGATAAAAAGAATACAAATTATATATTCCAAATTATGGTTGTCTGACACTTCTTACTTACAGCCTTCGCATAAAATCCTTGTTTATATCCAATTAACAAGAAGATACGAAAGATTCCTGAGAATTAGTTTTCCAAGTAGGTGATTTGTCATATTTCCTCTTATCAAACTCCATTATCTTTCACAGAAACATGTGTGCGTGCACTGCGTGTCCGTACGCACGACTGACAAGACGCATGTATGCGCGCAGATACTATAGATACAAATATGAATATACATATACATGTAAATATAGGACAGAGCCAGTCAGATTCAACGTATAAACAGGCAGGAGCACGTTTCGCGTGAGTCAGTATACACGATGCTCAGACTCGAAGAAGATAGAGCACGCATACTCGTTCTTTCTTCTTGGTCAGAGAACTGGCAGGCGAAGACGCGGCGTCAAGACTCGAGAACACTGACAAAGACGCGTCATGACGTTCGTCCGATGCACGTGCGACGGTCGCGTTTAAAGATAAAGTTCAGTTTCCATTGTGCCTCGAAGTGAGTAGGATGTACGGGAGATCGAGAGTACATTAAAAACACAACGAACGTGAACACTGGTCGATGTGTGCGTGTGAATGGATAAGTGAAAACAAAAAACACAAAATAAATGAAATAAAAGAATCAATGACGTCACCCAGTACGAATTATGAAGATCTATCGGAAGAAGGATGACAGGAATTCCCTTGTACTTTAACGAAGGTAAGAATTTTCACCAGTCACTTTGTTTCGTGCTTAATACGTCCGAAACGTTCTCGGACGTATCGATAACCTTAAACGCTAACCGTCGAGCACGAGGACACACGTGGAAGAATTGTTTCTCCGGTCATCGATCTTCCCGCCTTTACGATCTGCCCACAGCCTCAGGCACGATAGACAGCGAGTGTCTCTTTAACTGATTGTGAGAACGAAGAAGTCGAAATACCGATCTAGCCGAATTACCATGAACTTGAAGCAGAGGCGTAGAGCGTGAGTCACAATTTCGTCCCAGGACAAAGAGATGGCAGTTGGAGACGGTACAGCAGTGTATATGTCCTACGCGGGAATATAGAACGTCGTGTCATTTAAACAATTTCGAATTGGATTCTGCAGTGTGTAAACTGTTTGCATTATTCTTGATCTTTCGAAATTCCTACGTGTCCTCTGCTCGTTCCTAGCCAGACTTTCCTCCTATCGGCAATCTTTGATTTCTTCTTTTTTCTTCTCTCTCGCTGTCATTACCTTGGCTTTGTGCTTACTCGACGCAGCCACACTTTACAAATTTATCAGCGCCTGCTCCAAGACCTCGAACAACGCGTCGCGCGGCTCACCAAAATTATTCTTCCCAGTAATTCACGCAGACGTGGCAGTATCGCGCGAATTGCGCACTTATCCTGATGGCGTTCTGCCAATCGGCGACCTTTTTTTTTTTAATATATCTACATATACGTATTATCTACGTACGAGAAGACGTTCTTCAAGTCAGATGCATCCGAGATACCTGAATTCAATAGACTGACCTGTAAGAGTATTTGAAGTTTTAAATTCTCATGACATCATACGGTAGATAGAATAAAATTACTTGAATAAATTCCCTATGTGTTAATTTGTAATAATAACATTTTATTTTAAATAAAATAGCCTGATTCGGAGGAAGATGAAGAATAACAATTGAAATGGAATATCTGTCCTATTAATAAATTCTTTTTTCTTTTCGATCTGTAAATTGGAACATTTTATAAAACGTACAAATATATCGACAGGAGGACAACATGCATAAGATCGGTTCTCGATATATATATATATATATATGTGTGTGTATTTTCTCTTATAGATTGATCTTTCTCCTTTCTGGTAGATGAGCTCGTAGAAAATATCTACCGAGTGAAATTAAAATGGAACAACTATAATTCACTGCAAAAAAAATCTACAAGATGATACCACATTGAATACCGTTATTTGTAATTCTGCAAAAAAAAAAAAGAAAATTCAATATCAAAACGTCTACGGCTACTTAATTATCTCTCGTATAAGAGAGGAACGAACTTCAAAAATTGACATGGTTCGTTGACCTGGGTCCAGTGAATTCCTTAGTCTTCTCTCGCTCAAACTCAATCATAGAACCATTGTCGCATTCAGTATGGCGCAAGAGGAAAATGCGATAAGTCGATTTTAAACGTGGTAGCAGCTCGTATTAGGAAGTTAATAACAGAAGATAAACACGTGGATGGCTTTGTTAGTAAATATCGTATACCGCGTAGTCCATGCGGCACGACTTGTGTAAAGATAATGCGATAAATGAGTCGAGTGATGCACGTGACTATAGCTGCGCGTATAACCTCTCAGCAAGACTTGTTGAACACTAAAATCCCAACGTAGGAAAAATGACTTTCTCAGCGACACGTAAACCATTATTGAGACAATTGACTGAACCGGCAGGTGAAAGAAAAGGTACATAAAAATTTAAGATGCATAAATATTTTTTAAATAATCCTCGGAAGTTGGTGTTAAGGTATATTGAGAGATGGACAAGATTCGTTAACACTCCCGTTATATCTCCGGTTAATAGCAAGCATATATATATATATACACAAATACACGCAGTATATCTCGACTGCCTGCGACAAGAAACGTGTATAGCGAGTGAACAGGGGCGTGAGAGTAGAATCGAGGACGATGGCTTTTTAAACGGGTAAAAGTAACGGGGCGTGTAACGGCTCGAATCCCAATGCATCCCGGTGGAACGTTTCTTGGACGGAGTGCGTCTATCTGTGTATGGAATATTCATAGGTACATACTCATGGTTAGCCCGCGCAAAGCGCAGCGTCCGTGAAAACGATAGCGTGAAACTGCGCGCGATTGGGTTTCGATTTAGGTTCTGTTTCTATTGACGAGGAGGAAGATGGAGCGATAAAGTATGGTGGGATTTATCGGATTGGTCGTTTTTGCCATTGGACGTTGCACGTATTTCGAAAGAAATTGAATGGTGTAATTATACGGTGAATTGCAACAGACGCTATTTAATTAACGGGACGTCATCTGTTATCGGTACGAGGCGTTTGTGTGTTTTAATAAAAATCATATGAAGAATATTCTGCTTGGATACTGAGGAAATAAGATAATGTTTTGCATAATTTGTTTCTTTTTTTTTTATTACTTTTTGATATTTCGTACGTTGCGTTAGATTCGTCCTGGGTCATTGCCTGGGGTATCTGATTCTGGACGAGAGAATCCGGACTGATGGCCTTCGCTGTACGAATAATGATAATAATTTTGTTTAATATACGTTACTGTTTATTAAATGCAGATTTCAGGATTCTTTGTATTTTTTTTTTTGTTTGTGGGATTCCACCGAGCAGGCTTTACACGGTTTTATCATATTCTTAGAGAGTCAAGTGTTGACGAAGCTTCTAGGAAAGGCATGAGTCGACGGGAATGAAAGAGAAATTCTTGGTAAGGTCGCGGAGTCCTCTTGAATTTCTGTAAAAGTACGTATAAGCTGGACCACGTGATAAGCGATATCAGTCAGCTGAAGCTTTGAGTTTCGGATTTATAGACACCGCGTTTCTTATCGTTATCATAAATTTTCTAAAAAATTTAACGCTGAAGCACGGATGCGATAAAAACAAACAAAGGCGCTCTCCTTTCCTCTTTCGTGTATACCGATGCGTCTCTCTTTATCCGTCGTTGGGTTTCGCCGTGCTGCGATGCGTTTGATCGTCACGAGTCCGATTGTGAGAGGTCGCGATGAGACCGAGAGGAGAGATGGGAGCGAATGAGGTGGGAGCGATTCACAGTGGGAGTGGAATGGTTAAGTTGCTGGCTCTCTTTGGACACGCTATATACCCCCGGTACATAAGTCCCGTGCGACTTGAACAGAAAGCACGATACGCGCGCGCGCGCGATACACGTCGTGGATTGGCGCCTTTACGTTTTCTCGCAGTCTTCGTTTGTAGTTCATCCCCGACGGTTATTCTTACGTAACACGATATTACCGGTGCCAAGAGTCGATTGCCGGACAGTCGAATTGAGTAAATAGATTCTCGTGTGAATTAAGGACGAGAGGAGGAGGAATTATTGTTATCTCGAGGAAGGTGAAAGAGAATGCAGGCGACTCCGAATCGTCTCTACAGAAAGCATCGCATTCGAAGATTCAAAGAGAGGATTTCGGTTACTTCGGCGCATCGCCGCGCTTGAGAAGACTGGCGCTGCCGGTACCGAGGACGCTCCTTGGAGTAGCCCTTCTGTGTTGTACGTCGCATCCAGACCGATCATAGGCTGTCGGAGCCGCGGAGGGGAATTTTAGCGTCGACGCAACGCCGCATCGTTGCGTGATCGCCGCCGCTGTCGCCGCCGTCGTCGTCGCATTCGTGATCCCCTTTCTTGGCTCGTACTTTTTTTTTCTAACGTCGCGGAATCCTCGTGGACATCGTTGTCGCGGGCTGCTCCCGTCCTCGTCGTTCCTAATTTACTTCGTGCGGAACGACGATTCGACTGGCGGTCGAGCGAGTGGTGAATTTCGTGTGAAGCACCGGGACATGGAGGATACCGAAGCCAAAACTATCCTGGGGGTTCGGACGCCCGTCCTCGTGGTGCTCAGCTCCGTTGTGTTCGGCGGCCTTGTATTCGCCATAACCTACCTTACCAATCGACTGGCTCGTTCCGCCAAACATTCGGATACACCGAAAAGTAAGGCTCTCTCTTATACGTTCTTTTATTTACCAGTCGATTCGATTTTGCGATTATACGTGATCCTAGCCATTTAAGTTTCTTTATCAACTACTTTTCGGCTTCTTTGAGATATTTTTCAAAAGCTATTAAACAGAGAGAAATGTTTATCGACTGACGGCAAAACGTTGCTTTGATTCTTCTGGATGTATTTTTGATATCGTCTCGTGCTCTTGAAAGCATCGAAATTCGCTATTTTTCTAACAGTTTACAGTAACGTACAAAGAACAGGCGCTTTCCTTTTTTTTTTTTCCCTTAAATTTTCTCTGTCGAAACCACACGCCGTAAATTCTCAGTGAAATCTTCGAGACGTGATCTCGCGGCGCTTGAACGCCTCGTGGTGTCGTATATAAATAAACTTGCGTATATTTATGTACATTGACTCCTGTGTGCCATGTGTGTGACGAAAAGGGAAAAAAAAAAAGTAAAAGGTTGCACGTGAGACGCGATGCATAAGCACGAAACGTGCAGCGCCACGCCATGGGATTCTCGTGCGTGTTAGAAGACGGGTATATTTTGAATTTCGAAAGTTTAGATTAGAAAAGATTGCTCTCTCTGTGAGAGACTTTTGCTTTTGGTTCACGTGATAAAGTCCAGGGTACTATTGCGTAACACCAAGATGATCTCGAGATGTCATTTTTGCTTTTATTTCACGCGTTTCGCGAAGACCGATAAGAATTCTCTCCTCGCGTGGTTAATATTGCGCTCGAAGAAAAGCGCGCCAATTTCAAATTGACTCGTAAATTTTTTTTTTTTTCATTATTTCTAATTATACATCCACTCGATGCAACAGATATAGATGCACATAAATTAATCAATAGTTTGGTTGTTTTGAAAAAATTTTTTCTTTTCTCTACATAAAAATGGAAATGACAACAGACGCATGTTGAAAATATTGATACTGACTCACACGTGGGACTGAAGATCAATTTGTTGCGACGAAGTAGCAGAAAAACTTGAAACTTATTTTGACACGTGTCCTAATGCCTGCCAGAAGATTCACAAATCAAACTTTCATTTTCGTCTCGGTACGAATAACAGTACGAAGATGATCTGAAATTTGTCCAACTGTAAAGTTGTATAGATGCGTCAGAGCTAACAATTACGAGTCTCTTATTACCCTGTGTCACAAACGTTCGACTGTCATCCAAGCGATTCATCACGGACCGTGTCCCCACCCTGACGCAGATTTTCCAGTCAAAATAAATTAGCCAATCAGGGCCTCGGCCAGTCTTTAAAAGCCAAGGGAAATTTTGACGAAATTCGCAACCATTTGTCGGCATCGATACTGGAGGGGATGTTTTCAAGCCGAACACGTGGTTCGGTGTAACGTTTGCCTGAAATACGTATAAAGGCTGACGACATGCTGCCTACGCATTTCAGTTTAATGGAAACTCTGGCTTGAGTCGTGTTCTCGAAATTTCACAGTCATTCCGGGTTTAGATTACGGTATTGAATTTTTGTTTTTTTTTCAATGATACCAATTTTCAACTACTTTGGTATTTATTATTACGTAACAGTGACACAATTTGGAAATTTAATGTTTTTTTTTTTTGCTTCTTGTGCAGATGAGTCAGAGGTTAATCGCAAGTTAACGGAAAGTCGAAACTCGACGAACGGCAGCGGATGCCCTGGCGGTAATTCCGGGACGAGCAACAAACGTGCCAAGAATAAAAAGCGACGCGAAGCGCAACAGGAGTTCACCCACTCGTGGATGGTCGGGGCACTGAAGGGTCACACTGGTCCTGTCCTTGATATGAATTTCTCTAGCAACGGCAAATTCCTCGCAAGCTGTGCCGAAGGTATGTGAATGACATTTATCGCGGCTTAAACATTGGTACGGGGTCTTCATTTTCGCGGGAATTTTGAATTCTGTCATCGAGCGGTTTTTTTTTTTTTCACTGCAGTGTGAAGTAAGGAACGAAAGGTGTACCGCGAAGTTGTGCGAGGAGGATAAAAGCGATTTTAATGTTTTGAAGTTAATATACTGTATGTCCCACACACGCACGCTGCTAATAGATACTAATATTAATGTAGGTCGTGGAGGAGAAATCGATCGGATGAGAACTGTCGTTTACTGTCGCTCAGGAGAACGGTGTCCTGATTAATTTCATGATCTTTTAAAAAGTTCGTTGCGCCTTGTCATTTCTCTGTCTTCTCTTTTTTTTTCTTGTCTCCGTGTTATTTTTTTTTTTTTTAAATTTCAAATCGGCTTCGCTGCACGGCTGAAATGATCTTGAGCCGATAAATTGCTGATTTACGATTCGATCGAGTGTTTTTAATTAGCTTATCAGTTTGGTTTAGTGAAAAATATTTTTTTCACCATTTTTACGTAAACGCGTGTTTTTCTTTTTTTTTTTATAATCGGACAGTCCATTGTTGCCTGTATGCTAAAATAAGGCGTGTAAAATTTTGCTGAGAAAAATAAAAGAAAAAGTGCATAAATGGAAACTGGAACTCTGGGTCGAAGAGTTGCAAGCGTTTGCTCCTTAAAAATGGCCACCGAGAGAAACGTAACGGGAATAACGGTAACGGTAATGCAGAGTGGGTTAACGTGACTCGTTGCAAGTGGAGAATGAGTGCAGGAACTGATCGGTGTACGATACGCCTCTCACGTTTTACAAATCGTTCGGACTTTAAAATGAAAAAAAAAAAAAAATATAAAATCCAGTATCGTGTATGCATATCGATGCTAGATTGAAAATTAATTTAGCGATTTTTTTTTTTAATTCGCTCAATATAGCTATATATTTACATTTTATCCGAAGCGATAAAGCAGCGTATTTTCGAATGAAAGAAAAAAAAATATCACTCATCATTGACCGAAATATGTCGAATTTTCGTAAAAAGTGATGCGCAGCTGTCAACGTTAAAAAACAAACTTGAGTTCCGAAAATCGCAAATTCGCCGACTTACGTATTACTCATTCCGTAAACATCATCGACTTTGTTCAATGGCAAATAACGTTTGCCTTTATGATTATTTGCGATTAATTATATCGTTATTATCGTATTGTTTCTTCAAAATTAATTTTTCCCGTCCTCTGCCACGCGTCCGACGTCTCTCCTCGAGCCTCCCGTTTCTTCGTTTCACGCTGTTTCCTTCGTCAACCCTGGAAACGATTTTTTCTCTCTTCTTTCTTCGAGGTTATTTAGGGCGTCGTACAGAAATAGAACGAACGTTTTTTTTTTCCCCATTGAGATCCAAGAGTTTAAACGTGGGAGTGAAATACGCTAGCCGGCACTTCGTTCGCGTAGAAAAAGGACAACATTCGCGTAACGTTCGGCTCGCAAGCGCCACTTCGAGCTGGTGTCGTTTTCCCGTACTAAATTCGTCCAAAACAAATGTCACGAAGTTGCGCAATCTTTTTCCTCACCGTATTCCGTGTTACTCAATTCGTATCAAGCGAGATGAGTAATTTTTATCACTCACAGATACAATGGACGAATTCCTAACCTAACCTATTCTTCTACGTTTTATTCTCGTATCTAAAGGGCAATGCCTCTTTATTTCCGTCAAAGAGCATCGGCCACGTGTCTCTTGTTCTAGGGTCTAGGCGGAATACCTAGCCCAGGTATACCCGATCGATTCCAGTGAGCCGTCTGTCTTTATGACCAACCATGAGTCATTGTCAGGATCAAAGTGCATACTATATATATATATATATGGAACACTAAGCCACTCATAATACTAATCATAGAAGCGGTGATTTTTCGAGCCCACAAAATATCATGATCGAATGGTTTATATTTAGAATGATATCGACGATCGATTACGTGGTATAAAGATAACGAGAGGGAGAGAGAAAAAATGTATTTATACAGCGTGGGAGCGCGAGAGAGTGACAAAGGATAAAGAAATACGATTGTCAATATCGATCGTCGTCGATATTTTTTTTTTGTTCTTTCCTCGATCGCTCGATCGACCCGCTTAGTCACCCGTAGAACGGAGAATCGCGTTTCTTCGTAAGAGGAGGATCATGCTGATTTCATAATGACGCAACGGTATCGGAACTGAGCCATTCGAGGATTCTCGTTTTCTTCCTCTCCGCTCTCCTTTCCCCCCTGTACCACCGTCTCCGTTATACGATGGGATACTTTCCGACTTCCTGGCACCGTTACGAAGATCTCAATCTTATAGCGCGAATTCATCTCGCAGCTGATTCTCGGCTTCTTGCGATACTGACTCACGGGTAGACATACGTGTTTTTCTACACGCTTATCAGCGTCTTTCGTTCTGACGAGGGGACGCTTCACGAGAGACGCCCCTGGGATTTCGTGAGGTCGTATGCTCGCCTAGCTACCACGTGGATCGAATCTGTGACGTCGGATTTGTATCGTAAAATTTTTTTTTTTTTGAAAAATTTTTAAATACCTCTCAACCCCCCGACGGAGTCAAGAGTGAAAGAAGCAACGTGAAAGAGAGAGAGAGAGAGAGAGAACGAAAGAGAAAGATACGAACGGGACGAAGGTGTTGGACCTTGTATAAAAGTTTAAAATAATAACACGAAGAAGGCAAAGCGCAAAGCGATAACCATTACGAAAGTCCTCACGATATAGAAACACGCTGCGTATATAATGTATGATAAATAAAGAAAGGAAATTAACGGTGCATGACGGCCCTGGTGTGTGTCTTTTTCTGACGGTATACCTTAGCGCGTATCGTTCCTCGTAAATAACGGCCGATGACTTACCCACGTCTCTCTTTTGTCTGTGACATTAAGATTGCGGCTTGGTGCCGGAAGAGGAGGAGCTGGACCTTGGCGGCGGAAGTAGCGGCGTGCGCGTCCGTTGCAACAACGAGGGAACGGCCGCTGGTTCATCGGCGATCAGGACGACCGGGACCACGACGATGAAGCTGTCGACCAGGAAGAAAGCATCCGCGACGGCGACGACAGTGACGACGAGGACGACGACGACGACGAGGAGGACGGCGCCTGGTGACATCGTCGACGAGGCTTCGTCGACGAAGAAGCGCGAGGATCGAGCCATCCTGAGTCGTCGACAGCGCAAGAATCGTACCAGGGCGCCACGCGAGCCACGCTCCGTCGACGCTCAGGAAGGTGAGAACGAGCAGGAGCACGAGGAACGGTACAAGGAGGACGCAAGGCGCGGCAGACACAGGAATCATCATCATCATCATCATTATGAGAACAGCCCGGCTAGGAGTACGGACTCCAGTTCGAGCAGCAGCAGCAGCTCCAGTTCTACGGCCGATGTCGCGTCTACCGTAAAGAGTTCAAACTCTAGGAGGAATCATCCCGGCAAGGAGATTGCGGTACCGCGTCGTAAGTGCGATGACGTTGGCAACGAGAGCAATACTCGCTTGTGCCTTGAGGTCGAGGTTGACATAGATGGTGACCTTGATACCAATGTTCATGGTAGATACAGTGTATTTCGTGATGAACTGTGTTATCTTAGCGATAGTGCGCTGGCCTCTCTATTCTTGAGATACACACTCTCCGGCGAGCAGCTAGCGCATCTTGGATATCCGGTGGAGTGCAGTCTCTTTCCAGGGTATGCCATCATCATCAATCATCGTGAGGAGTACACGCCCAACGTCAGGAGGTATCAGCGGTTGGACGTGAATGCCAGGGAGTTCGTACCCAATGCCAGGTCGAATTACAATCAACGAGAGTCTTGGAGCGACAGTGGAAACGGCAGTGGAAGCTCCGTCGAGAACTCGGACCATGAACCGGATGGGTCTTCGGACAGTGATAAGAGCTCAGACAGCGACAAGAGTTCAGACATCGTCGAGACGTCCGTTGCTCTGAATCACCGTGGGAAGGCTAAGAACAGCGAGGACTCTTCCGACATCCTGGTGGTCGTCGACAGAACCTGCGCCAGGTGCTCCAAGAGCTTCTACGTGAATCGTCAGGACGGCGAGTACCTGACCCACGAGAAGTGCGTCTATCACTGGGGAAGATTGCAGCATGGAGCGGCGGGTACCAACAGCTGGTCTTGCTGCCGTGGAAGGGGATCCGCCAAAGGGTGCACCCAGGCGCCGCTTCACGTTTGGAAGGGCATAACCACTGGGTACAACGGGCCTTTCGACGGGTACGTTCGCACGAAGCCATGCGGCGCCAGACCACCTCAGGGCAACTACGGGGTCTTTGCTCTCGACTGTGAGATGTGCTTCACGAAACGTGGTCTGGAGGCCGCCAAGGTCACCATAGTGCGACTGGACGGTAGGGTCGTCTACGACACCCTGGTGAAACCCGATCTGGAGGTGATAGACTATAACACCAGGTTCAGCGGGATCACGGCCAAGGATCTATCGCGTGCCTCGAAATCCTTGCGGGACGTCCAAACCGATCTTCTGTCATTCATCCATGCCGAAACCATCCTAATAGGTCATGGCCTGGAGAATGATCTTCGCGCGCTTCGCATGGTCCACACCAACGTGATCGACACCTGCATTACGTTTCCACACTTCATGGGTTACCCTTATCGCTGCAGTCTCAAGACCCTGGCCAAGAGGATACTGAACCGAGAGATTCAGGTTAGGGAGCACGACTCCGTCGAGGACGCCAGGACCGCGGCTGATCTCATGCTCAAGAGACTTCAGCACGATCTCCTTTAAGCGATAGATTTAGAGAGACTTATTGAGACGGGGAATCGTAGGTTCTCCAGGAAGCTCGCGTTCTCGGACTTCCCTCAGTGTTCAGTTTCAAGTGAAATCTGTGATACGTTATACAGTTATATATTTACTATCTATAGTCGTGTGTAATCCCACCTGCAGAACAGATTCGCATCCAGGTACGCTTATCGCGACTAATTCACTCACTGTCTCATATCAGGAATCATCGTCACTCCGTTTCATCGAGCTTATCCGCGTCATTCGTATTAATCACTTTACGTTCCTTGAACTCCAAGGTGAGCCCGTTGGATTTGGGAAGGAAAGGGACACTTAAAAAAAAAACACTTACGCCAAAGAGTTCACAAGGTCAATTCATCTAATTCACGCGACAACCTTACGCACTTGTATTTCCTGCTCGTACATCGTTAACTAGTAATGAATGTAATTCGTTTTTACAATGACGTCATACTCATTAAACGCATTGATTTTTTTTTTTTTTTTTTCGTGTTTATCTATCTACACGTTAAACGCGTGGTTTTTATGCACACTGTGAAATCGTATTTATTCAGTTGCACAGCGAAGGAACGTCCTTGGATAGAAAACAAAAAAGAGAAAGAAAGAAAGGAAGAGAAATTTCGAATGGGAACCAGGTGGTGCATTATCCTGAAGATGCGTTTACCTGACTCTGGCCGATGTTGCTCCACGTACCGCGTGTCCTTGCAATTCCCAAGATGAGGAAGGACCTCCGCTCTCCCGATCCTATGCGTGTATTTAGCGAGTCAACAAAAAAAACAATGGAGAACGCGAGCGGAAGCGAATAAAACATTTTTGTAAAGAAAAAAAAAAACGAAAGAGGAGATCGAAGAGGACACGGAGGAATGTCACTGTTGGAATGTACATTGCTCGGTGTTTAAAAAATGTTTTTTTTTTGGCGACAATTTTTCGACTGTTCATGGATATTCGAGGATCCTCGAGAGCGATCAGCGTCGCGAATCCCCGAAGACCCAGAGTCACTTTTGCAATGACCTGTGTCCTTTTTTTTTGGGTTCTGTAACACGACGGGGCCCACTATTCGCAAATTTCGGTTGCACTCTTGACCTTTTGGTCTCGTACCACTCATTTTCAAGAAAATCTCATTTGGTTCGTAGGAATGAAGCCTTTACGTTTTTCTACCCACGAGCGATTCCTCAGGGCGAGATTTTTCTAACCAGAATTTATTTTGTACTAGTATTTATATATTTTTTTTCTCTCTCTCTTTTTCTTTGTCTCATTAAGCGCGCATATATTTTTTATACTTATCGTAGCTCTGAGCTTGCGCGATAATCATGAACGGCGATACCTGCTGCTATTCGGTGGGATCTGCCATTTCGCGACGGAGGAAGTACTTAAAAAAAAAAAAAATTTCCTTTTGACAAAAGTACCTGTCGCCTAATCATGGCGTAACTTTGTTCTGTGTTGAATTTTTTCTTTTTTTTTGTAAAGAATATAACACGCGGCGGTTCATACGATATGCGATGATAAACGGGTGGAGAGAAGGGTCTCGCAGTGAATCGCGAGTGTATAAAAGTTGGGCTGCTGAAAAACTAGGCTAGTCATTCGCTGCCACGTGTAAGGTAACGGCGAGCCGTAAGTGAAAGAAAAAAATATAATAATAACAACATTATTATATAGAACCTCGTGACGTATTAATGAAATTTTGGTTTTTTGTTTTTTTTTTTCTTCTCTAATTACACGTAAAATTGTTTCCTCAAGCGCCAGACTCTTCTTCTTTCTAAAACTACGTTTTACTGTAATAGAAAAAAAAAGATCCTGGCTCGAAATTCTGGCTCGCTAAACCAAAAAAGAAACCGATTAATTTTTAAGGACAAGTTAGGATTAACTTAATCATATAAGTTTGTATAATCGATAATACTCGGCATAGACGCCCATTGGTGGTAACAGGACGGTAACCCACGGGGGTTGAAAATTAAATCCTTTGAAACGACCTGTACGATTTAAAGGATTAAAGCGAAACGAAGCAATTCGAAGTATTTGTATCTCTTCGAAGACCTTCGGATCCCTTTTTGTACCATAATCTCAGTGTTAAGGATTTAATTAAGATAAAAAGAGATGTACGTAATAGGTATGGCTGACGTACGTACAAAAGCGCGTTGATTAATATTACGAGTTTGTCTTTGCGGGATCGACGATCAGTGAAAGATAAAGTACGATAAGCTCGATTAGAATATAGATTTTAGGCATAAGACCTGTGAGAATGGAAGAAGCAGCGTGGCAGGTTTTGCGACGAGAGAAAAGTTTGAGATGGAAAAATTATTGCAACGGGATTTATTATTGCGTCATATTCAAGGATACACATAACCTACGGAACGTTCTTTGCGTATACATACTTTTACCCGAGGTAAACTTTCTCTCCGGAGATATCTTACCTTACGGCCATTTCTATATCTATGTGGAAGACTTTACGGATTTACAATCCGCAGCCCTCCTGGAAGTGATTTATAAAATTATGACGTCTACCGATACGAAAATTTGATTGGATAACTCGAGCAGGCCTACGGTCATTCGTAAATAAATAATTCGTTGGTCGTAAAAGGTTAATGGGAGAGGACTGTTGATAAAAAACAAAAAGAATTGGCTGTTATGGCAATATATAAATTATTCTTGTTATACGAAAAAGCAATACGGTGCCTGCCGATTAAATTAGACAATTTTACTATGAACAATGACCTTATTATTCTAATGTATATTCGGGACACTCTGATATCTGTTGAATAATTGTTTTTTTTTTTTCCTTTTTGGTAACGATGCCACTACGTATGCTCGCAGTGCATGTTAAGATAAAGAGTGACTGGATGGGAGAGAATGTTGATGAGAGAATGATAAGTAATTGTAGATTTTCCTTTTCTTTTTTCGTTAGTGAATAATCGAAGATTGCGTTCTGCCGAGATTTATGTTATTTAAGCGTCTTTGGAATATTTGTATAGTGGCCGGGCTCATTTTGTGAACCTCCGAATGCCTTGTTACTGTTGATATTCAAATATGGCGATTCGACGTGGACTGGAGCGTCGAATTTCCACTTAACGTGGCTGTCGCCTGTCAGCGCTATATCAATACACTTTTTTTTTACGTAACTACCGAGATCTGTCATTAATTAATTCAAAAAAGAAACATCCTCCTTCTCCGCTTCCTTTACCGCTAACTAATGATATTCATGCATTAGGTTTCTTCGTCTAGCCGCTCTTCATAACCTCCCGTGTCCTTAACCGTCTTCGTCGCTAGACGTCTATTAACGTCTGTCTTTCGTAATAGATATTTGGAAATGTTCGGCGATGATATATGAGCCTCGCGCACTTACGCCATAGGAACGGCAATCGAAGGTAAAAAAAAAGAAAGAAACAAACATCCTAGGTTCAATGCAATTTCGATTCTCGACCGTGACATCTCCCTCGTTCGTTCGTATTTGATCCGCCATGTTTAATGCGAGTCAAAGAAGGTATTGAAGGCTTAAGATTTTTTTTTCCCCCCCTTTCCTTACTTAACTAATATTAATCTTGGTTAAATTTCGTCAACACTCGAAACAATTTATCCTTCAATGCATCACGAAGGTTGTTTAAATTACTACACGACTCGAGCAGTCCTTTGAGATCGACCTGTAATCAAGATGGCGTCGGACGAAACTCTCTCGATCTGACTTCAGGAGTCATAGATAATCTTAAAGCCGTGTCAGCAAGCCGACAACTTTCTTCCTGCACAGACACAAGATCCAGTCTACATTTACTGCAGTAGAAAGGAGAGAGGACTCGAGGAACTTTCTCCACCGTGATATCAACCCGTCACGACAAGGCGAACCGTGGAAATCAGACGTAGCCACTGCGAGAGACAGAGAAAAAAAGAATAAAAGAAGAATGTGGTAACCTCTTTGGTGCAGGTTTGAAAGAAAATATTTGTCAAGTTTCCATAATTAGTTCTTTGTTCACTTTTACCAGTCACAATGCAAACCCAATGACTTCGATCTGGTCTACGCGAGAGACAAATTACGTTTATCGATCAGTCATTGGAGACTCGACGATCACTTTTCTTTCTTTAAAATAGAGGATGATTTATCGTTGATCAACAGTCTGTTCTAATATTGCATTACCCCGGTCAGACTCCGTGTATCGACTTAGCGCGTCTCGTGTTTTTCGTCAAAACATATTATTAACCGTAACCACTCACCCTCAAGCTTAATTGACTTGCGTTGTTGTCGTATTCCGTACGATCTTTGTTAATCGCTCGTACGATCCGATACGTTGCTGAAACGTTTAAGAAATCCAAACAATATTTTGATATGATATTCTTACGCACGATCTCTTTATCTTGTTTACCATAAACACTATACAGACAGTAAGCACTGTATGCATTATTTTCTGGCAACTGCCAATATACATATATCACTGCCAATTGGATTCATGACTGTCTACTCCCACGGTCATTGTCATTGGTCATTATTGTTTCCATCGCCTGCAATACCGACTCGCAGTATCTTGCAGAATATTGCAGTCACGCTTTCTCTTTGGTGACGAAAATGTCACCTTTCTTCGATGCGTATACAGTAGCCGTTATAATTTATGTACTCCGTCATCTAATTATGACGAAGTCAATAATTACGTAACTCACGGCAATCGCGTACGACGGTCGATGGGACACGACTGAGTCTTCAAGGTTACTTTTTATTAGTCATATTTTAATACCTTTGTACACATAACAAATTTCTTTCGCAAGATTATTATTAACAGTGCTCGATTACGTCTTCCATAGTAGTTTTTGTCACTCGATTAATAATCCTCACGGAGAATTCCCCAGACAAAAAATAAGAATGCCATTCGTCTGACCGTGAAGAGAATGGTACCGACCTGTTTCAAGGCTGAAATATTCCAGAACGCGTTGCTCATAATGTCGAAGATCTTTCCGTGCTTGCTTCTGCTTAGAGATCTTTTTTTATCTCAAGATATCCTGATCATTTTTCGTCTATCCGATCAGGCACGGTAGAACAGCCTGTAGAGCAAGGCTTGGTGTATTTTATGACAAGGAGAGACCCGACGGCAAATATCGTTCTGATTCTCCTTGTATCGTCTCGTGAGATTCTTATTTGAGTTTAGCTGCCATATTAGCACCTCTTAATATCTTTGACGATGGGAATATTTACCTCGCACTTACCGCGTCGCTACGTGCCAGAAAGTTGCGTTGGCATATATGACAACATGTACGTTATGTTACGTGTAATAACTAATACTGGCAGGATCGTCATATGCTTACAATGTCGGTTAGAAATGATTGTGTGTGTGTCTTCTTACGTAAGGATCTACTTTGTAGAAGTTCGTCGTGTCGTGGGAAGAATCGTTACCGATTATCACTTTCAAATGAATTTGATGCACTTCTGATTTCTATGCTAAATCGGATTGAGTCACGTGTTTTGATGCTTGTGGGTATTTACGAGGAAAGTCGATGATATGTATATTTTAGTTTTGTTTATCCGCTCTTATGAAATCATATTACATAACGATGTTTATATTTTTCGCGACTTATTAAGGAGTAAACTGAATGTAGTTTTGAATGGTTTGCGCGTTCCCGCTTAGCAACGTCGATTTTTAATATGGTGCTATGTTCCGGCTGCTCGAGTAACGTAAGTGAAGTTAGTAACGAGGCTGTGGACAAAATGGTGGCCGACCTTTGCCATCGTTGCCTTTGACAGTTTTTCTCGGAGAACCTAAGTTCCATATGTAATTGTTGTGCTCGCTCTTTAAACGTTTTACGAGTTGTATTTAAGCACGTTACGTGAATTTTAGTTACATGAAAGTTTTACGATACAGTGCGCTGTGCTAGACGCCTAGCGCTTATATAAATAGGTTGTTAGGTTAGGTTATGATTGGCCTGTGCTGATACAGAGAAGATCCTTTGGAGAGCAAAGTCCTTAATTAGACTTGGAGAAAGTTTTTATGGAGTGAATTTAACGGTTGGACTGTTGACGATTTTAATCTCGCTATGTCGAACTGGAGAAAAAGAGGACCAGGACCTGGACCAGTTCCTCCGCGTTGGCTTGACTGCCCGCGAAAAGCAGTCAAGCTTGTCCACAACAAATTCCTGGCTTTCAAGACACCACTGTCTTCCGAATTTGATAGCCAAGTTCCTGAAGAATGTCAGTTTTCTGTGGATATGCTCTTTGCCTCGGTGAAGAGTCACAAACTCAAGATGGGTCTGTGGATAGACTTGACTAATACCTCTAGATTTTATGACAAGAAAGAGATTGAGAAGTATGGCTGCAAATACCTTAAACTGCAGTGTAGAGGACATGGAGAGACACCGTCAAAGGAGCAGACTACGACTTTTATTAGAGTGTGTGAAAATTTCATTGCGCAACATCCCTTGGAAATAGTTGGAGTACACTGTACACATGGATTTAATAGAACTGGCTTCCTGGTGATAAGCTACTTGGTAGAGATCGATGGAAGGAGCGTTGATGCTGCACTCGCTGAATTTGCCTCTGCGAGGCCACCAGGAATTTATAAAGGAGATTATATACAAGAATTGTTCAAGAGGTACGATGAAGTAGAAGACGCACCACCACCTCCAGCAAGACCAGCATGGTGTCTGGAGTACGATGCTGCTAATGTGGAAGATAGAGACGATGGACCTAGCACAGAATCAGATAGTTTTAATAAAGGACCACCACCTAAGAAAAGAAAGAGAGAGTTTAATAATAAAAATCCTATATTCATGGCTGGTGTGCAAGGTGTTACTGTACTGGGAGAAAGTCACAAACTATCTGCAATTCAAAGTCGTGTTCAAGAATTGTGCTCCTGGAAATCGTCAGGATTTCCAGGATCACAACCAGTATCCATGGATATGACAAATATTAGATACCTACACAAGAAGCCATATAGGGTATCGTGGAAGGCAGATGGAACGAGGTTAGTAGGCATACGCTTGACACTAAGACCTTTCCTCGTGCCATAATACAATCACATCGATAAAATGTTCTTATAGGTACATGATGCTGATACAAACCGATGGAGAAGTATTCTTTCTCGACAGAGATAACAGTGTCTTCCAAGTAACAGGATTGCGTTTTCCTCATCCAGAGGATACTGACAGATTACTCGAAGAAACACTGTTAGATGGGGTAAATTTTATCATGATTCCTTCTGCAGGACATTCTACGCCATTCCATGTATCCTATAATGAAACTAAACTTTTTTTTTCAACCAAATTTCCCAGGAGATGGTAATTGACAAAGCAGAGGGTAAGGAGTATCCAAGATATCTCGCGTACGATGTGATCACGTACGATGGCCATGACGTGAGCAAGCTCGCCTTCCATCCTGACCGTTATTCGATCATTGAGAACGAAGTAATAGCCGGTAGGCACAGAGCTATGAAAGAAGGTAGAATACGAAAGGAACAAGAGCCATTTTCAATAAGACTAAAGCATTTCTGGGACGTGACGCAGACCGGGAGTCTGCTAAGTGAAAAATTCGCAAAGCAGCTCTCACATGAGCCAGACGGATTGATATTTCAGCCAGCCAAGGAGCCTTACGTTCCTGGACAGTCACCGGAAGTACTTAAATGGAAGCCAGCATCCATGAATTCCGTAGATTTTAAATTAAAGATCGTCACCGAATCTGGAGAAGGCATAGTTCCGAAGAAGGTTGGCCAACTTTACGTCGGCGGTTTGGAAGTTCCTTTCAATCACATGAAAATCAGCAAAGCAATGAAGGACCTGGACAACAAAATAATTGAATGCAAGTTTGAAGATGGCCGCTGGGTCTTCATGCGCGAGAGAACTGACAAGTCTTTTCCGAATTCCTATAAAACTGCCACAGCCGTTTGCAAGAGTATTCAAGATCCTGTGACCAAAGATCGACTACTCGATTATATAAATAGACACAGATTCCCACAGGACGACGCGGACTTAATGCCACCACCTAGCAAAAGACGCAGGTGACAAGGCGCCTTGTCGACCTGAGGACCATCCTTTTTTTCTTCATTCGTTGCAATGCATTGCAAAGTATCCGATAAACAAATGAATTAGTGAATGTAATTCGATCAAACAAAACAATTATGCCAGTTGTTTGTGGCATGTACGATACATACATAATTAACAATTCATCGATTATTGTTTTAATTAGAAATCTAGAACGTGACTTACGAGTGATTGTAATGCAAGGATCATGCGAGATACTGACGATCATTTTGTATGATAATTGCAAGACCGAAATAAAGAGAAATTGAATCATTGAAGAGTACACGAGAGCATCCTTCATTTTTAAAGTATCGCCCATATAAATTGTCTTAATGAATATAATTAATATTACGAGTATATCTATGAAATTCGTTATCCATAAAAGTCAAAAGAAACAATAACGAAGAAAATAGTTTATTTGAAATTAAATAATTTTACGTCATCAAAATTCACAATCATCAACATTTCGTTACGGTAGCGTAATATTTACGTGACATTAAAAAAAAATAAAATTATCTTTCATAACTGTCCCAAGTACGACGCCGGGGAAACGGTTACTTACGAAGCCTTTGTCTTTGTTTGTTTACAGATAGAACAGTATTGCTCTGGTGCACAAAAGATTTGATCTCGAAGGATCGTCGATCGTTGCGCATAAACATCGAGTACGACCATGCGACTCTTATACGTTGGTCTCCGGATGGAAAAGCATTTATCATCCACAAAGCTGTCGCAAACACTGTTGAGGTTTATAAACTGACAAAAAGAGCCGATGGCTTCCTGGCTGGAGCCACGAAAGCCGTGGAGTTCCCACAGAAACACACGGAAGACGTTGTGGGAATGGACATTGCCTGCACCGGACGCTTTATAATCACCTGCAGTAAACTGAATGATCTAATAATTTGGGATCTGAAGGGACAACCTTTTGCGACGATAGATACATATCTCGGCACGACTCATCGCGCTCGAATTTCTCCCTGTGGCCGCTTTGTCGCTGCATCAGGTAAATAAGCTGAGGATTGTCTATGCCGGATAATCTTTATACAAGTTGTAGGATTAGGAAAAGATTTTTTATTCTTTTTCAATATAATTATAGGCTTCACACCGGATGTCAAGGTCTGGGAAGTGGGATTTAGTAAATCAGGCGAATTCAAACAGGTTGCGAAGGCCTTCGATCTTGCTGGACATTCTTCTGGGATCTATGACTTTTCATTCAGTGCGGATACCAGTAATATGGCTACGGTCTCCAAGGATGGAACATTTCGTTTTTATAATACAAAAAGTACGTAAAGCTCTATAGTTGCTTGTTAGATCCTCTAGATCATGAAATAAGTGATTATCAACTTTATGATCTTTAGTCGAGTTTGAGAAAGGAGAAGATCCACACATTCTTGTTACTGGCAATTGGGAAGTTACAACTCCAGCGAGTCTCACTTTGTCACCCAACGGTGAGGTTCTTGTAATTGCTTATGGATCATCTTTGGCCTTTTATTCGACTATCACTGGAAATCTGGATGTCACTATAGAAGATGTTTTTATTGGTACGCAAACAATTTGGTTATACCTTGTTATTGCTTTATATGATTCTTCGTTATAACTGGGTTTTTATTTCAGGTCCCATTGTTGCTCTTGTTTTCGATGCTCTTGGAGAGTATATTTTGGTAGCTGGTGATAAGCATATCAAAATATTCCGAAATGTGACTGGCTACAGAACATCTATTCAGTCTGCCAAATTGAAACTTCAACACAGGCAAACGTCAGCGACCAAGGAGCGTCTTGAGAAAAATATAATGGATTGCGAAAGCTTCCTTCGAGGAATGAATGAACGTATTGCTTGAGAGGAGAGCGAAGTAACTGTTCCAAGTTTTATGGAATAATTCCTACACATTTCCTACGAAAACTAAATAGTTCATTTGATAATTTTGCAACGCATTACAATAAAGGATTCAGAATGCATTTATTAAATATTGTATAATTAACGTGTCCCTCCTTGACTTTTGAAATCCTCGGTAATTATTCACTGCCAATTGTGATACATCGTCTTATAAATCTATATACAAAACATGCTTAGAAATAAATAAATAGCGTGAGATGTTTAAAATGTCTACAGATGAGTGTTAACTAAATTGTATAAACTTGGAAGCCTTTTTTTGTCGTTTTTGTATACAAGAAGCCTCCGCGAGGCGACGAGAGCGAAAGATGCTCGTAGATCGCTTCTTAAAATTTCATAATTCGCTCTGAGACTTGCTCTTCGTAGATTACTAGATGGGACAGGTCTACCGCCAGCGAATGCGAATCTATAGAAATTAGGGAAAATCCATAAACGTTAATCATCAACAAGAACATCAAAATATGCTTTAAAATATTTAGTTACCTGATTTCCTTTCGGGGGCCTCTCAGAGTCGAGTCTGGAAATATTATTTGTCTATCTCCATACACTTTTGTGTTTAACGATAGCTTCACATTCGCATATTTTATTTTACTTTTGATAATTATTGGAAACGGCACACTCTTACGATCCTCTTCCTTTGACGTGTCTTGTCTAATGTATATGTAAGGTAACAAAGAGTCCCCGTAGTGTTCGATTATAGATGGCCCAATTAAGTAATATTGATCGGCCTTTAGAAAAGCGCAAACCGAGAACTGAAATGTATGATAAAATATTTGGGTATTCATTGTTATTAAATTTTTTCATTGAACATTGAATTACCGCTATTCTCTGCCAGAGAGTCGATCCAGGTGTTGCAGCCAGTAAAATATTCTCTAGGGAACAAATTGAGTGACTTGGACTTTGGAAAAATGTGAGTGGCTGTACACCTGCCAATAATTCCATGGCTGTTATGCGATTTTTAACATATTCTGAATTTTCGTTTTCCTTTTTTACCAAAGCGTTCTCCAATACAGGTACGTATCTGTAAGAGTATTGAAATTTTTTTTAGAGATTCAGGTTGAAGATGTATGGAAAATATTGTACTTTCTGAGTTACGTACTTATCAGCTACCGATGGCCAACGAAGCATGAGTTTCAATGCACATTCTTTGAATAATGTTTCTAGATTTGGATTAATGAAACTCTGTCCTAAGAGTAATTCGAGCAAAAGCTCTGTTAATTTGTCTACCTGAAATATTTTAGCGGTTTTATTATTATTCCTTAAAATGATGATATTTATGGCTATAGTTACCGAATTCAAATGATATGGATAAACAGCTTCGCTGTTGCTTGCGACTACTATTATTAATTGGCAGGTTCTTGTGGATACGCGAGTATATTGGGCGTTGTTTGAAATAACCATCGATCTGGCTATTGACATTAATTTATCAATGACACCTTCCCCACCCATTTGAGGATTGGTTGCACAATCATTTAGTAACACCTAAAAAAAGAAGGCAAATAGATGTAACATATTCTTAATTCTAACTATCCCATGATATTGACTGTACCTGAAATGTTTTCTGCGAGCCATTGAACAATGTTTTTAATGCTTTTTTGGCATAGCTGTTACGAGCATCAGTCAGCCTCGAATCGGCTACTTCGGATTCTGTGATAAACATTAAAATTAGAGCAATGAACGTGTATTACAATAAATGAGGATTACTGACCCTGAAGGTAAGGAAAGTTGACCTGCGCTATACTAGGTGGATCGTTGACTCTTTGAGCAAGATCAACTATACGATCATGAGGAACAAAGACTTTAGCTTCAGAGTGATACTCAGGCATTCTCTCTGGAATACCGATAACAGGATCAACATCGCAAAGAGTAGTGATAACTGCATTAACATCCCCCGAAGTCAATCGTTTTCTTTTGGAGTGTTTGAGTCTGGTCATGCATTTCTAAGAGACACACAAAGCCAAATCTTATGAACAATTTGTACCAGATACTGAATATCTAATCGATATGCGAAATACACACGTGAAGAACTTCCCGGAGACGATAAGATGCATCTTCTGCCAATCTTTTGAGAAGTGCATCTGGTAAAGGGTGTATCCCAAGTTCTTCTCCAATAACACCAATCCATTCCGTACTAAGTACAGCATATCTTCTCGAATTAGGTCCAGCACCAATGCTGTTACTGCCAGTATCACCGTTATTAGTGACAAAGTGGTTGTTAAACCCAGCAGTAGATTCAGCCGTGATCATCTCCTTCATGGCGCGTGAGTTTACATCTGACGTATAACGATACGTCAACACAGTGAATAAAAATGAATTTACAAATTCAAAAACAGTATCACGGCCCGATATCTCATACAGGTATCAAATAATAAAACTTTAGACGAAAGTACTAGCGCATTCTACACTAAAAGCACAAATATCGTATTCTAACAATACCACCTGAGAAACATGTGTTCGGATTGCAGTAATTAAGTTTGTTGCCGTCAGATGTCAGTCAATCGGCACAATAAAATCAGTTCAAAATTCGAACCGTACTGTGAAAAGATAAAAATTCCGAATTGAACGAATAATATTGTAATTATTCGTATAACGGTGAGTGCGTCTCGCGCTTCGACAATTTAACGAAATATTAATACTCTACGATTTCTAAATAAGGTTCTCATTCCGCAGACATTGTTAAAATAACGCGTAAGGCGTCGCTAGTTGTCGTCTTCCTTGCACATGCCTACCGAAAATCCAAACCGCCATATTGCAATCGCAAGAGGGCAAGAAAACATTGTGAGCACGTGGAATTGCGCTAGAGCTTAATCAGTAATACAAAAAGTAAAAAGATCATTGTGCAATTCGTGAAGTGAATAATCAATCGTACGGGATATAAACAATAAAACCGGCCAGTTATTTACGTTTATTCGGTAAGTTTTAACATTTTAATGCCACCATGGTTGAAGCCACCCTCGTGTCCGTTTGGTCCACCCAGAGCGGCTTTCTATTCTAACGCGAATCTAATTTCATCTCGCGCTGATTCATCTTACAGGATCGAGTCTTCGCTACTTTGACGTCATTTCTGTTCATTTGATTTTCTTCTGCTGTACGTAAATTGTCGATTTCCTTTTGCTTAACTTCGCTTCCGCGGTTGGGCCAGTCGAGTCTCACAATATGGACGCGGGGACACGTACCACCAAATGAGCAGCTTGTTAAGTTAATTTTACACTAGGCTACCTTCTAGAGACAATATTATATTAGCTGTACAAACTTTGAAGATGATACAAATGTAAAAAAGAGTTCGTTAACAGACCGAGACGCAATCGTGATTACTACGGTCGAACGATTATCGACATTTGAAAATAGCGTTGCTTACAGAAGGAACGAAACGTGACGCCCATGTTTTTTCGTCCCATTGAATTTCACTAAATCTTCGAGATTCCTTTGTCTATTATCCTACACTTTAATACCACGTATCATAAACCTTTGATTTAACACGTGCATCGAAGTTGAAAGTCCTAACGTTTATTTGTTTGTTTATATCACAAATACCGGCACGTTTCTGTCTGATTCTCATTACCATTAAGTGCATTCAAATGTCGTAAATAAATTTTTCGTTAATTCACGTTTATCGATACTTCCTTCTAACGATCTGTCATTAGACCAGCTACTAGTTTTTCTACTTTATACAGTAAATATGTAATTTGTAGTTCCATTTAATACCTTCCACCGACGATCTTAACATATTGCTTTATCGACCACATTGTTACGATACACTACGCAATAGCCATTCATACCATGATAAACCTGTTATCATTCGCCGTTAACGTTTTAGATACACAAAACATGTATGAGTCATGCCTAGGTATACCAAAACTCCTGTCGATGCTATTTTACTATTCCGTGAGAATTATAAATTCGTATTCAGGACCACCTCGAGACAGACAGAAACAAAGACACAATGGCCAAGCGTGAATGATATCAAGGACATTGGTTATCAGTCCTCGTGTTAACGAATGCGTAAGTGTTATGTAAGTTAAAATTGTAACCGCATTCTAAACTACTTGCTTAGATTTTAGTTGAGTGCCTTTCGTCCTTCTCTTACGCTTTGAAAACTATGTACTTCGTTCTTTCGTCAATTGGACGTCGCCTACGAAAAACGTACGCGAATACAATCGAACATTGTAAAGCCGATGAAACGACTTTCGTTAGCTGGCAATAAAATCATAGCAAATCGTGATTCAGTAACTATAGCGAAGCTTTTAACAAAATTTAAGAAGCTCGACCTGTTACTTGTTTACAATCTGACAGGCTTATTCTTTCTTGTCTGACTACGACTGATTTTCATGGTTGGTACCTTCGTGAAACGTACACTGTATATGTAAATAGAAGTGGCTACGGCCATTTTCTTCCCTGTTCTTATTCATTCCTTCGCGACGAATGAAATCCGGCATCCTTTCTCCTTTCTCAACTTCTCCTTCTCTTACTTCATCCACCGGCAACCCGAACGTCCGGCATTCCAGAGGCACGTTGAACCGCAAATAACAAGTTCGCTCCCGACAGTTAGTACGCTTGTAGGTTAAGAAATTTTTATGCATTTTTATGGGAACAATGTGAGTCTTGGCGCTTTTTTGAGAAAAACAGTTTTCACGCACTTCGGTTACCCGTGAATATGGCGGCGAAGCCGTCCTGATTAAATTCGACGACTTGAAGGTTACCGGTTTTTATTTGAATTTTATTATTTTTTTTTTTCCCCTTCAACACTGGGTAAGACGACATGACTAAGATTAATCGTGTCGCGTAAAACTTCACGACGTAGCTTTTAGACTTATATTCATATTAGAGAATAGATTTAACCTCAAATTAGAATTTGATTTAATCAAACGATCGTCGATTCCCATAAAATTACTAAAGCAAACCGACGTTAATATCGACTGCATCAGGCTTGTCTAGGCAATTTGAATGCCGATTTTATTGCCGATCCCTAAAACATTGCGTCACGACGCACAGCCGATCCTGAATGTTCCAAATGGAAATTTCCATAGTCGAATTATACCCGACGGCTGGTTTATCATAGCGTAAAGCTTCCAACCAGTTGTTTGTCTAACTTCGTATCTCCTATCGTACCTGCTATGCCGCTTTTCGTTCCTAGACTCTTTTCTATAAATCTGATAAGATTAATTTAAAAACAATTTTTCTATTTAACGTATCCCAGTTATTATTGGAAATCCAGTACAACGTTCTCTGTCATCGCTACGAAAATAACTGGGAAGCAAAAGCGTTACTTTACCGTAGACATTTGCAATTTTGTATACCTGCCAAAGGTTCTGCTCAGCTGGCTTGTACAGCCGCTTTTCCACAGAACCCAAGTACTATACATTGGATTCAGGTATAAAAATATCCTCGCCGAACCATTATCCCTCTTTTTTTTACGTTATTTCTTTCATTTGACTTTTTCCTAGCTCGTTCTGCTTCCTATGGTGAATTCGCTGTTGTGTGAAAGCTGCTTTATGGCCGCGCATGCGCCCTGCCTCTTTTATTGGTCTTGACTGTCAGGCCACGTGCTGCTGGAAGAACCGGTGCGCAAAATACAGTACTACGCCAACTTGGACGCCAGTGTCGTCGCGACGCCTTACCGAGTTGCCGTATATACCTTTTCGCGTGTCGCCTTTTGGAGTCACGCGACTCCTATCTCTGTTATCGCGCTAAAATTTTCTATGCTCGATAAGTGCCAACGCGTTAGCCGCCATAATCTATTGAATTGTCGCTGCCGATGACGCGTTGAATGTTCGCCAACGTCTATTGCGACTTTTTCTCTTTTTTTCACAAGTATTTTATCGTTTTACGTTGTTCGTCGTCCGTTGGCTGCCAAGTCGTCAGGAAAGTTTTGGTCGTCGACCTCCCGTAGGCATTTTTTGTGGTTTATTTCCTGCTCTTGGTTAAATATGTATTTACTTGTGGTGAGTGCTAAGCTGTATTAGAATTATTTAGTTGTTTTCTATTATTCATTAAAGACAGTACCTTGACTTTAGATGGTAATGCATTTAAATTTTGGACTTTCTGGTTAACCGCCGATTTTTTTATCTTACCTTGATTCCCGCACCGGACGCTACCAGATGGTTGATTGTTTATGGCAATAGTTGATTAGTTAATACTTTTTGTAACTTGTAATCAGCCTTTTATCATTGTCCTTTTGACATTTTAATAACTGTTTCCGAAGTTGCTTGTCAAAATTTTGAATTTTCCTCTCGAACCGAGTTTAACGGTCGTCGCGAAGGTTACGGTCGGTTCCGACGGTTTGAAATTCTATTTATCAGTAATAAATACACGGTTTACCAATTCCGTCACTTTTCTCCGGTTACGTGTACTTTGAATTTTGTTATTCGTTCAATTTCTAACGTCCTGACTCAGATTCGCGGGTATCCCCATTCTTTTTCATTACGATTTCAATAACAAAGTGACTCAACGGTATTCAAATCAAATTAGACTTATCATTGAACGACTCCTCCATATCCGTAAACGTTTCCCGATGGCTTTTATTTATTTATTCGATAATTCGAACTTGACGAAATTCTTTTACAATGGCGGAACATCTGTCTGTCAGTTAAGAGTGTCAATATTCGGGTTCTCGGTAACGGCGAAGAATTATCGTTAGGCACAAAGTCCCCATCCTCTATCGTCCGTAAGTTTTCTGCTTACGTTTGAAAATATTTGTCAATTTCGAAAGGTCAATTTTTTCTTGCGATTCATATTTCCATACGAAATTCAAAAATCTGACGATCAAGACTCGCGCACTGGCCGTTCTCGCTTGTTGGGAAAAACATAAAGATTCTCGTGCTCCTCTCTGCCAGCTTGTGGACTGGTCGAATCGGAAACCGGAAGTCACGCTCGTGCAATCTGCTAACTCGTCAAGGTATAATGCGGCGTGGATGAAGTAAACCGAGATCGAGTTCACAGGTGGTTGTGCCTGGAGTTTAATTTCGTAGAAATTTAACCGGTTGAGTTTAATTTCGTAGAAATTAAATCCGTTCGGCGTAACGCGATTGTGCTGAATTTATATTTACGATATATGTCTTTGTGCTCAATTAATATTTACACACGCGTACGCGTATACGGGCCACTCGTAAGTATGCAGTTTCAAAAATTGATATTTTTTTAACTCCCAAATAAAAAAATCGGTGGACCGCCGAAAAATAATTGACAAGAGAAAATAATTTTTTCGTAATTAATATTTTTTGCACATTTTTTTCGCTCTGTCAGTCAATATCGGTTTTAGTGCGAAACGCGTGTAGGAATCGGAGTGACTTGCGACTGTTCGAAACTTCCGGCAAATTGTCACGGAAGACGCTTTGGCGCCGCGACGTCGACGTCGGGCACGAGTCAAAAATATCTCGTTCGGATGAATCGCTCGGGTGCGTTGGCTGCGCAGAGACACGTGGACTCGACCGAAATCGAAGTTTCCTCCTGACCTCGACGCGGCTCCGTCACTACGCACGCTTTATTATTTTACATTGCGTCTTGCGACGTTTTTCATCGATTTTATTTTACGCCTCTCACTTTTCCAACCTCGCGATTCTTCGCTGCGGTGAAAATACACGCGAATCTTAGCGTTACTCGGTTATCGCGTCGAGAAGTGAAAACTTCGTTGCACTTTTGTTCACTATGTTGCGACATTTTAAAAAGCCTTAAAGGCCTAGGGGGACAATTGGATTTCACGGTATTTCGTTTCGCTGTAATCGGTCTTCAGTGATTACAGTTGCGTCATCCGTTACGTCTTAGTGACAGTTGATTGAAATTAAAAAAAAAAGCTGATCTTATATATATATATATTTTCTTCATAATTATTATAGGTTTACTTTCCTTTTTTTTTCCTTTTACCAATGATCGTTTCTAAGTCTCCTGGTTCAATCGGCTGTTCCAGATTCTTATCTTCTCCGATTTTCGAGTCCGGCCTCCTTTCAGAACCCGTTTTCATTTCGTTAACTTGTATCTTACGGCTGTGTCACGTAGTCAGACTCGACTTCGCATCGCCGATCGATCGTTACGAAAATTCCTGTAACCAAATAAATGTATTGGTCCAATTAGCAGAATCGAACACTGAAATTCTCGGTATCGGTAAATTTTGATAATGAGAAAGAACATTTTTCGTTGCACAGGCAGATACGTATTGCGCGTCATTTTATTTCTCGTACGATCGACCGATACTTTCACTCTGATTTCAATGACTCGTAAACCGAATCAACATAACGTTATATCAGTTCGAGAAAAAATACTTTCACGTCTCGTCGAAGTTTAATAATTAATTTTTCGTAGAAAATTTGTCCCATCTAATTATATCGAAGGATATTTTATGTCGTCGAGGAAGGAAATGATTTTGCTCGTGATTAATTTGACTCGGGGTTGAACTTTAACAGTCCCCATCCCCCTCGCCCGTGACGTCACTCGTGGATCATGCGCACTGACTCTCTCGTGGCGCTGACGTCAAGGGTGTAGCGTTCTTCGGCGAAACTAACAAATCCTACCACGTGTTCGGTGGCCCTGCCTAAAAAGGTCCTTTGGCAAGGTGAAATATCGTTCTACGTTTGACGAACGACAATCGGCGATTGTTTATCTAGCAGCTGCGAAATTAGAAATTTTTTGGGAAAATGTCGCAGAGTTATCGCAGATGGAAACACGTGAGTATTTCGTTACTCCGCGTTAACGAGTCGCGTGCACGCCTCTGGAACGTTCTAGAAACTTCCTGTGCTGTCCTGCGGTGTCAGTAGTCATCCCCTGTCAAGCGGACGTAGAAAAAATGTCACTGGGACCTAAAAGTCTTTGAGAATGGATGTGTAAGATTGGCTGATGTCTTTTTGTTGATTATTACGCGATAAATAAATTTTGGTTTTTTTTTTAACAAGTTAACCCACGTGGCCTCTGATAAGCATATGGCAGATGCGTTGATATATGTACGAAAGAATTATAGATCCCCCACCCTGGTTATCTGACGATGCCGGGGTCGTAAACAAAGGCTTTAGGTGATTTGCAATAAGCGACTTTTTTTTGGTACACGCCGGTGACATTTCCTTGGGAATCGGGTTTGCCTCGGCGTGGCCGCAGTGTCTGCTGGTTATTTTTGCATTATCAACTAAAATGTCGGTTGGTGACATTTGTGTCGTAAGCTTCTTTTTGTCTTCGTTGTCTTGTGATTTTCGAAGCTCGCCAAGTGACTTCTGGTTTTTTTTCATTCTTTTTCTACGACTCCTCGAAATACACGTGGAATCTCGAAGTAGACGTCGTATGACTGTGGGCGAACTCTATTCCGAAATGGAGGTCGTCAACCTGTTTCACGAGCAATGATAATTGTAAGAACTTCGTTTTGGCTGATTCGAGTTAAGTTGATCGACTCGAGGTTCTGTTTTTTAATTAGATCCTGGTGGAAAGCTTTATAAAAAATATTTTATATCCGCGCTACGACATTTCTACTCAGATTTATGAATTTTGACGAAGACCGAGCTGGTTGGTAGCTTCGCGAAGGATATTGAAGAAAAAATATTTTTGTTTCAGTTTTTCTTGGCTTTGAGTTACGGTAGCTACCGTGGACTTGAAACATGTCGTCATCGCGACTT
>JARQSV010000009.1:77765-95092 GCA_030142285.1 Calameuta idolon | reverse complement strand
ATATTTTTGTTTCAGTTTTTCTTGGCTTTGAGTTACGGTAGCTACCGTGGACTTGAAACATGTCGTCATCGCGACTTCAGCTCGTGAAGTGGAGCTTTCCCGCTTTCGCCCTGGTGCTTGGATTCCTGTGGTACAAGCGTCGGCGCGTCGACAGAGCTGACCCAGGTGGAATGACCAAACTGGATCGTAATCATCAGACCAAAGCGTCCAAGGGAAATTTGAATCTTTACGACTCAGGTATCCACGTTGACGAGTCCTTCTCCCTGAACTCATCATCGGGAGTATCCAGCGAGGAGATCGTCTGCAGCCCGAGAAGGGTCAGCGAGAGTCTGGACATTCCCACGAGGAATCCGACGTCCCTGACGATCTCCATACAGTCTGGAATATCGTCGGGCGACAGTCAGGCCTGGTACAAGGACGTGGAAGCTCTGCCGGAAATGCAAGAGATACGTCTTGGAAGCAATCCGAAGTCTAATAGCGTGTCCATGTTGTCAAGAAGCAGACCCACCATGCAGACTTTCGACACCATGCGGGACAGTACCGAGGTCAAGCTGACCAAGGTCTTCGATAACGTTACTGAAGAGGATGAGTCCAGTCCCTTACACGTACCCAAGTCTCCTGTATCCGGCATTAGGGAGGATGGACATGATCTCGGCATCCATATGGAGAATTCAGAGAAACCAGTTGGCACCAGCACTGCTGTAAGTGATGCCAAAAGTCAGGGCCGTGTCGTGTCCGAAAGAGACTCAGCTAATCATAGTCCGATTTCTGGTGTATTGGAAGGCAGTGTGACTGACGAAGCCAGAAGCGAAGGAAGCACTGATAGTGGAAAAGGTAAGGCCAGGTCAGAGGAATAAATTAACTAGAGAATAATGTTTCATTTCTAGGCTCATACTATTTTTTTGATCCAGGTGGAAGCATCAGAGGGCACAATAACGCGGACAGAAACCCGTCCATTTATGAATTCATCGTTCCTCAGGCTCTTGTAGGAAGACTGATCGGTCGTCACGGAAGCTTCCTTCAAAATATTCGCACAAAGGCTGAAGTCAATCTTGTTATCAAGCGCCATCCCACCGCGCGAGAACTGAAAATCTGTGCCATCGAAGGTTCCACCGATGGAATCAATCTGGCCTTGGACATTATAAAACAGAAATTTCCCGAGAAGAAATTTCCAAATTTGAATCTGGAACAAGTATCGTTCCTACAAGTTCCTGAACAGGTTCCTTGGGCATCCGAGCTGATGCAACTGTCCTTGGTCGAGGGTGTCAATAATGACGTGCTCGTCTGCAACATTTTGAAACCCAATCACCTCTTCATCCACCTTCCCACACATCCCACTTATCCCTCGTTGAGAATCTTAGATGAAAACATGACTCAGCTTTACAACACTGTGGAATCACCACCTGTACCGGATGAGTTGAGAAGTGAGTGAAGGTCCTAGTAATTTTGGAAATTATCAAATGTTTTTTAAGATCAGTACAAAAAGATAACAAGCACTGGTCCAAAGTCTTCCAAGTGTTGTGCACAATTTTATCAATTTTTTTTTTTTCATAAAATATAATTTCATTTTTTGTTTCACAGGGGGCATGATCCTTGTAGCAAAATGGTACAGCAGGTGGGTTAGGGTATACATTGAGAATCCAGACCCAACAGGCGACCAACATTTGGTGCGTCTCGTAGACCACGGTGGCTTCTGGACCTTCAGTAGAGCAGATATGAGAAAAATACGGTCAGACTATCTAACCTTACCTTTCCAAGCTATAGAGGTGCTCCTAGCCCATATCCAACCGAAAAACGGTAAGATCCTTCACTGTTAAATATAAAATACAATTTTTATCCAATATTGCAACGAGCTTTAAAAAAAAAACCTTATACATAATTTCTCTACAATATTTTGTATTATCATTATTCGTACAGGGGAATGGACACAAGAGGCGTACGACCTGGTAGCTCATATTTGTTCTGGCATCGTTGGTCAGGCTCAGATCGAGGGCTACGTCGACACCATTACGTATATTAGCTTATACTTTAATATTCAAAAATATGGGGTGAGTACTTTGAACGTTTATGAATTAAAAAAAATATTGTCGCTGCTTCATTTATTCTTTGCTGTCAAAGTTCACTAACCTTTTTTTTTTTAAATACGACCTCGAACAGTCAAAGCAGTAAAATAATTTTCCTCTTGCCTTTATCCACGTATCGTCTCTCTGCAATGAAATTCAATCATCGTGAAGGTAGCAGTGATGAACTTCTGCTACCTGACGAATTGATCTTACCAATTGTCCAGGCTGAAAAATAAATCCTCTAACGTGTGTATACTTAATTGTGCATTCCCAGGTGATATCCCTCGCGGAAGAATTAGTAGCACGTGGATACGCGGAGCCGATAACGCTGGAGGATGTAGTTGCCGAAGAAGAGTTAACGGTCTCCTAATCCAAATTATATAAGAATTAGGTCTCGCGACAACGTATATAATATTAGAATAGATGTAAAAGAAAATCCGTGATTATGATGACAGTGTATAAAAAACGCCGTGATCATTGGAGTCAGTTTAGAGTCACACGATGGATGTGTTGGGTGTGGATATAAATTCATTTTCTATCGAACATCTCATTGGGACAATCTCGTTTCTTGTATTTTCGTAATTTTATACTTTCGTAGCTCGTTGAACAAATAATCCAGTCACAGTCATTCTTCGTGCAATAGTCTATCTGACCAATGTCTCAAAAGACTTTTCTAGCATTCTCGATACCTCACGAAACTTTACATATTCCCATTAAGAATGAAATAGTCGTTTGAAGATTGTATATAAGTAGCAAACAGTTTTGAGCGGTAACAGTTTTTTAATCACGTTTTTGCGTGAAATTAAGAAGTATATATCTTTTAATGGGAAATCTCGATCATTACGGCTTTTGCGTACGCGTGATCGATATATTTAACGAGTCCTGTTCCCTTAATCTGTATCGTTAGAGGAATCTAATCCATCGATGCATCCATATCGATCCTAAGTCTCGTAATCGATGTCGAATTTTTCTATATTCGTTTGTACTCAGTGGCGCCATGTTTGCCTCAGGGCTGCGTTCAGAAATCTATCCGAAGTCGACTCCGGTATCCTCTATCCTCTTGATAATAACATAAGGAGACGCCAACGCGTCCGAGTTACTTTGTGTAAGATTTCTGAACACACCTGAGATCTGCACTAAGCGATTCTGCTCTTCGCGCACGACCAATTTTGTTATTGGACGAGTGCGATTTTAAGAAACGAATGAGTTTATAGAGAATGTCAAAACCGGGGTTGATTTTGAATGGCTTAGTTTTTTTTTTCTTTCTTTCTAACGCTGTACACCTTGGTTTTTTTAATGTCGGAATTTCGAAAACAAGCGTGTATGCGAATCGACATGTTACATGGCTGAAGCCTTTAATCGCAAGCTTACCGTCCCGACAGATAACCGAAACAGTAATTTTTGCTCTGCCAAAATTACACTTAACTAGCAATTCCGGTGCGATCACTATCGCCAACGTAAGGAAAACGTAATATTTTATGTAATATCAGGATGGTAGGCTTGCTCAAGGCAATGAACGTGACGGTTGATTTTTGAAAATAAGTAATTTGAAAAAAAAAAGAAACCGTAGAACAGAATACAATGAGAATACGGAACGTTTCGACGACGTTCCATTACGAGAAGAAAAAAGAAAAGAAGCACGTTTGAATATCGCGGGCTTCGCAGGCTTCGATAACTGCAGGCTGATCTCTGATCATACACCTCTTCCTGTACATAGTGTAACATTATATCTCCGACTATAAAATATTTATGATGTACCTTTAGCGATAGCAATTATAGCGGAATAAGATGCTAGCCGATACTAGCCGTTGATAATATGACAAGATAAGTGTAGTTTATTTATATGTTTTACAGTTGTCGAAATGGGAGTATGGTTTCTGTATTCGATAGGTTAGTACGAATCGGGAAATTCGAATTGACTTCTCAGTGCATAGAAAGAAAACCGTTATATTTTTTTGGGGGTGTTTTTTGTTATTTTTCTTTTCGTTTTTTTTTTTTTTTAAGTAAGATTTGAACTGATAATTATGACGAAACGCATAAACGGCAAGGAAGGTTGCGAATAATGGATTTCTCAAGTATTGCCAAGTCTGGGAGGATCTTCTATCGGTAGAAGCTGATGATAAATGAGTAACGACTAATGTATTAAAATATATTGCCGGCCGAATTCCATTGCTCCTATTTCGCATTGACAATTTTTCATTGGCCACAAAGAAAAAAGTAAATAAGCTGGGGATCGTCTTCGATGGCCTTAGAATCACTTGGGATTAAATGAAAATATATATATATGCACATTATATATATATATATATATATTTAAAAATTAGAAATTCATGAAACACGTAAATCGACTTCTGTCTTACAGTGAAAAAGAGAAAAAAACAGTAATAATTTTTCGGTTATGCAATTCTAATCCCAAGGCTTTTTCGTTAGTCTAATATTAATTAGATTCTCCATATACACGATTATAAAATATTGTTTGCGATACGTGCTACTATTTTCGTGATCCCGGGATTACCTTGTTTAGCTTTATTAATAGATAACGAATTAATACCGTATACATGCTATTAACGCGTTCGAGCGTCCATTGAATAATTTACGATTATAAATTTGTCTCATTGTAATTTACGTCCTCGATCCCTTTTTTTTTTCCTGCGATTTAAAAGTAACACGAACGCCGCGTTTCGTTCGGTCCTTACGGTCGTACCGATTGATTGTGATTTAAAAAAAAAAAGATTTCTTTTCTTTTCGCTTCGTATCAATTTCACGAACCTTCGTTTTCTTTCTCGCGTGCCAGCGATACGTGCGATCGTCGACGTTGGACGTTTCGCGAAATACAATGCAGTTGCGCGAATTATCATAACGGTATAATTAATTGAAGATAAAGAGGAAGGGAAAATTATAGATCGAAAAAAAAAGAAAAAAGAAATTAAAACCCTTCATACATTTTGTACTCTGCCAACGCTTCGCGCGAAGACTTTTTGTAGCTGTTAAAAGAAAAAAAAAAACAAAGAAACATGTTGATACTTAAATATTGTTGATATGTACACATACGATAGACATATTTTTCTAGTAATACTCTTAAGATACAGTGATGAAGCGCTCATGATACTGTATAAGTCTTTTATGTCATTATCAACGAGAGGTTAGTAATTTATTGTAACGTTTTTGTAATATTGCAACGAGTATGTTACGAAGGAGGAGGCTGTCCGTTTCTCTCTCTCTCTCTCTCTCTCTCTCTCTCTCTTTTTTTTGTATTAAATAATACAAGTAACTTCGTTAAAGGTCAGATTTCGCCCGTGAGAGTGCGAGAAAGCAGAAAATCAGGCGGTTTTGAGCTTTTCGGCTCTCGTGAGATTCCTAAAAAGAAAATAGAAGAAGAAAAAGAAAATGTACTAAAGTAGCTTTACGCAAGACAATTTAAAGAAAGAGAAATAGGAAGGTTAATGAGAATAGGTAATTTTGGTATTTTTTACATTTAATATATTATATTCATTTACCCGTAGTCCCCAGCTAAAGTCAGTGTATCGTTATTCCTTTTTCGCTTATCATATTGTTAGAGGAGAAATAGATAAATTTTTGTATATGCATATATATGTATATTTTATTACTATATATATATGTATATATATATATACAGATTTAAATGTAACATCTCTTCCGTTCTCATTAAATTTGCACCATTTTAATTGAATTCAGTGGTTATTCGTATCGTTACAGGTATATCCACTCAAAATTTACTATCGCCGTTTACCTTTCTTTCTCCGATTAACGTCCTGACAATTTAAATTATCCACAGATTCCAATAATTCGTACACCCAGTCCCTCCGTCAGCTGTTTTCATAAATCGATAAAGTCTAATAATTTGTTTCGTCGCGTCAGTAACGGCATTTCGGCGAATCGAACGGGTATCGGAATAATGCGATTTCTCTCCGGACTGAAGTTACAGAAAGTATTTACTATTGATGTTTCCATCGGCGCCTAATCGTAGATCATAGGAATGCGCCGTGTCGATTTTCAAATAATAACAGGTATATTCAGCGACACGAGTGACCACGAGTAATTGTAATCGCGCTACGATAGGACATTAACATAAGTACAAATGTAATGGGAATAAGTTAATTAACAATAAAGCCATTAGACGTTGAGGATAGAGATGTTTTTCCTCTGATTTTCTTTTTTTATTACGCGATTCGATTTAGAAATACCACGACCGCGGTACTTCGATAATGCGAACGAATTTTCGGAATTCCTATGCGAAGGTTCGAATTGCATTTTGTTGGTTGTCAATACGTAATAGCACGCGGCAGATCTGTGAGACGTACTTTTTAATGAAAGCCTGGGTACTCTGGGCAGAGATGAGTGGAAGTAGGGAGATTCTTCTTTCCTTTCCTTGTGGGTAAGTAGGGCGATAGACAACGCTACTGCTTTAGGCATAGATATGGAAATACAGAGACGAAGCATAAACTGGTATTTTGGGCAGAGATGAGCAGGGAGATGCACACCGATTAGATGCACACGTTAGATGCACATTTGCACATTTCTGTGCAACTAATTTTTTTCTTCTTCTCTCTTCCTTCTTCTTCTTGTTCCTTTTTGGCTTTATGTCCTTACGGAGGGTTTTAAGGGTTGCTCTGGGAACCAGCGGTACGTTGCGGAGAACCTCTCCCCGTCAAGCTACACGTTCATGATCACGTTCTACTCGGTTAAGACGGAACATGCATTATCGACAGAGGCGATGATCACAAAATCCTACTGCTGGATCTCTGTTATGGGAAAAAGTGAAGCCAAAATGAAGGGGGGAGTTCGCTGTATAACCAATCAAATTCAAGCTGGGCTATGCCTTACCGTGATTGGTTCTCCTTTTGCGTATAAAGGAATGGCAGATACGTAGAACTTTTACATCACTGCGCATGCTCCCTGTAGTAACCAATCACGAGCAGGCGTAGTGTACCTTGACATCCCCCTCTAAATGGCTTCCCCTCACACAGGTATGCTCTATCCCTATATCTCTATATCTGTAGCTCATCTCTGTATGTATACTATTTTAATTCTTGTAACATTAGGCTGCGAAGCTGTATAGGATATTATTTCAGAATATCAATGGATCTTCGTGCCGTGAACAAATTATGTCAGTGCTGACGTGTACTTCGTAGCTCTTTGAATTCTTGTAAAGTATTAATATTAATTTTGTAGTTGTCCTTTGATATTTAACATGATGTCAAGTGGTAATGCAGATAGTAGTAGGTCCACAGTTTTGATACCGGTGTTATTGTGTGCCTTTGCTATACCGATTTCTATGCTATTTTGGATAGTCAATGTGACATATTCCGTCTTTACTCCAGATGAAGAAAATCTTCGTGATGGTGAAGCTTTTTGTTGTTTTATAGATTTTAATGGATTTGTGATAGCTAACCTATAAATTTTAGGATATCCAATAATCTCACCTTGGAGATGGCTTGCAGCTGTTGTTATTCCAATAATATTTGCTGGCTGGGGTCTCAAGAAAAAGAGTCTTGATTTCAGTGGAGCTGTTCTTGGTAATGTTAATGAAATTCTGTTGATATTCAAGTTGTCGATAGATATTTTGGTAATGGAATATTTGTTTATAGGTTTGTTTATGGGTTTTGTTATCACTCTAACTAGTTACGCGCATTTGGCATGCCTCATAGCTTTCTTTGTCAGTTCTACAAAAGCTACCAAGTTTCGAGCTGACAGAAAGAAAAGCATGTCATCTGACTTCAAGGAATGTGGTCAAAGAAATTGGATACAGGTCTTGTGCAACGGAGGAATGCCTGCGCAATTGGCAATTTTGTATTTGTTAGACGTTGGATGTGGAGAGCGTCCTATCGATTTTGTTAAAGATTACAGAAGCTCTTGGTTATCCATCGGAATTTTAGGTATTATTTCTCTTTCTCAAAGGTCACACGATATGCTCTATCTTTCCCGATCACATACGCTTGTATTAATCCTTATATCCTGCCTAAACTCTTGGTTCTTCAATGGGAGTCTGTGACATATAAGTCAATACTAACGTCAGGCTAGATCACATGACTGAGAATCAATTTTTTCTAGGAGCTTTTGCTTGTGTCAACGGTGACACTTGGGCCTCAGAGTTGGGTACTGTGCTTGGTACATCTGATCCGTTTTTAATAACATCAAGAAAGAGAGTCCCGCGTGGTAATACCATCACTGATGTTAAAGATACCGTAAATCCTTTTTATAATTCCAGCACCTTAACTCTCATTAATTTAAGGAACCAACGGAGGAGTATCATGGATAGGAATTCTCGTGTCTGCCTTAGGTGGTCTCGTTATCGGTTTAGCTCATTATATAGCTGTACTGTATACAGTTGACACTGCTATCTTACAACTAGCTCCGCCACAGTGGCCTCTCATTATTGCTGGAGGATTTGGCGGCTTGTTAGGCAGTATTTTTGATTCTATTCTCGGTGCCACTTTGCAATATTCTGGTAAGCTCCTGTACGATTATTCCTGCCCATCTCTCTCTCTCTCCCTACGGTCAGCTACATACTTTTCAAATTTACTTCAGGTTTAGACGACAGGGGATTGGTCGTGGAACGTCCTGGCAAAGGAGTCAAACATATTAGCGGCAGACAAGTTTTGGATAATCACAGTATCAATCTCTTGTCCAGTATAGCTATTACACTGACGCTTCCACGAATAGCCAATGTCTTTTGGCCCTCATAATCAGAAAGCTACGTATCATGAAACATTCATTGATACACAAATGATTCAAGATTTAAGAGTGATCTTTGCGCAGCTGTTGTCTAACTCTAATGTCTCAGGCACGAATGGTGATACAAAAAAATATTTGCCAAAATACGCAGTATGAAACAAATCTATTTTCTACAAATTAATATCGACAGCCATTGACTTTAACATTTCATTCATTGCTCACTCGTTTCTCAGCTCTCGTATTAAATTATTTTGATCGCGCTAATTATTATCGTTCACTGTCGCCAACTGTAATACGTCCAGTGAAAAGAAAATGAATGTCAACCTTACATGGAAACCTAGTGATATTAAGAGCGATATAAATTTTCAAAACTATACATTCCTCGCGACGATAAAACGTCATAGTTGAACTTTAAAGATCACAGGATGATAAATCAATTACAGTTCGATCTTCAAAAATACTTTTTCCCCTCTCTTATTTGGTTTTCTCATTTTCTTTTACGATACACGATGATATATCACGTGCGCGGAAGAACAAAGGCGGTTATTATTTGTTTGTAAGTACAATTAAATTTTCTGTAGCTTGAACTCTATATTATATACATATATACGTACACGTACTAATTTATAAAATATTCCACACTTTTTTTTAAAGCACGGACTTTTCGAGAAAAAAAAATAATTAACGGCATTGCCCCGTAGTAGGGATAAAAACAGGTAAAAACAAGAAATCGAATACAACATTTATTCTCGTACGTTGTGTCATTGTTAATCGTGTTAAATAATTACTGGACAGTTTTCTTTGTTTTTCTCCTTTCACATTCCATTTTACATTCTTTAATAAAACATACCTCCACTCCGTATACAAGGATTGCATTAATCTATATACAAGTTGGTCGCACTTACGGACGATCAAGGATTAACTTGATTAGGTACTGAACATTAAGACAGACCATAATTATATCTATCATTAGGTACAGTCAGTTACACGATCTTTGGTTCACTTAATCTCGTCTGAAACTGAAAGTGACGTAGTTAAAACTTCGTAAGCTCGTTTTTTACGAGTTGGATAAATTTTCTATAATTTTTCAACAGTCAATATATATATAGTACAGTCACGGACATGAGAGGTATATATGTATACGCTATGACATATTATGGCTTAGGCATGTAATATATATATATATATATTTATATTAAATAGATCTCATATATAATAGTTTATATCTCTGTATAAAAACTAAGCTCTACCAGTATATATTATTACTTTTCTTCTTTTCTTTTTTTTTTTCTTTCTTTCTTATGTGATATGAGTTAAGTGATTGATTTTCCCCAATATAGGAGAGACGAGTCTCAGCCCAGCTTAAAACAATACTACGGCGTACAGGCATTAAATTTAATACGGCTCTCGCGTGACTTCCTTTATCAATTAGAAGATTTTTACACGTGACGTCACTTGTTTATTTTTAATTTTATATATAATAAATAAGCTTGCTGCGCCTGGCGATCGCACTTTCACGTTGTCCGTTTAAATTACACGCGTTAATCGTATCGCCTTATGTGTCTGATTACGTATGTTTATCCTGAAGCGTTGCTTATGTACATTTAATATATATATATATACATATATGTAACTCCAGTATATTCTATGTAAAAGGCTCGAGACTACTGCACAACACTCTCGGATAAATTTAACAGACACATTATTTCTGCATAATTCGACGTGAGCAATCAATCGTTATTAATTTTCACGGGAGTACATTGTTCTTTTGTATATAGTTATGTATATACGCGATAAGGTGACTCGTATGTGAGAACGGAGGACGCAAGAAACATGTCCAGGACATTGAATATATATTTTTTTAATAGACGTACTACGTACACTGCAGAATCCTTGAAATGAGGTTATGTAAATTTTTATGAGTTTTTATCTAACGAATAACAAAATATATATTTTTTTTTTGTTGGAAAAAACTGTTTCTCTTTCGATAAGTACTGCTGTCTTAATGGCGTCGTATTCGATCGAATCGAAGCTTACATTGATATGCAGATTTTATCGAGGATCACGCAACTTTTCTGCTTAAATTCTCATTCTGTGACAGAATGTAGAATAGAATTTTGATTCCCATTTGGTATTTACTATATTGTATTTACTAGGCGGTTACTCTATTCTCTCTAGGGGAAATTGGTACTGGGTGAGTATTGAGCCTGTACAGTACTCGGTACTTGTCAAAATTTGACTTCTGAGAGGATTTTTGAAAATGAGTATGCAGGCTTCGATTGATAATTATTCGTGCAATTAATACTAGTAAGTTTCGTTTTTGAGGTTAAACGAGATTTAATATTAGTTTTTTTTTTGATTAGTTGGATTTGTTAATTATTCGTGCAATTAATATTAGTAAGTTTCGGTTCCGAGGATAAACGAGACGCTTCTTTGTAGATTATTGCCCATTTTTGTATACCGACGTACACAAACTATGCAACATATAGATTGGGACTCTCAGTAGTACAACAAGGGGAGGCGAGATGGCGGTCTGGATGCAGTCTGGATACTTCACAGTCTATGGCGTTAGTACAGAAAATTTCTAAACACTGCACTACACTTTCGGATTCCTACAGTTAACGCGGTTAAGTCTGATGTTAGAATTTGTCGAAGTAATTAAAGAACCGAACAGAAGCAAAACACACTTAGTACCGCTACGTCCACGTATCGCGACGATCACACAGAATATCGAACGGTTCCCAGTTATCGCTGAACCACAAACAATAGAATTATTCATTGACCGACATTCACCGTACGCAAGATACAGACACTTTGTTAGGATTAAAATATATATTACAAATATGAGAATCGTTGTGCGCGTTAACAGCCCGCGGCTCGTTGATCAAAAAGCTGAATCCACATTGTTCGTCGGATGAGGTCGAAACGATGTCTTCGGTCACTTCCCAGTGAAGAACTTCTTGGCAGGAAGTCACTGATTGCCTAACCAAAGCTAAGAGCAGCAATAATAATGAAGACTTTCTTTCGTTACTGTCGTCCAATAAAATCAAAGTACAAATGGCCCACGTAATTCCGGACCTTCATCAACATTGCGTCTGATACTGATTACACTCGTGGGAGGAATCGTTACGTCTCATGAGCACTTGAGCATGATTGTTACTGCCGCGTCGAGCAGTGCTTATCCCCACAGACGATGGACTTCCGGATACCTTGATCTCCTTCGGGTCCATCACCGCTGCCGATTGGTAGTCACACCTTCTCCTCTCCCGCCATCGGACCTGCGGTCGAGCGGACAAACTGAAACAGTCAACATCCCACAATGGACTCGACTCGGGCGCTGCCATTGGCACGATACGGACGATCATGTTAATCCGTTTGGTTAAAGTCTCTTTGTTGGGTTAGAGATGCAATTTTAGTGATATAAGAAGACTAGGTGCACCTGGCATACGTTACGTCACAGCACCTATGCTCGTTGATCGGTGTCTGTCCCCTTTCTTATATTCTCTAGCAGTTAGTACTATGCTTCTTTTTCATTGGTTAGTCCGCATCGCACCATTGACGAATCATGCATCATGCTGAGTCGTGCAATTTTTAGTGAGAAAGAAAATATAATTCCAATTAGAGCATCGGCGAGGTTAGGATTGTCAATGGCTCGAAGTAAGGTGGGTTATGTTTGTATTTTACGGTAGATTTTTCATTGGATTTTTATTTTTAGGTTAGGTATCTCAATCTAGGTGTAAACTTTGTCACGTGCCTTTTACTTGCTTCGGATGTAACTTGTAATAACATCTCGCTGACCCTTCCTGGTACTCGCGGTGAGATTCATAATTGAACGTTCTACCTGTACGGCTCGAGTTGGGCAAGTTTGAAATTGTCTCCTAATGACTCGGGTCGCCAACGACGGTGGTTGTTAGAACTTTAGTTTTGTGTATAGTCCCTTATGCAGGTTATTTGAGATCGTGTATGATACATGTTTGGCGAGCTAGAGTTGCGCAACGAGACTATTTGGCGTAAGGGTGGTTTTCATTAGTTTGGAGAGAGAGAAAAAAATTATAGGCAACTTCACGCGGGTGGAATTTCGTCTTACCGAGACTGTCGTGGCCGTGCAGGAGTTGGCACGTTTTCGAACGAACGCGCTTCCTTCCCATTTTCGTTTGAATTGCGCTATGACCTGTGGTCGTGAGAGACAAATTTAATTTACTATTCTTTTTCTTCAAGCTTACAATACGCTGCACTGTAACGAAACGAACGAAACATACCTCGCCGTTGCAGAAACAGAAGAGTACAGCTACGCAGAGACCCTGTAAAGGTACAGAGAAAAAGAAAGTTAGGTTAGGAACTCATGGTAAGGTAGAGTACATATGTAAAACGTGAACTATGGTGTTTTTTTTTTCGTCAAGAGGAAAAAGTTAAGAGGTCGCTGGCGGGGCGCAATTAGAGGAAGATTGCATCGGAGGGTGCAGTAACAATTACGTAGGAGCGTCGATAAGAAGATTATCAGTTTCCACGTCGCGTCGTTTAAATCCTTCCTGGGTCATTGAACTCACTAATTGTCCTCGCCCATTAAATCCTGATTTCTACCTGAAGATATCAGCAGAAATACACCTTGCCCAATAATCGATTCGACCAGCCGCCGGTTGTACCTATTTTGAACATCGAACTCTGAACTCGAGGCGGGAAGGGAATCGGCTCTTGTCAGTGTATTTTTTATCGAAATTCTAAAAGCCAGACTCTCAGGAGCGTAGGGGATGAAAGCTTGAGAGGAAAAGTTTTAAGATCTAAAAATATTGCCAATTGGCACGTGCCAAAGATTTTTAAACTTTTTCTCCTGCGTAAGACACGTATATTTTTTTTCATAAAATAAGGATACACAGACTTGAATATATAAATAAGGATATACTTGAAATTTATTGGATAAATCAAAACAAGACGTACCAAGGCTAAAGACGATACTTACCTGAAAGGAAGCCGTAATGGCGGAAAGAATTTCGTAGGCCTGTTCCCAAGGGTGGCCTTTGGGTGGACGAAAGGGGATGACCAAATAGTGAAGACCCAAAAGTGGTACAAGAAGAAGGGTCGCCCTGAGCAGATAAAAAGATAGAGAATTTAAAAACTTATTTGATATAATCGAATCAACCACCCCCCCCAACAGATTTTTTTTACACCCTTAAAAAAAACTCATCCCTCTTCTGAAAAGTCAAACTGACCGTAGTGGATTATCTCGCGAAATCCCACGGAACGATCCCTTCGGTAGGTGGAAGGTTTGAATAGAAAAAGAAAAGAGAAAAAAAAAGTAAAACGAAGAGAAAAGATTATCCTGCCTTTGACACTCATCCCCCACGATCATCCTATCCCCTGGAAAATTGCGTCCAGGGGTCGCGTAAGGATCACTGAAGTAGCACCCTGTAATTTCTCACCGGAAAGCTTGTAACATGGAACGGGATGGTCTTGATCCGATGGCTGGACCTGCCCTAAGCTTCGTTAAGAGCACTCTGACGATGTTGCAGAGGAACAGGAGATTGAGTAAAGTAGATACGCAGACAGGATAACGGAGAGCATTCATGTAGTTACCCTCATTGATCCAGCACCTGCAGAAAAAAAAGCCTCAAGGATCATCTGTCAACAAGTTTCATATTTTTAGGGTCAAATGATTTTTTTATGTAACACAAAAGATTTTTTTTACGTTCACAGGCTGCTTTGTACCCTGTACAGAATGTACAAGCCAGGACCAAGATTGTCCTAAATCCTTGTTATCCTACAGGACAACACAATAATCTAATTGTCAAAGTTCAGTTTTGAGCCTGAGCCTGCGGCTAGTATGCTGGACACTGGTAAACTTGCTCGAACGGCAATGCATTTTGCCAGGTTGTCATTGTCCACCTTACGCAGGGATTGGTCAATAGTTTCGAAATGCCTTGAAGGGAGCGACCAGGTTTCGTGCAATATCGGCCTCGCTTATCGACAAGCGGGATTCGAATACATCGTCGTGCGGCGGCATGTTTCAGTAATGGCGTGGAAGGGTCCAGTTGACGTCCCATAGGATATTTCCTGGCTCGTACGATTTGTTCAAGAGGTCAGGTCAATTGGGGTTGATAACGTGCAGCGCTATAGCGTCACGAAGCAAATTACCGAAGGTATTTGAAAGCACATTAAAAAAAAAGCTCCATGCAAACAATCTTACTTATGTACAACTTAGATATTCGTCTTTCTTTCTTATTCCAGACTTACTGCAGGGTATCTGCAGGATCGTTACTGGCGCCTCTCAACGAGGCATAAATTATGACAATTATGCCTGGCGTTGGCCAGCCTAAACACATCAGCCATTTGACAAGCTTATGTTCACTGGTGAACGCGCTGACTAACAGGGTATGGAGGTAGAATCCTTCGCACAGCATCCAGGCGTAATTTGTCAGTAGAAAGTAATGTAGAAGCACATGGAGCAGACGGCAGATCAGCTGTAACAGGAAATTTAATACAAATGACTGTTGGCCCATTGTCGTGAGTCAGTGAGCAAAAAGCAGTGTCGTTAATGATTATTGATCTTGAACTTACTCCATTGTTCAGAAGAACATCTGCATTGGCGACGATTGAACCGTACCAAATCAGCCAGAGAGCATTGTTCATTGCGAACGAGGCAAAGAGATTCATGTGTAGAGTAATTCTGGCACATCTCAGAGAACTGGAGGAACAAGATGATTTTGAGGATACGATCACTGATTCAAGATACCTTGGACTTACCGGAAGTACGTGAGAATAGCCAATGATAGCAATAGGGCTACCAGTGATATCGTATATCCGGTCTCATAGATCACATTGAGTTGCTGCTGCCACTGAAAGATAGAAAAAAACTTTATGAATTGGAAAGACCAGTCACTGTTGTTTAAACAATATTGTCATTTAAGGCTGTTAAATGATTAAGTTCTCTTATCAGATTCGAATGGAACCTACGGTTATGTTATGTTAATGACATTGGCGCATAACTTTGAGAATGGTCCTTTGGGATGATGGATGATACGGGGAAGACTAACGATTCCTCAGGAAGGACGTTCCCAGCAGAATACAACCTTTTGAAATATTTATAAGCAATTTCAAAGTAGCATGGGAATACATCCACATGTGCTTTTACTTTTTGATAAATATCCAACTTTTCCACGGAACAGTGTTAAAAGGCAAATAACAATTTGATCTATTTGTTTTTGACTTTTAACACTAAATTGCTCTCCGATGAAGGTGGGTGATTTATTAAAATAGGCCTAACGCAGTCTCTCAGGGTTGACTTAATAGGGTGGCATCTACATGCCAAGGTATCCAGGGAAAGACCCAAGTCTTTCCCCATTAATATGGAAAGCCCTGCGTGTTACACAAGGTGGCGAGACATATTGAGCGTACATAACTCATAGGAGGAGAAGGACCAGGAGGAGAAGAGGGTCCTGGTTAGGCAAAATCCTTTCAGTTCTGAAGGAGAACCCCTCTGCTCCATTTATAGACACCCTGGCTTCTTCGGCCTCCTTGCTTTCGCTGAGGCTACTGATCCAGTCGTTTTGGGAATTCCTATTAGTGTTCTGCCATATATCCTTTCAGTAGCTTTGCTCTGTAAGGCATTGAAAATCCATTGGAAGCCGTTTTACTCATTACTGATGTGGATGCATGGGTATTGGAGATTTTTTGTTGGCAGAATGAGCCTGTTGAGAAAATAATTAAATTGGTTGGATACGTGGGATTTATGAAGAAGGTGGCCAGGAATATTTGAATGAGTTTAAGGGATGATTTTTTTTTTCTATGCTTGATAAATCACTGGAAAACTTCATTGGTGAATTTTTCATTTTGACTTCTGGTCTTGTGGGAATTCACGTACAGGCATTATTGATTTAGTTTAATGATAATGGAAAATGAGGCTGGTGAAATGCCTCAGGGTTTATTCTCAAAATGACGTAGCAATCGTTTCTCCCGTCCGCATGTAGCTAACCGTGCGAATTAATCGGACAGAAAATTTCAGAGGAAATGCGAAATCCGTGGGTATCAGAATACTTTCCGAACACCCGGTATTCACAGTTCGCGCGATTACCTCATCATTTCCCTGGGGTATTAAGCAGACGAAATATTGTAGGGAAATGGGAAATTTTTTAATTCCCATTTTAATTTGTGTTTACATACGCAAATAATGACTTGGCTTCACGTTGTTGAATAATTTATAGTGTTTACGAAATTATAATATAACTTTGTTAAATATATCATTTTACGTAAACTCAGATTGTGCTTAATTTAATATTACTTTTAATAATACTCACACTCAGATCCTCGAGATTCACGCACGTCGTGTAATTGCTCCATTCCCTATGTGATTCCGGATGCCGAAACCAGGTGCCGTTAGGTTCGCAGTCCCTGTAAGCCTTTACTGTAAAAATAAATAAACTTAATAAATTTCAAAATAAGGCCAGACATCGCGATAAATATTTAACATTCGTGAAATTTAAATAATTATTTATATCGACGTTTATTCTTTGAGGAGGCAGGATACACATTGGATGTCAGAGAATTTTACGAGCTTATATTCTCGAATATTGATAA
>JARQSV010000009.1:54092-75633 GCA_030142285.1 Calameuta idolon | reverse complement strand
TGGTTAATGCGCCATAAATTCCTTGAGAAATGCGTAGCCACTTGTGGAAAGCTTGGAGAAAGTTCTTGCGATGGACAAGCCTTCCCCAATTCCTTTCTTCCTCGTTAAAAGAACTCTCTTGTAAACCATAGTTCCTTTTTTTTTTCTCGACTCTCGAACCACAAAGGAGCAATCTTCCTTATTTGCATTTTAATTCGTCGGTGAATAAGTATCGGGAGCTCGACGTTACGAAATTGAAGGAAGCTGCGAATCCAGAGATAAGAAGAGACGTCGTGTTACAGGAATCATTTGAATTTCAAAGTAATTATCTCATTCTTCGTTTTTCTTCTTTTTTTTTTACACTTTTCTTACTAGTTCAAATTCGACGCAAAGTCAACGTCCCTTGCCAGGATGTCACGAGACCTTTCAACGTGACGAGAAACGCATCGATCCTCGACGAATCTCAGTATGAAATAATCTCTGTCCGGCAGAGTGTGAAATTACTGGCATGACGCACGCGTTGCGTGGATCTTTCTGCATTTCCTTCCGTGTTACGTAACACCGAACCGACGTGAACGCAGCATCTCGTGCCATTAACGGATACAACCTTTGCCACGGACAGTTTGCACAGCAAACACATTAGCCAGCGCAAACACGTGTTACACGTTGCTCTCCATTTCAAATCGACACTCAGCATCCCGAGTGAAAAGTCAAAACTGAATAAAAAAAAGTTACATATAAAAACGACAATTTACGTAAAAAGATTACATTCAAGAAATAGCAGTAGGATTTTTCACATGTACCAGATACTGACGACATTGATTCAAAGGCATCGCATTTCCAAAGTAAATCGTACGTCACACATCCCGTCGCTTGTCGCTTTTATCGACATGGCGAAAAATCTATTTTTCCTGCTGGTGAAAAGTGAAAATTCGCTTGACGCAAGAGCCACTTTGTCAAGAGTATCGACGTATTCGCGTGTCAGAAATAAGTAACCACGTTTAAAAAAATAATTCTGTATTAACCTCGTAACCTAAAAGCAGTCAGCATCGACGAATAAAAAATTTCCATACGTTTTAAGGTCTCCATAAAGTCGCAAATAAAACTTCCTTTTACGTCCTTGCTTCCTTTCCTTCTTGTTTTTCCAATACACATCTTACTCTCAAGTCCCCATTTCCATTTCTCGAGAGCCATCGATTACCTCTGGAACCCAGTATAATCTATCACGTTGCCGATGGTCAATTACTCTATTGTTAACGTTACCGTTAGGTTAGGTTGCCACTCGACGAAGGTCTAGATTCCAAAGTCGTTATCTGTAATAGGGATGTTTTCAACCCTCCCTCGTAATATCGTTCTTTCCCACACAATATTATCCCTCGCGATTTTCCTTTTACTCTATTCTTTCGGATTTCCCGCCATAACCTCTTCGGTCCTCGAATACTCTCGCTTTGATAGCGATTACGAAATACGATATCCTTGGGAGGAGAATTCACGTCTCCTCGTTGACCATGGTCTATTTTAATTGCAACGCCTCTCGCGGGAAACACGTGTACCATTTGTTGCCAAAACGCGATGCTTCATGTCCGTAATTTCCCACCGCGTTTACCTTCTAGTACCAGCTTTGTTTTTCACGTCAGTTTATTGTGCCGACTGTGCCACGCATCATCTTCTCACTCGAGAAGTCGGCTGTAAGGAAAGGAAGGAAGAATTGCGCCACACGGACCGATGCTTATGCCATAAAAAAGAGGTTAGAATGCCACTAGAAAAATTTCACGGCAATTCATCACACGACTATCTGATTGTAATACGTTCAATTGCTTGCTTAGACATTCAGTATGTATTATTGAGTGGCTTTATCGTAAATTCCATCGACTTGCTAGAAACACGAGTAGGATTATTGACTGACACACACACGGCTAAATATTTCAGTGTTTCGGTATGCCAGTAGTAAATATATATGTAAATGTCTCGGTTTCCTTTGAGGTTACTGATAAATTGCTAAAGGGAAGACTGCCTTCGGTTTGCCAACCGGTGAACTTGTTAACGCGTCACGTAATACGAGGGTATGTCTCGAAATTTCAGCTCAGTCAGGTAGACGCGTATCCGAGAAGTTTCCTCGAGGCATAGATAAACGTCAACAACAGAGCGAAGCAATAAACAGGCATGCGACAAGGGAAGTTAATTTGGCTAAATTATTAATGATTAAGACTTAAGCAGTATAACGAACGGAAGATACGTGGATAGTCAAATATACAGTGTGTGCGAGTGAACGTTGTCGCATGAGAATACTTGCGGCCATTTGGTTTTCATGAAATTCTCTCTAAAATGCACCAGGGCATTTCCGGTTTACGCGAACGAACGTACAGTCACGTAGATGCAACTCGAGGAGAACAACGGATGCTATGTTGAATTCATTAAGCATCCGGTTTTCTGGAAGCTTCCCGTTCGCTCTCCCTGCGGAATTAAAGCGGGAAGCTTTCTTGGATTTGAATAGCAGCCGGCGAACAGTGAGTTTCTTATATTACGTAATGAAGTTCGTTATTGCACGGTCGTAGAACGTATTGATGATATCAATATTTTTTTTTTTTTTTAGAATTTCTACAAGCAGAAATAACAGCTGCTGCGGGTTCCAGGACTCGAGAGGATGAAAAATATCAATCGTAGGGCCGTTTAGACGAGAGTAAAAAAATCATAAAGTGTTATCAGTACAAATAGCTGGCTAGAAACATATTGAGGTTAGGCAGATGCGTATAGATCATTTCAAAATAAATATCGAACCCTCTTGAATTATTAATGTTCGCATGCTATTCGGGTGGAAGTATGCCTGACTGACGTCTGTAATAAAGATTGTGCGATCTTGACGTTCTACATTGATATCTATTAATATTAGACTGTAAACTATGATAATTCAAGAAACTATAGATGACGCAATTCTTGACACGCAACGCAGCCACGTCTTTTTTTTCTTTTTTTAATGACTCGCAGAGCTTTGGTAGTAAATGTTGTCTAATCTAACGGGGGTAGTTGGGTATTTCGTGACTACCAATGGTAATGGGTTTAATTATACTGAATTCGCTCAAATAAGAATCATATATTAGGGAACACGTAGATTGCGCAATTAAAGATAATATTTATCCAAATTTACTTAATTATTTGGTATAAAAGCTTTTCAAGATAGAAATGCGTTACTTTAGGTGGAAGATCGCGGTAGGTAAATTCAAATGATACCGCAGCCGCAGTGTCATTATAGCGTCAGGTAAATATTGTCATAGCAGGTGGAATTGATACAGGGATTTTGAAAAATAATTTGCGCGACTGTATGATTTTCTGCTTAGGCTTAAAATCAATTATGGGATAATCCCAATGAAAATTTAAAGGTATCACATTACAGCTGTCGAAAGAAGTTGCTCAATAATCCATTATACTTTTTCATTGTCATGGACAAATATACTATACGTGTATAGCCAGTTGGATTATTTTTGAAAATTAAATTATAAGACGGCCTAAATGAGATATGGAATTCCTTACTAAAAGCATACCGCTGTCTAATTGTTATTCGATAGTAGGTTAGACAGAGACGGAGAGTAAAAAAAAAGAGAAGAAAACGAAGAGAAGCAGAGCTAAACGAATACTGGATAAATGAGCAATAGCCAGGCGATATTATTATTCGAAGCAGAGTCCAATTTCATGACTAATATAGCGATGGAGGCTTTTCTTGTTATTTCTTACTGTTTACTCAGTAATAATCCCCTGATTCTATCTCTGTGTATTTAGTTCGTCTGTTTGCCGCGATAAACGCGTGCGCCTGCAGCCACGCTATTTGCCACGCGTATTTATCAATCCTTCGATTAATTTCGCGATTCGACGAAACCAAAGATACGTGCACTGGCTATAAAGAAGGTTTATACACCAGACTATAGATCGTTCTCGCCTTACGCGCCGTCAGGAAGCGCATTCCGCGACGGGGGATGCGAATAATTTTTCTTCGATTCGCAAAATGGCTCTCGCGTTATGTGCCTTATAATACAGTATAATAATTCAGGCTCGCAGGGACGTCGAGCTCTCGCCGTCGCGGCGCTACGTTTACGAGAGAAAATTTTATTGCGAACCACGTCTCGCAGTAAATTTCGTTTAGTATGACGCTCTGGCAGGTAAGCTGTGTATTACTTCGTGAAATTCGTCTGGCTGTGCTACCCCCTCGCCCTCCCACCCCCCGTTCTAAGGACTTATAACGTTTTGCCTCTCTATTATTATCTACGACTGTTCTGTGAAACTTCTTTTTCTTATGGAATTATAACCTCCCAGTATCAGCAGGAAGAACTGTACCACGATGCCGACATCGATCCATCTTCTGATATTCATGAAGCGCCCATTCACTGCACGTATAGTTCACTCTTGCCTTTTGTCTTAAGCAGGTCGCTTCACTCTCTGGCAACGTTCCATTATTCTTCTTGGAGCAAAGTAAAATTAAAGACAAAGAGTACCTGCGATTAAGTAACGTTAATCACTTGTTTATGTAATACGCGACGTTGAGTAATGAATTCACCTTACTTTGGGTTTGTTCCTATTATGCAGTAATTTGTAGGGGTTTTTTTTTTTCACGTTGATCCTTCGTCAAAGACGTTGTGGAGATTTTTACTTGGTTTTTTTATTCCTTATTCTTCGTTCAGTCTTTTCCCATAATTCATAGAATCGCCCTATCGGTCGATGCCACAGGTACATGCTTTACTCGGCGATGAAAGTGAAGGGCTCAAATTGCTCGAGCAACCCTTGCCTTTGATGGGCTCTAATTGCCCTGTCGTAGGCTGCTCAGATCCACCAGGGAACAAATCTAATTTGTCTTTAGAACCTTGACTGGATCGTTTAATGGATCCACGCGATGGGCTGACTGGTGTCTCTTTGGTGATGTACGATGATCATTATGGATAGCTGGTTTCTGTGGGCTTCCGTGGGTTTTATGTATTTTTGATCTATAAAAATTAGAATTAAAAAATTGTACTTTATGATAATCTCACGAGGACAAAGAAGACAAGGTATGGAAGCGATAGCACGGTACCTTTTTGGTCACTGTCTTATCAATTCCTGACAGTCTTCCTCGACGCTTCCGTTTTCATTCAATTAAGGATTTCAGTTCGGAATCAAGGATTATATATAATGCAAACTTTGTCTGTACTGAAAAAGCATGAAATAATGGTCACGGATAGACCCTGAGTCGATTCGGTCTTGCAGAGCTACATCTTTTGTTTTCTTGATCAATGATCTTTCAACTTTCCAATGAGAGAATCGAGATGGCGCCAGAGGCACCCTTTTTCAATTTAATTCAATTTGTGTTACTCAATTAGTTTCTATCTTGTCTCATTATAAAATTACTTTAACACGGAGTAAAGTTTGACTTTTATTCGATTAATCGTCAGTACGACAAGTGCGAAGTATCGATGAAAGTGAAGAAAAACTTTTCAAGCAGCCGATACTAAGATTTGCGCGAGTTATAAGAAAATGCAAAAATAACGACACGGCGCATCTTAAAAATTATTTCTACATATTGGGTAGAATTAAAAAAAAAAAAGAAGTAAGCGTCTCAGAATAATTTCATTTTTTCTCCAATTCTAATCCTCCATTCGCCATGGGAAAATGCATCGCTGATTGCAACGTGGAAATTAGTTTAGCACGAAGCGCTTTAGAACTCGGAGACTCAGTTGATTAGACAGAAGCTGCTTGTTTGCCGGTGGCCCGGATCGTTTGCACTTGCACTTGCACTTCCGTTAGGGGATCCCCCTGAATATGTCGATAAAGAATTGACCATCAATCAAGTAGATGGCGTTCTCTTAACATTAAAAATAAGGATTAGACACTTTTGTAGTTTTTAAATCGCATGGTAATTTTATCCGAGGGTAGGAACATCTAAAGGCACTTCCCTTCATTGAATTTCAACGTGTGTTCACCATTTTGCAGAGGGCGAAACGCTTCTTGGATTTCATATTTTCTTAACTAGACGTCGATAACGAAAATCCAAGAGCCAACCCACGTCATCTCCGGCCGTCCATCCTTCGTCCGCACCCCCATGCCAACCAGACGCAGGCCAATTATTTTTTCATCGGAAACTGACCACCCGGTATGACCTGGGAGTTGAGATGGACCAGTACCACCTCTACCAAAAGGAGAGCTCTGACGGAATCCATCATAAAAGACGATAGCTTGCAACTGGGAAGCGCAACCTCAGGTGCTGATCCTTGGGGTCGCATAAAATCAGCAACCGCAACCGGATGCACCAGCCTCCCCCCGGCTCCACAGCCTTCTGGCTCTGTCCAGCAGGCCGCCGTTATCTCAGCCGGACGTCTCCGTCGGTTAACTCGGTACCTCTCGACGTAACTCAGTAGGTCGAGACCATCTCTTCACGGCTGATTCGTGCATCTTGAATGAACAATAAAAAATCTTCCGGGATCGTAGCTTCCGTGCGACTCGAAGGGACCCAGAGGACGAGAGCGCTATCTGAATCGCTAGCTGGAGTCGTTCACAATGTACGTACACAATATACATTTCAGCCCCTGGCAACTTTCAAGGAACGATTCCACGCTTGAGAGTATTTTCATCCGTTTCATCCTTCCTTCGTTCTTGTATACATGTCACGCCGGTGTCCCAGGGAATTCGGCACGTTTCCATCTCTTTGACAAATGGTAGGTCAATCTGTTTAGCCCTTCGAAGAATTACGAGGATGAGAAAGTATTGGTTTAAGTGACCCTCGAATTCCTTGTGCTCTGAATTTTATTAAAATTCCATCCCACATTTTTTACCTGCTATTTCTTCAAAACGAATATTTTGGACGTTTCCACTTTTTTTTTTTTTCTTCAGAGAATCGAAAAAACTCGCCTTACAAATATTTTCCTCTGTCCTAACCTCGACGGTACAAATTTAAAATGGTCACCAGGTAGCCAACCGTACGGGTACGTCAAGTTGCCGTAGAATTCTCTAGCCAGATATATTTTCTGTTTCAAGAAGGACTGCTGGAGCGCACTGAGAAATAACCGAAGAACGGAATAGAAATAAACTAAGTTTGGTAAAGTAGTTCACGAGAAAGAAAAAAGGAGTATATTGGGATAGGGGAGAGATCGATTTACGAAAAAGGATACCTTTGTTGAATTACTTGAGCGAGTCCAGTATCGGGTAGTGCCAACTTTCAGAGAATATCTAAAATGTTGAGAGTAAAAAAAAAAATTACTCAAACTTTCTTTTTTTATCGTGATAACAGGATGCTACGTTTCCAAGGTCCACTGATATTACGATCTGTCGCTCCAATGTAAATTGTGAACTTTTAACTGAGCACATGCAATACCGATAAAGTAACTCTAATTTCATTGACTTTCCAGAACTTCACTGATGCCAAGGTAAAATTTCTTACTTTCACGTGACTCTCTATCAGCCGTCCAGCTTTACGACCTTCTTGAAAGCTTCGTTTGCATTTATAGTAGCAGCAACGGTGTAGCATAATATTTCAGGACTAAAGGAGTAACAAGCTGCGCCGTGAAACAACTCGACGATTATTTCCTATCTGCTGTCCCTTCGACGTGGTCTTCTGCAAATGTTTGAATTTCACGCAAGCGTGCCTCTATGCAAAAATTGGTATAATCCGTATAAGACACGTCTGCAGACCTTTGACACGAAAGGTAAAGATAAATTTAAGAAAACTTTAGATCCACAGTGATCATATATTATTTTATATGTAATCATGTAATAGTTAATTATATAATCAGGTACCAGTTAGAACGAATTCGAGAGCTTTTCGATTATCAATAAAATATCGATCGACTTGACGCACTGCTTTTTATTCTACCAATACCCGCGTGCCTTAAGAGGTTAGGGATTTTAGATTTTTTTTTTACCCAAAAATACACTCAACTCCTCTTTGCATCTCTAAGGAGTTCATAGTCCCTGCTCTTTACTGTTATTCAAGAGTATCAATAGAATCTTGAATTCCATTGTCTCTCAGGCCGAGAAGTACTTGCGAGTTAGTGAGATCCAATTCCGAATCTCAATAATCCGTCCACAGTGCGTACAGACGAGGGTGGATTCCAGCTTGAGAAAAAAGAGAAACATTGACTTTATAGAGGATCAAAGGATTTACGCAGAATCCTTCAAGTATCAGGTATAAAAATTATTACTAGAGTAGGAATGGTTGGTAGATATGTGGACGATCCGGATAAACATTTATATGGAGTGTAAAAAAATAATTCCGATAAGATCTGGTCCGATCAAGGTTAACAGAGGATTAACTAACGAGATTAGACAAGATGCTGGTATTTTCCGAATTTTTACGACTAGCGGTATCGGGCTGGTTAATCTTAGCAGATAATCGACGGTTCATTTTTTCTGATATCGAATTAATTTTACGAAAATTATTGTTAACGTCGCTAGAAATTAATTCTCTAAATATTAAATACTTTCTCGGGTAATCGGAACTGTACGTTTTTCTCCGTGTAAAATAAGGTCGCACAGCTTGTTGCGAGGATGATAAGGTGATAAAAGTATCAACTATTAATATTCTTGGCTATAATTAGCGACTTAATGCGAATAGATTATATGTTGTTGATTTCTTTTTTTTTCTTTCTAAAACCGTCTTAAGGAATCGACACTTTCCGTTACGAAACACTCCAGGCGACATTCTTGAACGCGACCTTTGTTATTTACACGTAGATACTAACCGACTGTCTCGCTGCGACGCTTCGAGGATGAAGGACCCGATTGTATCCATTAAACAAGGACAGCTGCGTGGAATCATCGAGGAAAATGTTGACGGGGGAGAATTTTACTCCTTCAAGGGAATTCCGTACGCTAAACCTCCCATTGGAGATCTTAGATTCCGAGTGAGTATCATGACAGACTTATTCTCCGTTTCGTGGTGACGCGTGCAGTTTGGCAACATGGCCGCTGGACGAGAGCGGCTGGAGTAGACGACGTCACCGTGAAGTAGCCCTAGCGGGAATATTTGCAACTAAATTTAACACTGATCATACCGACCTTTCTTTATAAACGTATTTTTGACTCTAAATCAGTCAAATGATCGGTCGATGGTACGATTAGTTTTAATACGATTTATTGATTGTAAAGACTGTTTTATATATTTAATAGTGTTTTATAAGCTTGAAAAAGGTAAAATTGTTTTATCGAGTGATGATGTAACTGACGAAATTGTTTTTCTGGTAATTAGTTAGTTTACACTTTTAATTAGGATCCAGAACCACCGGAATCATGGTCAGGCATCAGGGACGCTTCTAAACACGGACCTAGTTGTCCACAACACGATATGATAACTCGTACTATAATTGGTAGTGAGGACTGTTTATATTTAAATATATATACGGAATCCATTGATAATGAAATTCTTAAACCTGTCATGGTGTGGATACATGGTGGTGGATTTAGTACTGGATCTGGAAACGATGATTTGTACGGTCCTGATTACCTTGTCAAAAAGGACATAATCCTCGTCACGATAAATTATCGTTTAGGCGCATTCGGTAGAGTATATTTGATAAATATTTTTTTTTAAATCTAAAATACGTCTACAGGATTTTAATAAGAATAATTTTTTTGTCACATTTTAGGCTTCCTAAATCTAGATCACGAAGTGGCTCCAGGAAATCAAGGTTTGAAGGACCAGGTACAGGCTCTTGTATGGATTCGTGATAATATAGAAAGTTTCGGTGGAGATCGAAATAACGTGACAATTTTTGGCGAAAGTGCTGGAGGCGCATCGGTTCATTATCTGACACTTTCCCCATTGGCGGATGGTGCGTAAATATTATTTAATAAAAATACTATTTTTTATATTATAAACATTTTTTTTTCTAGGCTTGTTTCACAAGGCAATATCTCAGAGTGGGGTTGCTATAAATCCATGGGCAAACCTTTGGGATAATCCTGAAAGATTCGCATATCGACTTTCCAACAGTCTAGGAGGAAAGTCCTTTGATCCTGTAGCGGTTGTGGAATTTCTAAGGACAGTTGATTCTCACAAACTTGTACAAGCCCAAGAGAAGCTCCTGACACCAGAGGTAACCTTAAGCAGCATTCACATATTAAACCCAGTCGTTCTACGGTTGCTTTTAAAGTGCTTGAACTTTATCATTAGGAAAAGATACAAAGCGTACGACCTTTTGTTCCTGGAATGGACGTTAAATCAAAAAATCCTTTTTTGTCAAAACCCCTATCAGCAGCTACGCGAACAGGCACAAGGGTTCCATTTCTTCTAGGATACAACAGTGACGAGGGTATCTTTTCACTCGCAGGTATCGGGAGTCTCGTTCCTTAGTTTATTTTTGTATTTTTATATTCATTAAAAATAATTAAAAAATTTATCACCGTCGATCATTTCAGTTTCAGGCCTGACCGAAGAGGCCTTTGAGAAGGTTGATGCTGATTTTCAAAAATATCTTCATCCGAGTGTACTGAGCGACAGGAAGGCAGGTCGCACGACTGCCGAGAAAATACGTAATTATTATTACGGAGGCGAAAGAGTGAGCTTTAGAAATTCTGAAAAATACGCGGCAATGTGCGGAGATGTAAATTTTATCAATGGAATCCAAGACGTGGTCGATATCCAAGGAGAATTAGGAAAGAGTCCAACCTATCTCTATAGATTTTCATACGACAGTGGACAGTCCCTGATAAAAATGATATTCAATTTGGATTTGCCTGGTAAATTTTCATATCTATTTTACAGCTCTTATCAAACCTTTGATTGATCTCTGTCGATATTTTCTTTTTTTTTTCTCAGGCACAACTCACGCGGACGATCTGTCCTACGTATTTTACGCGAGACTCCTGAAGAAGCTCAACTTCGAGCCTCCGAAGGTTGGCAGCACTGAGCGAAAAATTCTTCAACGTTTTACACAGATGTGGAGCGATTTCGCCAGAAGCGGGTATTGTTCCTTGCAATATTTATTTCCAGCTGTTCGCACGGTCGCATCCCGTTGCTCTCGTAATTTACTGGATCGTTTCTGGACCGACTGCTCCGCTGCGTGCAATTTCGATTTTATTTATTGCCACCTTCGTAACCTTCGGAACAAAATTTTAGCGTCCCTTCTTATAGTCACTCGATACGTACAGAATTGTAGTCGCAGGAAATTCTGTTTCCTGTTAGAAAAGAAAAAAACAAAAAAACTGTCTACGTTACAACTGGAACTAAAGAAAACATTTAACGTGTTTCAGAAATCCGACGCCGGTCGTTAGCGACCTGATACCCGTTACTTGGCGTCCCGTAGGAAGGAAACTTGAAATGCATTATCTGGATATCACGGAAGATTTGAAAATGGGTATTAATCCTGACGCGGAGAGACGCTTGTTCTGGAATAAAATAAGAAACAAATTATAAGTCAGGCGAAACGACTGCGCGTTGTAATATTTAATCGCGGGAACAGTTTAAATTTGGCTGATTGCGAGTTTCGGAGAAAAAAAAAGAAAAATACGTTTTCAAGTTTTTACTTTTTTTCATTTTGCAAGAAATTATAACAGGGCAAATGTCGTTTCTCTCGTGTCTCGTCTCAACGACGCTCCGAAAATCTTTTCACATTAAACGTAAAATCTTATGGGAAAAATTTTCGTATAACGAGATTTCCGATATGAATGTTACGGAGCGAAGAAATAGAAGAGAAGCAGATGGAAGCTTTTTATTTTTGAATATTTTTTTTTCTATTATGTAAATCTTATTATTCTGTGTTTTCTAAAATATATGGTAAATCTTGACGCGATCTATTAAGATCATAAACTCTCTACACTACGTTATCTCTTATCGCATCACTTCCGGCCTTTCCTGCTGCTATTTGTCGTCGCATTCGGTTATCAAGTTCCTGTAGATATTAACGCTATAGGAAATACGAGAATTTTCTTACCGAAGCTCGAATTGAAAATCACGGAGTTGTGGCTGCACTGAGAAATGAAATATCTCATGGGAGACATGTCTTTTCTCCTTTATCTCTATGGGATATATATAAACTACGAGTGAGGTTATGTGCGCACTGCCACAAACCCATAAGTATATTATATATGTGTATATAAACTATGGGAGAGGTTATATGCACACGACCACGGACACATAAACATATTACACATGTATATATAGGAATTCAGGTTCGTGGGTTTAGCAAGAAAAATCCGACTCGGAATTCCCTATATAGGAAACAGGATTCCCTAGAATATTGTTTTACGATTCAGCGATTTAAATTGAATTTTTCAGTGACTGAAAGCACCGTAGATATTCAGTGAAAAAAAAATATACCATATCTTTCCGCACGCGATACGAATAATCAATTGGTCCGATAGAAGAAAAAGTGATTTATAATGCGTGAATAACAAGCGATTAGTCACGTTTAAAAAAAAAACCGATCATAATATTAAACAAGTTTAACGAACAGATATTTAAAAGTTTATTCTTATCGCGAGAAAATATCAAACGGTCGTTATCCGTGAAACTCTTGATTCGCAGAATTCGGTGAGTAATTTTCAATAAAGCGAAACAAGTGCGAGAGCTTTATCTTAAATTCATGGAGAAACTTAATATCGTGACGGTAGCGAGGTAAGAAGAATGAAGAATAAAGCTATTGTAAAGTCATTGTTCTCTCTTGTTATAAAACTCTTACCGTGTTGGTGATCGGCACTGAATGCGTCATTGTTATCCACTTTTATATAGCTATTAGTGGTTACGATTGCATTGGCAGATTTTGCATCGGAATGTTTAAAAATACACGGTGACTCTGTCCCATGGTTTTTCTATTACCGTCGCATAGAAATGTCGGAGTACATTTCCTTATGTGCTTCTGGAATTTGACTCAGAGGAATGTGAATTCCTGGTACATGAGCGTGTCGTCGTGAAAGTCGTCCCGTGTAATATATTGCAACCGCAGGTAGAAAAGCACGTTAAATATATATATTCGTGGTACGAAAAAAAAAAGAAAAAGATTCGTGAGCTGTCGTGGACGTAGCGCGAATTGCGCAGTGAAATGCTGCCAGTGGTGGCGGACTAGCATTACCGGACAGACATGTGATAGAGCGTGTCTCGAAGGTTAAACCGGGTCGCGCTTACAATTAGAACAAGAGGCAGTTATGAATTTGGTGGCTTTGAAAAGGTGACATTTTCGAAAAACATATGAAAAACGGACTCGAGTTATTGCGGCGTTTATTATTGAAAGTGCGCTCGGACGGTAGAACTTTTTTTATTCTTCTCGGTTGTTTTCGGTGTGCTTAACCTAAATTGGTCAGTTGTCAAATACCAAGTTGAAACCACTTCCTGGTGATCGGGAGGCTGCTATTTGTGATAGAAGGGAACTGTAGCTTTTGGATACTTAACGTATTGTGGTAGGGATTGTGCTTTGCGTGGAGTTGTTTACTAATAGGCTTTTCAAGATCGTGCCGTTAAAATTGGAACAGGATGGAATTCGAGGCACCTTATCTGGAGGCGATTCAAGCAGTGCCGGGGAAAACACCTGGTGAGAAATATAGGACGATAAAATTGGCTGCTAGACGCATTGCTGATGCTGTCAATGCTGGTGGAGATTTTGGTAGTGTTATTGAATCTGTCGAACTACCTAGTCTGTTGCAACCGATTGTAAGAGTGGAGGTTGCTAATATCCTGAAGCAGCACGAAGGAATAACTACTGCTCTTAAGAGCGATGATGTTAATGTGATAAATAGAGCCTTTCAAGCAAAATGGTTTTTTAATGGGAGTTTTAAAGATATTGTAAATGAAGAATATTTTGCCAATGAGCTATTACCTTTTGTATCGCTAAACACTAGAGCGAGAATGATACGAACTCTGGCTAAGTGTCTTACTAAGGAGAATGAACTGACAGAGAAATTGTTCAAGATTGTTTCTGATCGGTATGGAATGGAGCAAGCGATGCCATTATTAGCATCCTGCAATGCAGATTTTGTATACACGTTAGTCGTAGAAAAAGATGTTATATTATCCAACAGACTAGTTGAAATACTATTCAGAGTGCATCCCGATATGGTAATAAAATATCTGATGCTTAGTAAAGCAAACGATAACACTGTAAGAAAGTTACATTGTCCCAACCTATGGGAGTATCAAAGCTTCTTACCAAAACTTGTTAGGAATCACGTGAAAGCCTTCACAGAATTGTTTGAATACCATAATTTCAAAGTAAAATTAGGAAATAAGTGCGCTGAGATGTTTCTCAAAAATGCTACTGAGACACTCATTGAAAAACCAACTCAGTACTTACCAATGCTGCCATTAAAAATAGTATCGGCCAAACTAACAAAGACTCAATTCCGAAATATGTTTCGCAATCTGATGCCAAAAGATATTCAAGAGTACTCGTTTGATGAAGTTCTTGAATACTTGGATCACTACCCCGAAGTCGAAAGGTTACCATTAATATTAGAAACATTTGAGGAGGTATACGGACAAAATCTCTTAAAGTGCAAGGATTTGATAACAATTAGACTATTGAGGATCCTTTCAGCTGAGGATCGTATCGAGCAAGCAAGAATCAAATTACGAAAGACACCGGAATTCAATTTGACTGATTTCAAATATTCCTGGATATGTTACCTACCTGTGGCCGAATCAATTCCAGCCATAAAAGCAGAGATCAGCACAGCTGATGTCGTTGAGGATCGAGCATGTCTGATCAATCATTTATTTTATACCTGCGCCGTCAACGAAGACAATGACGCTCTCCTGGATGTACTTAAATATTTTGTCAACAGACACAGAAATGAAAATGAATGGTTGAGATTCAACGTTTTATCGAATCTCATGGAACTGCGCAATATCTCGTCTCTCGGAGAGGAGCACTGGAATGTCCTTAACGAGATCATCACAGTCTTAAACGTTAAAGACAAATTGCTCTTTTCTCCAGATGTAATGTCTAGTCTTATAATCGAAGGAATCCATTACAATTTGACTCACGGACTTCCAATAGAAGAGAAGATAGAGTTGCTAGCAGAAATAAAGGTAAAGGAATATCGAGCACAGTGGAATATACTTGAGAAGTTTCCAGAGTTCGAGCGACAATGCCTAGACATGTTTTTGAAAATGATACCAAAGAAGTACCTGCACAACATCGAAGTATGGAAGTCTCACAGGGACGATACCATAGAGAAGTTACTGGAAGCTATTTACGACTTCAATTCCAGGAACGCAAGATCGAATAACAAGATGGAGAAAATAATGTTAAAGAGTTATCCATGGTTATTGGAAGAAATAAAAGCAATACTTCTTCAGGATAATAATAAAGTTTACGTCCGGTGTCGCATAGAAAAAATCATTAAAGAACACGAGCCCGATCTCTACAAGTCCTGGCTAGGTCACGAAAAAGAGATTGTTGACGTAGACTCCGGTGAAGCGTTGGCGCTCCTGAAGAAGGACTATGAAAAGATTTTAAAAGATTGGAAAGAATATTTGCAACAAATAAGCAGGTTATGTAACTCGAAGCGAGCGATAACATTTGTCAAATCAATTCGCTGGTACCAAGAAGTACCTATAAAATTTGTCCAGCAGTGTCGACAGGAATTACTCGAGGAAAACAATCCAAACGTCATAATGCCCTTGGCTATACTTTTGCACGGATCAACGTTCACGACGATGATCGAGCCTTTAGTGCCAACGGGATCCACGTTGAATATCGAAAAGGAATCAGCACAGACAGCCTACCGCATTATGCATAACATTGCCGACGCGATAAAGCTGGTAAATCCACCGGTTCCTTTGAACATCGTCTCGAAATATTGCACCGGCGATTACTTACAGCTTGGTCTTCGTGCCTTAATAAATGTCTGCCGACATACCCCATGTCCCAGCATACTCTCCTTCGCCAAAGGGATGGTGGACAGTCCTGTCTCCGTGAAGAAGCACGGAATAAGACTGGTCTGCATGGTAGCCACCATGAAGGAGCTTCACGAGTTCCTGGGTGATTTGTGGAAGCAAGAAACGCATCGATCAATTCGACAAGTCATTTTCGCCAACATTCAGGAACTCTTCGCGAAGAATCCCTCCGATGAAACTTGGCAGCTCGTAGCAGAAGCTGTTGAAGATTTGAAGCCAACGGATAGTCGACCGCTGGAGGACGTCGTCAAGCTGACAACAATACCCAACAACTACATACTGGAATACATTCAGCTGATCTTGCGCACAGCCGAGGATAAATTCCCAACGTTAATCCGGAACAAAATCGTCAGTTCGTTACTGCGAAATGTCACCTCACCGATCTGCACGCTGCTTCCCGATCAAGTCGTGCAGTCAATTCTCACCAAGTATCTCTTCCCCGAGACGTACGACAAAAATATTGTCAACGCTGCAGAATCTCTCTTCATGTACACCTATCTGGTTCAAGGAAGCAAGGAGCAACTTCAGTCAAGAATGAACTTTCTGTCTGGTCACATGAAAACGCGTGTAAAAAAATTCTGGAATGTTCCTCACCCGAAAAAAAGCAATTTCCGTCCAATGAACCACATGGTACATGGTTTCCTATGTAATTTGGCGAACACGTGGGCCACGAAGTCGCTGGATGGAGAAATTCTTGAAAATTTCGTTCGTGACATCTCGACCGTCGTATCGCCGCTGGAAAATTTCGAGGGCTACGTCTGTTGTGTTTGCGCGATTCTAGCGGTCGGTTCAAAGTCGCCCTTGGAATTTGGCGAGAAAATCGCCAATAGAGTTAACGATCTAGTGTCGATTTTCTCCTCGGAGACGATTGTGAGAATAGCGAGTTACTTGAAGGACTTTCTTCATCTGCTTACGTTTATGTTTGAGGTTAAGTCAAAGTACGACGAGTCTGCAATCAGTGTGATAGAAGGACTTTTGAAGGTCGATAATAATTTCAATCACATACTGGCAGCCCAACTGTTAGTCACAGTTAAATCTAAGTCGATTGATTTGAGGTACAAGAAAATCATTCAGATTCTCATCGAGAAGAAGCATCCATCTGTCACTGGTATTCTTTACGATCATTTAAATTCTATAGACTGCAGCGATTGCCTCTCGGACGACGACGAGGAATAAACGATTCCCGTACAGAGGAAACGATTATCTTTATATTCGCTAGTTTATTTTCTACTTGATTTTTGTATTTCGTTAAAAAAAAAAAAAGTCATCACTTTTTAAATCAAAAATAGCAATTTGATGCATGACTCGAAAATATTTAGTATAAGGTAAACCCAACAGATTTATATAAATTAATAACGATACACTGGTCATCCTTCGTGCGTTTAATTTTATTTTATATTAGTCGTAAAAAAAAAAATCCCCATGGTACTAAGAGTTCGTTAAATACAGCGATCGTTAAGATTATAATTGATTATGAGATATGTGAGAGAGAGAGAGAGAGAGACAATGATAACCTGAACAAAGTAGAGATTGAAGTTGTTCAAAAAACAAATTCTAAAATATATATATATATACACATAATATATTATACGACTGAATATTATGCTCTCGCAGGGCGCATTTCTATGCGTTTCCTGGGCACCGTGGCTTCCGTATTACAAAGCAGTCCTTTTCTACGTGCCACCATAAGGACCTCGTGCCTTTCTAATGATATTGTATTTTTATAGTCACCACAAGTAAACAATTAAGTCATAACCATTGTGATAATGCAGGGAGGGAGAAATATATATATTTTTTTTTTTTTTTCAAATCCCAAGTCTTGTCGCTACAATTTTACTGTTAAGTCAAGAGTCATCTATGTATATTAAAATCTTCGCGTTGATGCTTGTGGATATATATTTTTTTTTTTTTTTTCGAACATTCGTCCTAAGAATTTAATACAAAGATTCGCGCGATCGCGTGCATCGTCACGTGTCTAATGTTTGTTATGAAAATTAATAAATAAACGTTGCATATAAAAATCTGCCTTGTTCGTTAAAGATTCGTCCAAAAGAAGCTTGCGTATTTCTTTAATATTACAAAATTGTCTATATACAATTGTATGTACAGCTATTGGAAGTATCTGGAACGACTGTGCCTTTTATCTGATCAATCGATCTCCCGAACCTTAACCTCAAATTCAACCCTGAACTGTTAACTGTATAATCAGTTCGAAAAGTCTAGAACGAGCAAACATGTTTACCAATTCGCAGCTTCTGGCTTCGAGGATCTTTCGAGGAACTGTCCTCCAGCGACTTTGCAATAATTTTTCACGAATTTCTATTTTTCCGTTATTTTCGATAAATTAACCAAAATTTCAATCTCAGCCAACGAGTCGCACGTAAATTCTTGACATTGACTATGAAAGATCCATTAAAATTATCGAGACTGTCTTCGAGTCAATTTCACGACGTTTCACGAGACAGTAGTACCAACCTAGCAAAATGAAATTCCACTAGAGTCCTACGTACGTCACAAAGAGAACCAGTGTGAATCGGTCTTGAGAAAAAGCGAAGCTGTATATCGAGATTAAGTTTCTTTCCCAAGGGGGTGACCGCTGGGTCGCAATCAGCACTCGGAGATATTTATTAATTATGTAGAAAGGTAAAAGTCACTCGAAGCTCTAGAACACTGACAATTCAGTGTCACCGCGTGTAAGTAATAACGGTTGGAGGTTAGCTGGCTAAATAAATACATATCAGCCGTATACGATGGACACCATATTTGTTATCAGTGAAGGTAAATATATCAAAAACAAGGACTAATATATTTAAAAGAAAATCAATTTCAGCCCAGAATTACAATCTGAATGAATATCTTACATTGACGTGTACGATGGATTCCCTGCGTATTATCAGTAAAGGTAAATATATCAAAAGCAAGGTCTAATATATATATATATATTTTAATCAACTTTATCTCAAGCTTACAACCTCAATGAATATTTCACACCGAATGGTGCGATAGACAACGTTATTCTTGAATCGTATAGTCTCGATCAAACGGCTGATTAATCATTTACAAATTCGAACGATATTAACTGTACGTTTGCGGGTCTTTTTAGCGGATAACAAGCTTATCGGTACATCTGCGACTCCTAATGGACAGTCCGGTCGATAATCGATGGTCTAGTCAATCAATCTGTCTTATGCAACGTGCAGCGATACGTGTTGCTTATGGAACATAATGTACTTACAGGAGGTGTCAAATCCTGTCACGAAATCAGGACACGATGCATATGCACTGGATCCTGCAGGAGTGTTCGGCCAGCAGGACCATCCGTCGAATATGCCAGGACAGTATGGCTCTGAAATGATAATAGAGAAAAAAACATTTTTTTTTTTTGACAAATATTTTTAGGTATAAAATATACTGGTTGATTTTTTTTTATTTAAATCTATCTCCCGTGTTATCAGGACACGCTGATACGAGATACTTGATACTGCGTTGTCTGAGACTTTGCAAGTTTAAGTTTGATAAGTTAGCTCTGGGGAATTGATGGAAGTTTTGCTTTGTGCGACAAAAGGGTGTCTTCCCTTGTGGTTGTGAGAATTTCTCTCGTGTCTTGGAATTGTGTCGCTTTAGAAACAGTGACGTATGTGGACATGTATACTGTATGTACAATAAAGATTAGATATGTGTGTGTGTATATATATATATATATAGACTGCTGGTCAATACTTTGTAAAGGACAATAAGCTTAGTTATGTCCATTTTGTAAATGACGAGTAAAATTGTCAATACGATGCACGTTAGACAATAATAATTCTGAGGTAAATTACGTAACGAATATGTCCTGCAATCGATTCTGAATATCGAACAATGTTCGAGGATCAATCAATCGCGGCGTAAATTTCGTTCGAGACGAAGCTCGCGTCTTGGATGAAATTCTGTAGAAGAAAATTCAATATTTCAGGAATTAAAGGCACTTTCGGCCCTCATAGAATTTCTCATTGACCCTCGGTAATTTATACAGTGTGTTTACGGGATGGGGAGTTTTAACAAAATGGAACCCGTAGCTTCGAATCAATTTCCGGTCTGTCGATTCCTTATCAAATATTCACATAGTAAACCCGGATTTGCTTCACACTCTGATAAACATCAGTTAGGTTCAGTCAGTATCTTTTGTCTGTAAATCAATAAAAAATGAACGACGCCACGGTACACCCGTTGGATATCTCACAATGGAATATTCAAGGCACGAAATCTTGTTCAATTTTTTTTTAAGGCTCTTTCTACCTCCCTTAAAAAATCCTGTCACTTTGTACGTTGATCCTGCGTGGGATATATTGAGATTTCCAGATTTCACATGGGCGTTTTTTTTCTTTTTTCCCGGAGAATAAAGGGAAAAGGAGAAATACGTGTAAAAGCCGGTCAAAGTGAAAGACGCGATTGTTGTATTTCAGTGTCGAGGGGAAGCCGATCGTTAATCTGATTGTCGATCTGTAGGGGAGAGGAAGGTTAGTCGTCAATTTTTTTTTTTTTTTTTCAAAAATTCTCAACCTCATGATTGATTTAAAAATTTTTTTTTAACGAAATACTCATGTGACTCCGAGAGCCAATTTGTACGTCCCAATCGCAAAGACGACGTATTTGCAGCTGTCGGTTCGAAGGTGGGTGCGCGGGGATCAAAGGATCATCTTTCGCTCTGGAGTGACGATTCTGTCTCTTTCTATTTAAGAGATAGATACGCTCTTAGAACGAACCCCCGTTATATTTAGCTCCGATCTTCTCCGACGTCCTTGTTAAAGAAAAATTTTTCTTTGAGCAAGCAAGACAAATTCCATACGGCGGGGGATAAAGATTTCATTTGATATCTCGAAATGACAATATACCACGTTGGACGTGACGCTAAAGCGAACTTTTATAATTTTACTGTTGCGTGGCAATGATATTTTTTTCATAGGTTGGCAGCACGCAATGGTACAGCGCATAGGCAATTCATTGCCCAAGGATTGCACATGTATGGTAAGTTTGTAAAAATTAAAATAAAAATGACTCAAAAAACAGACTCTAGGTTAACCAAAGTTCTTACGTGATACCAATTTTCCGACCAGTACAAATAAATTGTGAACACACCCTTAAAAAGGAAGCTCCTGACGTAACGTCTTATTAAAACTTTATTCGACTCCTGAATTCAAAATGCATTCCAGGTACGATGAATAAGTAGATATAGATATGCAGATAGCGAAAAATCAGTATTCCGCACGTATCATCGGTGACTCGAATCTTCGCAGCCGCACATATTTTCATTCTACTTATGTAACAATTTATTTATGCACATCCTACAAGAATTACGTAACGGAAGATGCACCTGTATTACGTTTCTGTTTGATTAGTTAATTAATGACGTGTCAGTAAGTCCAACAGTCGGATCGCGAACGTTATTTCCCAGTTGGAGCTTCCCGGATAAGCCGTAAAAGTTAGTGGCGCTGCTAGTCACCAGGATCGTAAAACGACTTGGCGTTCGTACTTGGTGAATTTGTAATCATTGTTCGAGGCTGTAAAGAAGATCGTGGTTTTTGTGACTGAAATTAGAATTCTATAAATAGTAAATACTCTTGGGAATATTATCTAATCTCGCCGCTAATAAAGTACATGAACGGACATTATTGTGATAGTTTTTAGATTAAAACTGCCATAATTCGTTTCGAACTCGTGACAATTCTAATTGTCTAG
>JARQSV010000009.1:35070-53992 GCA_030142285.1 Calameuta idolon | reverse complement strand
ATTATGGATTTCGCATCGATCTCTGTGCCTTTTGTAAAATCCAATTATCCCGAAATTTACAAGAATGCCAAGTTCCGTGCTGCTGAATCTTCTCGACGGATTCTGAGTAATAGCTGAAGCAGCACTTAAGCCGAACTACCCTGATACGTAATTAGCATCTGAATTATTAAGGATTAATTCAACCAATCAATTACAAGTTAATTCACATTCTCCTTACTGTTTACATCCTTAAGTTCTCTCAATCGAGATAATTAAATTCTATTTTTAACTACAAAAAATCCATCCGAAATCTATCCGGACTCTCGAATTTTCTAGTATCGAATTTTGTCAAGAAATCATTCTCAAACTTAAAATGCCTGACGATGAATATTTATTTTCCAAAATTTCGAAGCAAGGTCTACAAAAATTTTTTTTATTCAATTTTTACAACAAAGCAATATTGCGCATCTTGAAAATCAGGCTTATTCATTGTCATGGGTGAGTTTTCATTGACTCAGTTATTTTTGGTTTCGGGCGAACTGCACAAAGTCAAAAAGGTATACGGAAAAATACGTAAGAACGCGCGAAACCCTTTGTTATTTTATTTTACGAATAAAAAGCTTTTCGTTAAACAGAGCAGCAGAGTGCCGGCATTGTTTGTTTCATTTAATTGCATTTTTTACGGCTAAAAATACTCTGTTTCTTCTCAGGCTCAAACACCTTAACACAGGTATCAGAATTTCCTGTGTAAATTCAATTCGAAATATCGAATTAGACGCGGTCGGCGGTAGGTATACAAAGGTAGGTATACACATACACACTTTTGTCACTGATACCAAAAAATGTCTGCTACCTTTTGCGAATAAACTAACTAGACTTCCGGTAAAAAGCTTTCCGTCTTACCTTTTAGCAATGGCGTCTCACATCTATATTCTAACCTTCCAGTCTCCACACGTACAAAGTTGCGTATCTTTTGCATTCCTATGATAAGTTTCGGCTTCGCCCTGTTTCGCGTACGAATTTCGGTAAAACTAAAGAATACTTGTGCGTCTTGAAGTTGGCTGCGAAATATATATATATATAATGTAAATAGAGGAAGGCGCATTCTTAAGTTTAGCCCAAATGCCTCAAGGAGTCATGAAGTAGAATTTATAAAAAATGTATTTTCCAAAAGCGGAAGACTAGACCATCAGACCATTCGCTGTCTAGATATCATCCTGAGGGTATCGAGTTTCCGGTTTAACGATTCTTCGAGGTACAATCTTTTATTACGTAAGCTATACGTGCCCGTAGGTTGCGTGGCTTTCCTCCAGTATTTACTTCACTTTCTTTAATTCCTCCTCGGCAATTTCACCTTAGACTTTTATCGTTACTGCGTTTTATTTTCTTTGACCCTCTTCCACTTAATCTTACTTTGCTTTCCGTATGCCTCAGCGTGCATCGCACTGAAGTAGCGCGAGTAAAGTTTTCAGCCGGCGGGATCAGGTCGATCGAGCTATCGAGCCTGTTACGTGTTACGGATACACGTAGGAAGCGCAGCTCACTTCAGCTCGTTCCGTCGCACTTTTGCTTCGCTTCGCTGTTGACTGTCGTCGAGGTGCGAATTGCTCAAATTTTTTTTTTGTCTCGCGAGCAAAACACGAATTGAGGAGCTTTGTCGAAAAAGGCGACAGGCGCTCGAAATTCGGTAAAAGTGTTGTCCAAACTGGTGGAAAATACAAAGTACGAAATGTGGAAAACAAAAAATAGTTTGGACAATACTTTTACCGAATTTCCAGCGCCTGTCGCCTTTTTCGATGCAGCTCCTCAATTAATGGCACGAGAGTGAGAAAGTATTTTGACGAAAATATTTCGATGAAAATATTAATTGTCCCTTGTCTGACATTTATGAAGGAAATGAAATTCCAGGTAAAATTTGACGCTTCATTGAAAATTACAGATCGAGAGTTTTCATGAACTTTAAATATATATATATATATTTTAATAACAGCTGTTCCAGCATACCGATTGCATATTAGATACTTTGGTTTGAGAAAATTCAAAATAAAGCTCGTTGCCCGCGGCTCGATTTATTCTTATGTGAAATTTTAACTGAATTTCTTCGTTTCACTTTAATACGGATTTACGCTATTTTTCCTATACGATAAGATGCGAGTACGAAGTTTTTCCTGTTTTTTTTTACTTCTTATTTTCCAATTCAATTTGTCATTTTCTCATTTTTCTTTTCCTATTTACCCGAACTGGCAGTACCGACGAACGGAATGTCCTGGGCTTTAGTATTTTATTTTTATTTTCACCCTCGTTCGCAGGGGAAAAAAAAAACTTTCCTTCTGCCAGCTTTCTCCGAAACACTCGTCTGATCCTATGAGCGGGGAAGCCCCGGAATATTTAACACTGCCGACTTACCACTTCGGGGACGAAGCGTGAGAGAGCGAAGAATAAAAATGGATCTTCGAGCTGGCACAGTCGATAATGGCGGGATTTTCAAAAAAAATAAAACTAAGTATTTTCACCATCCAAAATCGTAATATCTTGTACAGCCCTAGAGGAGGGACCCTGGTTAGAGACTGTCGTCCTTAATTTCCGTAAAATGAATTAATATTGAAAATAATAAAAAAATTATTAATATTCAAAATCATTTAAATCTTCACAAAGAAAAAAAGAGAAAAGTCCTATTTGCAATTTCGCAAACGTCTATGGAAGCTCAACTATGCCATAGATAAAATCGAAGAACATCAACTCTGTTATCTAATTTTGAGTTACATAATATATCTTTGACAGCCCGACCTCCTATATCAGTATTTAGTGAGCGTGCTGCCATTGGCCGCGGGCCGATATAATTATTCAGTATACGGTAAACCTACAAGCGACAGCAGCCAGTCCAAGTAAGTCCTTAAGCTGGTCCTGATCGCGAAGAAGAAAAAAAAAAAAAGAGCCAAAAAATTTATGAAAAAATTATCCCTACGGAAATCGAGTGTCTGTGACGATAATGAATTTACGAAATTTCCTTGTTCCTTTATTGACGTCAATAATCGCGACGTCCTGCAACGGATTTCGAATATTGGCGATATTTCCGTTCAGTGCAAAAAGTCATTTCGTCATGTTCGAGGAACTTGGGAAAAGCTTAGCCCGCGCGGGACATCAGGTGGACGTCGTGAGTCTCTTTCCCCAGAAGGAAAAATTTCCCAATTATACGGACATAGTGACACTGAAATGGGACTTCCCCGCGTTGGTGAACAACATATCGATCGACTACATGGAGAATCAATTTGTGGCAAATTTGATTTCGTTCATGGCCAATATGGCGGGATCGAAAATTTGCAATAATTTGAATCACCCGGATATTTTGAAGATTGTCAAAAATCCACCCAAGGATCCGCCCTACGACGTCTTCATCACCGAGGTAGTATCTCTCATTTTTATAAAGTTTAATCAGTCCTTGATAAATTTTTTTTTTTTTTTTTCCTACAGATATTCGCTGCTCATTGCTACATGATTATCGGACATCAATTAAAAATTCCAATTATCGGCGCGAGTTCGTCGAGCCTCTATCCTTGGGGAAACGAGATGATTGCCAATCCGCGAAATCTTGCTTTCGCACCTTTCGAATTAATCGCCATGACCCACCCCCTATCGTATTGGGAACGTATGAAAAATTTTATTCTCTACTGGTCAAGCTATCACGAATTTAATTACCTAACGAGTGTCCAGGACGTCACGATAAGGCAGCACTTTGGCGAAGATGCGCCAGGAATTCGCGAACTGGAGAGAAGCGTGTCGATGATATTGGTGAATTCGCACATGAGCGTCAACGGACCGAAACCCGTGACGGCTGGGCTGGTAGAAGTCGGAGGACTCCATATCAGAGACGACGGACCGGAATTGCCGGAGGTAATTTTTGGACGAATTTTATTTTATTTAGTTTTTACGTAAAATCCAAAATTTACACTTTCAGTAATATTTATAGAATTTGCAAAAATGGCTGGACGAGAGTACACACGGCTTCATTTATTTCACTTTCGGCTCCATGGTCAGGATCGAGACTCTGCCCAAGGAGACCCTGGCGATCCTTTACAGATCCTTCGGTAAAATTGCACCGGTACGCGTCCTGATGAAGATCGCCAAACCGGAGGAGCTGCCGGACGGTTTGCCAGGAAACGTTATAACGCAAGCTTGGATGCAGCAGCTCAAAGTACTCAGTGAGTTTGCAATTAAAGATACGAGATTACGTGAAAGCTCGAAAATCCGTCTTCTTGCCAGAGTCGATTTTTATGGATATCATATTTTTTATGAAATTCTACGATTTTTACATAGAGCACAAGAACGCGCGAGCCTTCATAACTCACGGTGGTCTTATGGGGACCCAAGAAGCTATTCACTGCGGAGTCCCGATGATCGGCGTGCCGCTCTTCGCCGATCAGTTCGTCAATATTAATAATTACGTGGAGAAGAAAATCGCCATTTTTCTCGATTACAAAACTATTACCGAGGAGAAGCTGGACGCTGCCATAGACGCGATACTGAACGATCCCATCTACGTGTAAGTTTAAGGATTAAGAAAAAAAAAAATTTGTATACGTTCTTTATATCGCCTCTTAATTTACAGGAAATCCGTACGGGCCATATCGGAGAAATTTCGCGATCGACCTTTGACCGCTGCCGATAACGCCGTATATTGGGTAGAATACATAATCAAACACGGCAGTCGAGCATTAAGATCGCCCGCACTGGATATAACGTGGTGGCAAGAAGCTCATCTGGATGTCTATGTGTCTCTTCTACTGGGTGTCGCAATTATTTTACACGCGATAATGAAATTAGTCGGTGCTCTAGCGAGATTACTTGTCGGTAAAGAAAGTGGCGTTAAGTCGCATTTTAAAAAAAATGACTGATAATTACGTTGCGATATGATCTTTAGCTTTCTTTTTTTTTTTGCCATACGATACCGAACATTGCGAATTATCGTGTCCGGGATAACCGATGATCACGGAGGTTGCGAAACTTCTTGCGTGCTTAGTCAAAAATTCTGTCACGCCATTAATTTCACTCATATGTAATAACGAACGCGGGTCCACAGGTAAATTGTTACGTTCGCGGTAGAAATTAATTTCCAAATTTTTACGTTTATTTTCATTCTTTCGCAGTATCTATCCTTATCAGCTTCGTGGTCGCCGTTAGTCGTTGACAATTGGGTAAGATATACCTTGATGTAAATGAATTTTTTTTTTCGCTCAACAACAAAGCAATGACTGTCCGACATTAAATCTATTGCTGAATATCATTTGACTCGTGAACGAGCAGTCATAGTTCTAAATTTCCTGCAAACGACCAGAGCTTTAACATTAACAAGGCTCAAGATCAGATCGTGCGAAGCTGTAGAGTGGAACTGGTCCTACCAGCGATAAGGAACGTAATCGAACTATGATTTTCCGTGTGACTTGCGATTTTCGCGTAGTAAATGTTTATAGAAAAACTATGAAAAGCAAAATAAATACGAGTATATTTATATAATACATTTTTTTAAGTATCTTTCTATCTGGACGTTGATAACGAAAATTTGAGAACTAATTTGGCTTACTGATCTTTGGGGTCGCGTAAGATCAGCAAACGAAACTGGATGCACGACGGGGAGTGAACGGTCACGAAATGTGCGACCGTTCGGGTTGCTAGGTCGAGGACGAAGCAGGATGGAGAGGGTAGTAACGTGAGAGGGAAGTAAACGTGAGATAAGTAATGTAATTAGTGAGCGATCAATTAAAAATTCAGCCGAGGGAACTGGTGCTAGAGAATCGAAATTTCGCCGGCGGTTAATAAATTGGGGGGATCCTCGTCGGAGCTGGTTCAGTTGATCCGCGAAGTCCGAGTCGCATCCAGGGGACACTCGGGTGGGCACTGCCACTGTGGGGCAAGACTGCATCAACGGAACAGGAGGAGGAAGTCTATAGGGTTTTTCGGGATATTGGGAGAGCAACGCGAGGACCTTTCATACCGGATAGGGAAATTATAAAGAGATAAGACGGGAGTGCGAGGCAATTCGAGGCACCAAGATCGGTGGTCCCAAGAAAGGCTGACTTTGACAATAGTCAAATTTGGGAACTAATAATTCACCCGGACGTCTTCGTTGGATCCTTAGCCTGTAGGTACGTGAGTCTTGGAGATCCTCCAGTACATCGGGCGACAGCCGGGTACCGCATCCTCAACTCGGGTCAGGGGATTCCCCCTGTTGCCCTTAACTGTAACAAAACTAAAATCTGGCCCTGTCCAGCGGGACAGGGCGCTGGAATCTCAATCGAACGTCTCCGCTGGTCCATGAGGACGTCTTCGTCGGGTCCTTAGTGAGTCGGTACGTGACCTTGGAGATCCTCCAGGGCATCGGGCGACAGCCAGGCACCGCATCCTCAACTAGGGTCAGGGGATTCCCCCGCTGCCCTTAACGGTAACAAAACTAAACTTCCACTGCTCTCTGGCCCTGCCCAGCGGGACAGGGCGCTGGAATCTCAATCGAACGTCTCCGCCGGTCCATGAGGACGTCTTCGTCGGGTCCTTAGCCAGTCGGTACGTGACCTTGGAGATCCTCCGGGTCGCCGGTATCTCCTAACCCGGCTCCTCTCCTAACCTCGACTGAGCAATAGCAAATCTCTTTCCGACAGCACTGGCGTAAACGCACGAATAAACCCGAGAGCGTAGCTCCTGACCAGGATGACCACTCGAAGGGAACCAGAAAACGGAAACCTTATCTGAATCGGAAGCTGGAGTCGTCTCGTGACCGTGAATCGAAAAATCACTAAACAATTTACCATAATTTCAGATCTAACCCTTTAACCGCTACGAACGATTATCCGGACCGCAGCGATCGCATCTCCGCCGCTCGTTTAAAAAAAAAAAAAAAAAAAAAAAAAATTCGAGCCTGCGGTGCTCGGCAGTCAAAGAATCGAATTTACTTCAAGATTTTACAAATTTTTTTTCTTTTTTTTTCAAAATCACTATCTTCGTACTCGTTTTCTTTTGTATTACGGAGCCATAGATCGGAAAGAGACAGAGGACAATCGTTAAAAAAAATCGAACCATACTCAAAAATAAATTCAACTCGAATGCGCAACCACGACTTATATACACGGCAAGAAAGTATGTTATCATGACACCGTTGTAACCTGAAAGCCTAAATAGTCGACGTGATAACGCGAAAGAAAAAAAAAAAAAAGAAAAATAGTTACATAGCAATTAACCCGTTCCAAGGTTTCCCGTAATACGAAACACTTTATTTAACATTGCGAAATAGACCTGAAATCGCTGTTCCACGAGTGATTTTTCAAGCAGCCATACCAGTGATACGTTCCAATCGTACGGTACAAATTTCAGTCCGTCATCATGATTAGGCACAAAATTGATACATAGGTATGATGTATCAATAAAAAGTTACGATGACACGCGTCATCGTAATATATGAAATCAGCACTGGTGGGAATTCGGCAATCGTCATTAAGTGACGCCGCAGTCCGATGGACGTGCGATTGTGCTGTTCACTTTTATGTTTATCATTATCCGTTATCATTACTTCGTAATGACATTAGAGTTTTCCAAGTTCCAAGAAAAATCCACACACACACGCACACACACACGTATATATTTTTTATCTCCTCCACGTTCACGACGTATGCCATGATTCTAATTGCTATCTAACCTGATAACATATGGTTAAACAGGAGTGGAAAAACTTTAAAAGTCTAATGCGACTTTACAATGACTTTAGTTTTTCTCTCTTTTTTTTCAGTCTTTTCTATCAGAATTACCATATTCTCCTTGTAAATAGAACTATTAGTTACAGCGTGCAGATAATCGCAGAGGTCAAAAGATCTTATAATGCACAGTCGCGCTGCTGTGACGTTAGTCTTGGAAAATCCATGGAACCGTACAGATCGGTACCTTATTTATTCATGGGATCACAATGAGAATAAAGGAAAATTAATTGTTGTCATCGGTTTGGTTGTTTCGATTGATACCGTCTTGTTGGATTATTTTTTTTTTTTTGTAATTGAAATAAAAATAATAAAATCGTCATACGAGTTTCCCATGAAAATAAATCTTACGAAATAAGAATTTGTTTTACGGTGCGTGACGAGTATCGGTTTTTTTTTTTTTTTTTTTGGTGCAGGCATGATCGCGAAACGATGGAGAGTCTTCGTACTGACTGTACTCGTAAGTCCAATTGCACTTTGCGAGGGTTCGAGAATTTTGGGAATTTTTCCATTTAATGGAAAAAGCCATGCGGCGATGTTCGAGACTCTCATGAAGGGTTTGGCCAGACGGGGTCATCAGGTTCATGTCATAAGTCATCATCCTACTCTCGAGCCGGTGGAGAATTACACGATCGTCGTAAACCTGAAGGGAACAATGGAGGACATCGTTGGGTCGTTTTCCATTGCTGGAATTTTGGACGACAAGTTTCAGAGCAACATCGCGACGACACTGGGAAGGGTCGCTGGTAACGAGATATGCGAATTGCTGGGAACGGAGGTTATGCAAAAATTTATTAAAGATTTGCCCAATTCCGAGCCCTACGATTTGATTGTCACCGAGGTGAGTGAAACACTTTGAAGAATAATGCATCCTGCCGCTGGGGAGGGAAAGTGGGGATTTTGATCGGAGTGCGAAATTTTCTTATCGAAATTCGCCTCCCCCTGTGGCATACGTTAATTTTTATCCGATTGTTTTTTAAACGACCATATTCTTATGCCTGCAACGATATAACGCTACAATACGTAGGTTTGGGTTTACATTCTATTTTTTTTCTTTTTCGAATTTTTTTTTTTTCTTTTTAGAGAAAATCAATTTTTCTTCCCTCTGGTCAAAAGTTGATTGCTTTACGAACGCGTTGCAGGGACGGACGTATGGTTGTTTTATCGTGGCCGGGTGATAAAAAAAATTTTTTTTTTTAAATTTTTTCCGATTTCTTAGGGTTTTTTCTTTTCTGTTTGGTTTCACCTCATTTTTTTTTTTTATTCAGGTTTTCGGCGCCCACTGTTACATAGGATTTGGTCACTTGTTGAAAGTGCCTGTAGTCGGTTTCGCCACTTGCTTGGAATTCAGCTGGATGGCCGAAATGATTGGGAATCCGGTCCAGCCAGCACTTTATCCTGACGCGTATTCCCAACTTAGGGCACCGTTAAACTTTTGGGCCAGACTGCGTAACACCGTGAACGTAGCCATGTCGAAATATGAATTCCAAAAGGTAACGCAAGTGCAGACCGACCTGATGAGGAAATACTTGAGTCCGGACATGCCGGACATACGCGAGGTGGAAAAGATGCTTTCGCTGCTCTTGGTGAACACGCATCACAGTCAGTTCGAAGCAAGACCAGCGGTGCCGGCCCTGGTGGAGGTGGCAGGACTTCACACGGAGGAAAAGGATTCGAAATCGTCGCCGGTAAATTTTGAAAAAAAAAAACCAAAAAAAAATACACAAACCAGATCAACTAATTGTTATTTTTTTAAATTCCTACAGGAAATTCAAAAATGGCTGGACGAGAGTACAGAAGGTCTCGTGTACTTCACTCTTGGCTCATTGATTAAAATCGAAACCTTTCCAAACGCGACCCTGTCTGCGATTTACACGTGTTTTTCGAAAATCGCGCCAATTCGCGTTCTCATGAAAATCAACAATGCCGAGTCCCTGCCGCGCGGACTTCCGAAAAATGTGAAAATTTTACCCTGGTTGCCCCAAGTGCAAATACTAAGTAAGTACCTGATACTGAATTACGTTAATTCTATATACATATATACACACTCATATATATATATATATACTTCCTTATAATATTCGCCACTCCAGAACACCCTAACACCAAAGCATTCATAACCCATGGCGGTCTTATGGGTCTCCAAGAGGCGCAATACTACGGCATACCACTGATAGGCATCCCATTGTTCGCCGATCAATATTTAAACATCGTGACGTACGTTGATAAGAAAATGGCCGTATCGCTGCACCACACCGAGATAACGGTTGAAAACCTCGGAAAAGCTTTAAACACTGTGCTCCATGATCCGAGTTACTGGTAAGTCGTCGTTTTCGCAATATGATTTTACCACGTGACCGAATGACCCCTTAATCGTTCGAGTTTGACCCCAAAATCCCTTGAAAGCCTAAAATCACCATTTGCAATTAGATGGAGCCTCCGACGATGATACGATAACCGATCGCCCGAATGTCCCGATAAGAATTCTTGATAAACTGATAACGGCAGGAAAAAAAAAATCTCGACTACGTGATAAAGTAAAAAAAAAAAAGAGTCATTCATAATTAACAAGCCAAATTTTTTCATTTAATCAGGAAAGCTGCCAAACACGAATCAATTAAATTTCGAGATCGTCCCATGACGGCTATGGACACGTCGATCTATTGGATCGAGTATATAATTCGAAACGGCGGAGATTCCTTAAGATCAAGAGGAGCGGACGTGCCGTGGTGGCAGATTCAATTAATCGACGTTCACGCCACGATTTTATTAGCTTTACTAACTATAATTTATCTAATCTATTTAATGGCCAAGTACGTAGCGTCGTCGGTCTGGAATGCCGTGGGAGAGGTTGAAGTTTCAAAGAAAAAAAAGTCGAGTTAGGTTATTGCCGTAGAAGTGTGGAATAATAATATTAAATAAAAAAAGGAAAAAATAATTCATAAGAGAGCAAAGCGTCGTCCAGGAAAGAATAACTGTAATAATGTACTATACTGTAATACTTTATTCTTTTTTTTGTTTTTTCAAACTTTTTTCTGCAAACATACGAACATTCGGATGTACAGTCCACGTCAAGTTTACGGGACCAACCGTACAGGACGTCGAGGGAATTTCAATACAGTCTCCTCGTACACCGGTTGGTACGTCTTGAACTTGACTGTCGGTCACGTGACAGCAGTGGCGTCTCTCTCGGAGTCACCAAGCAGATAAACAAGGACGGGAGGATGACCGTGACAGTGCACGTTTCAATTTACCCACAATGCCCACCTATCGTCATACCAAGAACAGGACGTACTGCGCATGCGCGAGACTTCTTACGTAACGATAGCCGCAAACGAGCGTCAAACTTCGTCTACTCGAAATACAATATCGCGATCGAAGTGGACAAAGATATTTTGATCTTTCGCGTACGTGAAATGTACGCGATTAAAGTCCGATTTTCAATGACAGATTAATCGACTGTGTACCATTGGTCCCAGGTGGATCTGCTGTGTTATCTCTATAGCGATACAGAGGTAAAGGAAAGCCAAAGGCTATCGGACATCTATATAAGCGTGTAGCGGCGGTATTAGCCACGGCATTTCTACAGTAGCAGCGGTTACAGAGTCATCGTGGAAAATATACGTAACTTACGGTTAATGCGTATACGATATGTGTTGTCGGTTATACGCATGCGTAGAAAATAATATAAAAATTCGTGAAAAAGTAGGAATTTAGTCAGGAGCCTTTTACGCGGGTAATATTGAAATTGAGTGTTTACCAAGCCTCGAAAGTATTGTGAACCGAAGGACACGTGAAAAATATGAAGTTTCAGTGTTTATTAATGTTAATTGGAACGACGCTCCTGATCGAGTGTCCGGCCGGCGATGGCTATAGGATTCTGGGACTCTTTCCGCTTCACGGGAAAAGTCATTTCATCATGTGCAATTATCTCATGAAGGCTTTGGCTGCTCGAGGTCATCAGGTCGACGTCGTCAGTCATTTTCCCCTGAAGAAACCCGTCGCCAATTACACCGACATCAGCATCGCCGGCACGATACCGGATATAGTGAACAATCTGCCTTTCAGTACGATCAAACAATTTTCAGCGACCGATCTGTCCTTCCTGACTTATGTCGCTGGCACGAGCATCTGCGAGCTGATGGATCATCCGGAGATTCAGAAGCTCATTCGAAATCCACCGCAGGATCCACCGTACGATTTGGTTATTCATGAGGTGGGATACGTGGCCTGTGTTAACTTTGCATTAATTTGCTTGGAAAAAAAAAAAAGATGAACGTAATTTCGAACGGTTTGATTTTTTATAGGCCATTTTGTGCTGGAGAAAAAATATTCTTTCAATATCGCATTGCGACGCGACGTTTATTGAGATTATTTTAATGGGAGTGTTGTCCTTGGGAAAAGGTTTTTTTTTTTTTTTTTTTTAATTAACAATTTAATCGTTACGTCTGCGTTAGACTGTACCTCGATTGCACCGGGGTGCATTATCTTGAGAAATGGAGATACGCCTTAGTGTTTTGTACAACGCGGTTATCGCTTTCAATGCGTTTCTTAGTTTTATAATTTTTTTTTTTTTTTAATTTGTTGGTAACTTGTGTCTAGATATTTGCCGCAGAATGCTATTTGGCTTTCGGACATCATCTCAAAGTTCCGGTCGTTGCTATAAGCACGTCGACGGTATTTCCATGGTTGAACGAGCCACTGGGTAACCCGTGGAATCCGGCACTGGTACCGTCGCCATTTTCGGATTTTCAACTACCGATGACATTTTGGGAAAGAGTCAAAAATGTTTTGATGGACAACGTGGTGATACACAATTTTCGCAAATACACGGAGATACAGAACGAAATAGTGAAGAAACACTTTGGACCGGACGCGCCCGGTGTACGCGAGTTGGAAAGGAACATCTCGCTGTTCCTGGTGAATTCGCACTTCTCGTTCAACAACCCGCGGTCGTTCACACCCGCAGTAGTCGAGGTTGGAGGGTTGCATCTTCAAGGGGACGACGAGCTTGAACTTACACCGGCAAGTATTTTCCCCCGTGAATCCGAATAGACGATCGCGGATCGATCGACATCTTGAATTTCATCATCATACGAAATCGCGATCGTAGGATTTGAAAAAGTGGCTGGACGATGCCGAGGACGGATTCATCTTCTTCTCTTTGGGCTCTATGGCGAGATTCGAGACATTTCCCCGTGAAACGATCGAGGTCTTCTACGAAGCCTTCAGGAAGGTCGCGCCCGTGCGGATCCTCATGAAGATAGCCAAGAAGGATGAGCTGCCACCGGGCGTTCCTAAAAACACTATGATTCTACCATGGCTCCCGCAGACCAAAGTACTGCGTGAGTGAGACCGGTACCGGAAGTAGCAACCGACCTAGTGCCAGTTCGCGAACCTCAGACCGAGTCCACTGGTCCGACCTAAAAATTGTATTATTTCAGAACACAGGAACATCAAAGCTTTCATAACGCACGGTGGTCTCGGCTCCACTCAGGAAGCTGTCTACTATGGAGTCCCTTTGATCGGGATGCCCCTCTTCGGCGATCAGATAATAAACATCAAGCAATGTGCCAAGAAGAGATTGGCCATTCAAATAGATTACGCAACTGTCGACGAGAGGACACTGACCGAGGCTATCGCGACCATTCTTCGCGATCCAACCTACAGGTCAGTTCACAATATACTCAGTCTCGACGACTCGAGCGCGATTATCGGCTCAACCAAATGAATACTCGGTCTCGCAGGGAGAACATGAAGGAGCTCTCGAGACTCTTCCAGGACCGTCCGATGAATCCTCTGGACCTGGCCGTCTATTGGGTCGAGTACGTGATGCGCAACGGAAACGTCCTGAGGTCGCCGGCCCTGGACCTGACCTGGTGGCAGGTTGCCTTGATCGACGTCTACGCCTTTTATTTGTCATGCGTCGCAGTCGTAATTTACCTTACTGTCAAGATCCTCGGATTTCTATACGGGAAGATCGTAGCGCCGCGTTCGACGGCTGCTAACGCGGATGAAGGAAAGAAGCGCCAGTGATTGCGTCACTCGAGACAAATAATGAGGAGAACAACAAAAAATATTCTTTCCTCGACCGATCAAAATTTCAAAGTCTAGATTTCCTTCGAGAACCGTAGAAAATCGATGTATGCTCAGCACGTGAACCAGCGAATAAAAGCAAAAGACTTCGAGTGGGTCCTTAAGTAATTCCACTACGCGAAAAGATACCTTTTCGGCTGTCAAAGAAAAGACTTATCAGCCCCCTAGCTGTGTCGGCTGTGTCGGGTCACGGCGTAACGATTAACGCGACCCCTTTGTACCTACTTCGACTTTAACCTCGGCCAACGCCTTTTTCTTTCGACGTCTTAACAATGTGCTTTGTTTCTTTTTTTCTTTAAATCGTCGTCTCAGTCAATTTCAAACGCTTGGAAGTTCTCGTGTGGGTAACGCTTTTTTTTTTTGTAGTTACATACAACACACGTGTTAGCGAAAAAAGATTCTGTGCACGCGTGGTTTTACAAAGGGAAGCGAAAGCCTCGCGGGTAGAGAAAGTCTTTAGGAAAATTGTTCGACCGGAACGAAATTCGATTTTAAAGAAGCTCTACCCCCCCCCCCCCCCCCCCATAAGTCGCCCTGGCCATGAGATTTTTTTTCAAACAAAAAAAAATAAAAAAAAGCTTCGGGCCAACTTTAGACTTTACACGTGAATTCAAAAGGGAACTTCGTGATGTGATTCTCAAGTATCCTAAAAACACGGTAAAAGCTCAAAGCTCTTTTATTTTTTTTTTTTTTTTTTCGTTTCATCCCTTTCAGGCGCGGCTACTTACGGTACCGAATACGTGAGACGTGTTTACGAGAATCGTGTAATCCGCGAATTCGTCAGCAGGAAAAGTTGAGGTTTCAAAGTGCCGGAAGGTCCGACGACGTGGACGTTCGGGCGGATCCGCATGAAGCCCCAGGAATCAGATCGGGGAAAGATAGAAGCGACTAAAGTCCGTCGTATAAATATAACCGAGGCTTTAAAGTTTTATTGATAAAACTGATGATACCTGATAGGCTTCGAAGGTAGAAAAAAGTAAGGCGACTATTTTCAAAAAATCAATATCCTCGTGCGGGACGTCTAAAAATATTTTGCAAAATTGCCACGTCCAATAAGTACACGACTCGCGTGGAAAAAGACGGCTAATTTTCACGACGCGACACCCGGCCGAATTCGCAATGCGAAAATTCGATTTCGAAATTACATATTATACACTATACATCGTATAAAAAACACACTATATATCGTATGAAAAATTTTGAAAAATCCAAAATTTGTACGTCCGTCAGACCCGATAAACTAAACTATACACAGATGGAAGTTTTCAACGGACGAAAAAAAAAAACTTTTTATTTTCGCACCAAGTGACTTTCGCGCTTCGGCGAATTCGTCCGTTTTGTATGTATAAAATAATAATAAGCATCCGTTGCCAAGATCCGTGAAGTCTTCGATTAAATCGAAGATCGACGCGGTATGAAAATTTAATTATTTCATTAGATTTAAGGTTTTTTGTTAATTAAAGTTTTCAGTATAGTATATATATACTTGTTAGGGTACTTTTATCAGACTCTACCGGAAGCCGATCCTTCTGCCGTTACTTTAATTATTCTCACTATACCTTGGCTCGTCCTTTCCCCATCCGTTCAGGACGTCTATGCATTATAAAGGCCTATCCCTAAGTAACAGACCTCCTCTAGATGTTTTTTTTTTTTGATACGTCACTTCCTCTTGGACCCATCATACATTCGCACGGTCCAGCATTTAGTACTGATCACAGTCAGACTCACCCGTGGGCGGTGTCGTGTTTTGTGCCAGCTGCTCCATGCACTTTTGTTCGCGTTCCGCGATGATACGACGTAGCTCCTCCTGCTGGACTGTGCTACCGGCGGTCGTGTTTCCAGGCATCTGTCGGAAACGTCAAAGTATTATTTTAGCAATTGCGACTGCTATTCGTTTTCAGAAAAATTGGCTAAATAATTTCGGAATTTCATTAGTCGTACAGGCAGGCGGGCTTATGGACGTGAAGCAAAGGTTTGTCCTTGTATTTTTTTTTTTTTTCCGCAATTACATAAGATACGGATAATTGGATGTACAGTTCGCGTTAAGATTACTGGATCGACTGTACAGGATGTCGAGGGGGACTGCAATTATTTTTCGAAACGAGGAATCGCTACGAAATTTTGCAAAATAATTTCGGAATTTCATTAGTCGTACAGGCGGGCATATTGATGTAAAGCAAAGGTTTGTCCTTGTATTATTCATTTTTTTTTTTTTTCGCAATTACATAAGATACGGATAATTGGATGTACAGTTCGCGTTAAGATTACTGGATCGACTGTACAGGATGACGAGGGGCACTGCAATTATTTTTCAGCACGAGGAATCGCTACGAAATTTTGCAAAATAATTTCAGAATCCCATTAGTCATTATACAGGCGGGCGTATGGATGTAAAGCAAAGGTTTGTCCTTGAGGGTTTAACGGTAACCGCAAGGGTCGTTTTTGGGCGTAAGGGTTGGTATTAATGAAAATGAATTTTGCATGTATAAGCAACAAGGTCGAAAGCTCGGTGGATGATCGTTCGTTAAATTTCATTCGATCGAGTTCAACGTTAAATTAATATCTATTCAAATTATTTTCCAAGGAATTGCGGAAATTTTTACGAATCCTTCGAATATTCATATTGACCGGCGAATCGATGTATTCGCAATTTTTAACCTCGACGAACGTTCCCATCAGCTCGGGCTCTATTGAGCGAAGGATAATGAATGGGAAAGACGGTCAAAATCGCAATTACAGTATCGCATACTAATTTGCCAGGCCTTCGCGAAGCTTATGCTAATATTTGTACTTGGGTTTGAAATTCGAGCGAATGAAAATTTAAGGCAAAGCAAACGTAGGTGATGGATTTTGGGTGGGGGGGAGGGATCGATTTATTGTATTTTATTTGCCGAGAGAGAGAGAGAGAGAAAAAAAGCAAAAAAAAATTAAACACAATAGTACCATTTACGATGATATTTTTCACGAGTTTCCGCGAGACAGTCTCTTTTTTTCAATGGTCTTGTATTTGGTATCAGTGATATTCTGGGGGAAAAAAAAAGTAAATAAATAAATTGACAGCTGTCACTTGACAATCGTAAATTTTCATTATTGCGAGATATCGATTGAGAATCGCGAATGAGAAAAAAAATCCTTTGTCAAAAAAAATTTCTTCGAGGATCCTCCGCGATCTTTGAAAAAAAATTAATTTTTACCGCGCAATTAATTTTCACCGATAATACAGTCATACGCAGACGTACCGATAAGCCTGTGTCGTCCAAGTATTTTGCACATTAGCATCCATCCTGAACTAATCCATACGTGCTGAACGTCAAAGTCCTGAGAGATGCGATTCCAGTAAAAAAAAAGGTTCTATTCGACTCTTACAATAGACAGCAGTTGCGCGCCACGTGTGCTCCACTTTTCGAGAATGCAATTCCGACTAATTGTAATAACTGTTGGACGCCGAGCAACGTCATTAGCGCATATGCACTTAATTAATAGCACTTGCGTTATTGCATGTGCAATTTCAGACCATCAAGAAACGTGCTGCAGTTGCAACGACTGCCTAGTACGTTAAACGTTGCTTGACGCACGAATCCATCATGGAGATTAAACGGGTGGCCGAATATTATGCGAATTCTTCGATCTTAGTGATTAAAAAAAATTTTCAAAATTTTTTCATTAATTTTTTTTTTTTTCATCGCAAACCCTCGAAGAATGCGGACTGAATCATTAAAAAAGAGATAATTGCACACGATTCGTCAATAATTATTTTCAATGTCAATCGCTTCGTGGGAATTTCAATTACAAGTATCCAGACGTTTCTATTCTGGGTTATATCGCGCGAATTATGGGAGATATAATAATAATAATGTATACACATATATATATATATATATATAACGGTGCCTACCGCAGCATCCTTTAAATGCAGATAGAACGTCGAGATGTCCTCGTTAAACGATTTCGCGCTGGAGTAAGAGCAAATAAAAGCGGCTGCCTGGTATATGGAGGGTCGGGAGTTCGAGAAAGGGAAATACACGAGGGACGGAGAGAAACGGTATGACCGACTGGAAAGCTTCGGTGTGGATTAAGCTTTAAGGCTCGAGTAAATATGACAAGCCTGAGAATTGCGAAAATACAGCGTGACGTCACTCGGTCGAGAAAACTAATCGGACGTTTTAAAGAATTTTGAAAATTTTTTGGGGATTTAAATAAACGTATCTGTACGGTACGAAAATTTTGAAGAGAGACAGGGAGGTGGGGGGAGAGGAGGAGGAGGACAACTTACGCAGTAATCGGTTTAAAAAAAAAAAAGTATTCTTAAATCGACATGTAATAAGAAGCCTGGCTTTTCGTAACGATGGAAGCTCTCTTACCCGTGAATAAAAAGCTTCTCCCTATTCGCAAGCTTTTACGACTGGTAGTAAAGTGGAAGCGCCGCGAGGTCTCCGCTCCGTACGCAGTTGAAATGAACTGGAAAAGGGAAATTTCGCACCTTATTCCGCTTGAAAATTTTACGTTGGTAAGACGCGATTCGTAAGATACGTTTTTTCTTTTTTCTTTTCTTTTTTTTCACTAGTGTCTACGCCAATGGTGAAATTTTCTTCTTGACCTTGATTAAAGTTGAATAAGTAGGAGGATAACCGGGGGAGGACTATGAAAAAAAAAGCACTGGTTGAACTCTATGGTAACTGAAAGAGACACTGGCGCCACTGAGCGCGAGACAAATGACACGTTTTTTTTGTTTGAGCTTGCGTCTTGGCTGCTGCTCGAAAAATAAACGGTAAAATCGAAAAAGCACCTTTCGTTCAGCTTTCTTTTTTGTATCGAACAAAAGAGGACAACGAAGAGGAACCCGCGCAATTCTGTCGGACTAGCGTCGCTCTTCGGCCAACGGGACTTTTTCGAAGCTTCGTACGTACGACAGGATCGTCGGTTACTTATTTAGCCGACAGATGGCGCGAGTGTTGAAATTTCGTGGACGCTGCTGTCGCGCTTTCCTCAGGCATCGAATCGAGTCAGGAGTTAAGCCGGGTCAATCGTCCTTAATTTTACGGACGACCGAAGTCAAATAAGAGCGAATATTACAGTGACGGAGCTACGGCGAAGACGGTACATGGATTTTT
>JARQSV010000009.1:0-13700 GCA_030142285.1 Calameuta idolon | reverse complement strand
ATACTTTTTGTTAGAGGAGTTCACAGCACTCCTGTACTTGGCGTAGTTTTTTACACGAAAGTGTTTTTTGGCAGATAATGTAATTGTGTATATTATAAATAAAGAAAAACAAATAGTTCAATAAATTAAGCTGTAATTTATTTCATATACCAATCTTTCGGATAAACAATTGTTAATTATTTTTACATTGTTTCTCATTAGTTTATTTATTTTATTATTATTATGGGAAACATTAGTTTTTTTTACTAACATATATTTTAAAGGGACTTCGAATCACTTGGTTATCATGCAGGTAAAATATCAACAAAAATCGTAAGTTACAGAAATTTGAGAGACTCTTTTCCAATGTAGAGCTCAACGCGCATTTCGTAAGATTAAAAATCGTGTTCAGACCATTTTCACAGTAATTTTAAGATGAAACGGTATGAATAATCTGGAGACGACAATTTTCGCAGTTATGTAATTTACATGGAATGTCAAAAGTTGGTTATCAAAACGATTGTTATCTTTGCAAAATGTGCGTTGAAACCTGCATTGGAAAAGAATCTTTCAAAAAATGTATGTTATTCACGATTTTCGTTGACATTTTACTCTAATGGTAATAAGAGGTTCATAGTCTCTTATAATATATGATAAGAAATTTCTGTCGGTTATATCGATTTTTTATTTACCAACGCAGCACGGTAAACGCTCATTCGTTTATTGGGCGGGTGGATTCAACCGCGGATTTGAGATTACATGATAGTCAATTTTTTATACAAATAAATAATTGAGGATCATAGAATTTTCTTTAATAGCGTCCATTCGCGAAGAAGAATAAGAAGAGGTAAAAGCGTCTCAGGAAAATATCGAAATGTCGGCGAATAAAATATATTTATCTTCAAACGAAGTTTTCGCTAATATATCCATCGATGATCGCACTGTGTAAGTAGTTTTAATCATAATATAATTTATAATACGCCTCTTATGCTATTAAAATATATTTATCAACATACAAATGAAATTCTGAAAAAGTATCATGCTTCATTATTACTTTTAGAGAAGTTATTGGCTACATTGATATTGTCGAGTGCCCAAAAATTGTTGGAAGAATAAAAAAATACACGCTAATGAAATTCGCCATCAACAATGGATCGGGAATACGTGTGCAATGCATTGCTTGGGAGGGGCAAGTTGAACGCACCGCCAGAGATGTGCAGCTCAACAAGGATTATCATTTTTATTATGTTATTTTTCATCGATGCTGTTAATATTTGTAAAACAATTAAGCAGCTCTCCAATCATGAATGACCGTCAAGTTATACTTTCATGATCACGTTCAACTCGGCTACCACGGGATACGCATTATCGACGGAGACGATGATCACAAAATCGTACTCCTAAACTCGCCGCTGCGAAATAGCGCCATGTCTTTGGTATCGCCTAAAACCGTAGCGTTGTACATCTCCCTACTCATCTCTGCTCATACAACTTAGGGTATATTCCGTAATTGAACCACAGTCGTGGTTATTAAATTTCAGCCAATGACATCGATTGATTTTTGTGAGCAGTCGAAATCAATCGATACAATTGGCTGAAATGTAATAACCGCAACCATGGTTCAATTACGGAATATGCCCTTAGATTTTGTTCCTGGATGAAAATGTTGAATATCAAGATAAAACATTGCGCATAGTTACCGATATATTATATAAATCACAGTGGAACCACAGTGGCGCCATCTTGCTATATGGAAGCTTTGGAATTTTCAATCGGTAACTCGACTACGTGATCCATGCGCCCAATACCTATACTTGGCAAAATGCCTAGTCTACTTATCTTCCGTCAAAGTAGTACCGATCAAGTTGCAGTATCGTAAGAGTACATTTATTCCGTTGAAGATGGCAGCACCTCCTAAGCACAGTGAACAGTGTTTGATAATAGGATGTTAACTTTTACCTCTACTTTCTTACGTTTCTTTAATTTAAGCTTTTTTAGAGAAAATTTCAAGGGATTTAAATATTTGTCAGTGATGCATCTACGTCTTGCCGATAGAGAGGCGATACGAGATAGTTAATACCATTTTATATTAAATTCTCACTACTAAACCTCAACTGTAATAAAAAAAGGTAAATCAAGTTTCCTTCCACTACCGCAACGAATATTAATTACACAGCGAGCTTTTACGTACGTGGCCAGCTCCCTCGTTATGCTAATGCAAACTCAGATAACGTAGCTAATTTGTTCTGCGTATATTCAAGATAATCTAAAGAGCACTTTTCTTGGTGTATATAAAAATTCTTCATCTCCATTCTGATATTACAGAGGATTTTATGGAGACGTATGGAACGTTCATGCTACAGACAGATGCACGCGGAACATTTTATTTATAGATTCGATTAACAAACATTCCATGTGCTTCACAAAAAGAAAATGGAGTGACGTTACCTCGCTTTGCGGTAGCCAAAACTGCAATCAACTGCATCGTCGGTTAATATTATTTAAATTTTGATCAGGTCTCACGATGTCATTCTTTGTTGCTCCTTTGCTATCATGCTTTTTATTTTCTATTTACATGCAGACACTCTCCCTCCCTTTTTTCCCTTCCCGTAACTGCGAAGACCTGCGCAATCGGAAAATTCTGTTTGCTAGTAGCGCGGCTTTCCCTTGTATGTACCAGTCACGTGGAGACCTCGCACAAGAGTTGACGTCTGTTCGAATTGCATTCATTTTAATTGTGTTACTGTATATTCTAACAAGTGAAGTGAAATCAAAATAAATACCTAATTCGTACGTGTAAAAAGCATCGGTGGAACATCTCTTATTCCGGTGAGTGAAAAGAAAATATTGTTTTCGAATTGGTTCGATATATAATTTCCATAGTGCAAAACCATAATTCGTTGACACGTTTTTAATCAAACAATCGTTTCTGTATGTTGTATTATTAATTTGGAGCTTACGAATGAAAAAATTGCACAGCGAGCCATCGAGACTCCGTCAACAGAAATTTAATTTTATTATATTTGTGTCAATCCTGCACTTTATTTACCATCAAGGAGGATGTGCAGGTAAAGTTGCTTGCCTTTTTAATTTTTACTTCAAATTTAATGTCGAACTATGAATATCAATAGATAGTCTAACGATATTTTCATCTTGTACGTAGTACAAGACCGTTGGCCGTTATTTCAAAACAGAATAGAATCCACTTTCTGTGATTATCATTATTTATTCACAACCAACTATAGCACAATTGCGGATGAAGGACTATTCGTGAGTGAATATACAACCTAGTTATACAAGGTATCTATAAATTCATGATAAAAAAAACCACACAAAAATTTTACCATCCAACGTCTTTAACAGCTCGACGTTTTAATAGTCGAGTATGAATTTTGCTTAACCTACAAAATAATTATTGGTGATACATAAGTCAATTATAACCTTTACGGAGATTAATCGTTAACCTTTATACGTCATTGGCTTTTGTCGTATTTAGTATATTATACAGATTATGGCTTATTTGATGAGCTGCATTAAACCGAAGTGCACTATAAACCATTATTGAATTTCATTGCCCTAATGCATCCTGTGACTAGATTGATAAATTGTTGACTCGCTACAGTGCACTTTGTTGAGTATTCGAAGTATTATCATTATTGGCGATATTTATAAAAAGTTTGTATTATTACGACAGCTGATAAGTTGATTGGATTTATTTACTCCTCGGATAACGGCATTGTGAAGACTGAGCCAGATTACTTAGAAAGTTGCTAGGGTAACCATTGTCAAGGTTTTATCATAAATATTTCACGGAGCATCAATTGTTAAGGTACAATGGTGGATATTGGACTATAGTTGAATAAAGGTAGAAAACTATACAGAATAGAAGGGAATATCGCGTAATTGGTCGCCGTCGCTGACAATGAGCACGTCGAAATTGTGGATTGCCGTCCATCAGGCTTTTACATAGTCTCGATTATTGAATTTTCTCGAGAATTCATAAACGTGACAATCAGTCAATCTCTAGTAGACCCTGAGACGTCGCGACGCTCTACCCTTAATTTGCTAAATTAAAACCGTTCGTAAGTTCCGTCGTCGCGCCTTTTCTTCCTTTTTACTTTGCAGAAGTCGTTTGTCTTAATCGCAGGGTACCCATCTACCTTTAGGAGGAGACATAAATTCACTTTTCTTTTTCTGACGTTGTATTTTTACGTTTTACTACGTCATCAGCCAACTGGCTATTGTTTGTTTACATTTTCCACCAGTTGGCTGACTTGCAATACGATTCGTGATATTTCACGTCTAACAAACTTGACGAATTTTCTATAACGTCAAGAATTCATCGACTTCGAGCTACCAACACAACGAAAGTAAATTGAAAAAAACGCATGTCATTATCACGGGTTTGCTTTTGGCTAATTTTATACTTTATTGCCAACTTGAATGTTTTTCATAAAATATTAGGGCATTGCTAGCTCGATAGGGAGTTATGGCGGCCATAACCTCAAATAGAGACAAAAAATGATAGAGACGTGGAAATACATGAGATGTGGATTAAAGGCTCCTTTTGAGGTTAAAAGCATATACCCATGTTATTTCGTTTGTATTAAATCCTTGGATGAAAAAGAGTTCATCGAAAGTAGATTGTGATAGATGCTACATTAAATAATCTATATCAAATTTCAGTTTCCATAAATCATCAAAGTCTCTCGTGTAAAAATTTCTGTGCTCCCTAAATCTACATCCGTTTGTGTGTGTGTGTGTGTGTGGTGTGTCTATGTACATATATGCAACCTTCCGGATGTCGAGTTACGGCCTAAAAACCAAAAAGAATTCTGAGAGATAAATCAGCGCTAATATTTTTTACTTAGAATTGTTGGTTAGCTGCATAAAAAAATATTTGATTAAGATCGTTCGTGATTTTTTTCTTAGTATCCGAAGTCGTTAATGCTTTTTCCTACAGAATCAGCCAAAGGTTTTTCGTCTTTTATCTCCATCCTTACTAACTACGGATCTGCGCAATGAAACTAGATGATGCGCAAAGCTCAATCGACCTGAGGACATTATACTCTTATATATAACTGAAGAAGTTTACTTACTTATTAATCAGATTGTCCCCAGTCTATCTCTTGGCATTTGATCTGAAAAACGTAGCATCCTGTAAGACTGGTGAATATCTACGCAGCATCCGTGCATGGAGATGAAATTTTATTTTTTATTTTTTTTATAAAAACTTCTATTAAACGTAGAATTATTTTTAACAATTTTATTCTTATCTTCACAGACTTTGTCCCTTGTCATTGATATTCGTGAATACGCAACATTCGCTTCGGTTGGTCCATGTAGATTGACACTGTCATGTACAGAAGGCACCCTAATGACAAATACATTGGTCCATTTGGTTACTAGCTGGATACCAGATTCGAAATCTGTTACACGTGTGTATCGTATGTGGCATGTGTATCCGTATGTAGCGCGAGCTTATACAGATTCACATTATTAGCCTGTTAGGCATGCCGAAGATGAGAGCATCTTTCTCCTGTTGGTCCAGACCGTCTAAAAGCACTTGGCTGAGATGATGAACGATCTTCTGTGCTCCGGATGAGGAGCAAAGTGCATCTCCATCATCTCCTGGGAATGTCAGCCCAGGTACAGCCTGTATATTACACGTGACGAGGAGTGGGTTTCTGGAAGAGACGAGATGGAATATATTGTCTGAATCCTATTGTTTAAATTGTGCAACGTGTAAAATGGTGGATGCTGACATTTTTATCGAGAACATCTCGAACGTTCGTTCAACGATTGTAACTACTGCTCGAATAGTTTCAGCCTCTATTCTGTAATTAATGCACATTTTTCTGGTCAATGCAGACTTCACTTACGCGTAATTGAAATTTTTTTTTCCTTTTTCCCCCCTCAAAAATGGAAAAATCTTAACCTATAATTTGTTTAACGTACAAATGGGTAAATATGGCTGGGACATATATAGGGTGTATATTTTGTATAGTTTCTAATCGATACAACTGTCGTACGTGATTGCACGTGATGCATATTAGACTATAGGTATAGGATGATGACTGTGGAAATTGATAGTTAAAGTTCACTGGGTTAGACGAGGCACTGGATGCATCTTGTATTATGTTTTGTGATCGATATAGTATTGATTCTTATAAAAAAGATAATAATAATAGCGTTAAACAGAACTATACGTTCGATACTGATTACATAGTATATTTTTTTTTTCGATGAAGATAGTCTTCCCTATTACACTGTGTCAATTATTGACTTTGACTTTGCTGCTTATTGGAAATCTAATTTATGATTGATTTTTCGCCTCGAGAAAATCTTATTACTTGTATTTCATACGAATTAATGAATCTCATTTGGAATTTTGCTTCCAGAATATTTTTCGTGCACTCTAAGAAATTGTATACTTGAATTTTAACCAGGAAGAAGTCTTAATGGGTCATAAGGTCAAAACACTCGACGATTTGTCACGTGCAGAAATCGTTGGAGAGACTCCCGCATACCTTTCAACAGGGATTCATCGCTTTTGTTCGGGAGCTCGTAGTCTTTTTTTTTTTGAAATATTTTTTTATTATCTTTTTTTAAGGACAGTCTAGTCTGCATTACGAAAAAGGACTATTCCTATCGTGCATCTTGAATCAGCTGGAAAAAAATTCATGTGATACTTTATCTGGCAAATCTTTCATTCGCACGTGATGTAGCATCTGCATATGGTCGATTGAAAAATATTGACAGTTTTGAAAGCATACAAATAATCACAGTGACTAGGAGAGGATTTCGAAAATATTTTTAACACCGGTTATTTCGCGCAATGCTTTCGGAAGGGAGTTTAAATTGTCAATGAAACTTTTTACCTTCGAAAGACGAATATATTTGTTAAACGTACGATTGGCTCCTATGTACTTTTTCTACAGCTGGGAAATTTTATCTCTCGTCATTCCAGGGATCATGCGGATGTAGGAAGTATGGAAAAAGGAGATTCAGCACGGTTTCGCATATCGTATACATTCGCGAATATAAATTGGCAAGAGCTGCTAGTAGTACCGAACTAATGCCGAACTAATTCCGAACACCGAAGTCCATGATTAATGGATAATGTGCTTCGCGGTACGTTTCATGTCCAGTATATGGATTTTGATGGTAAAATTTGAAAAATAACGAATTTACTGGCTCGTTGATTAAAATTCTTTGAGTTCCACGGGATAACCTGTCGTTTCGTCAGCTGTCGTATTATTCCCGACTGAATTTTGAAGGATTATCCGCTAACGCACGTGCAAATGAAAAATCATTAACGCGTATTAACCTCTCGGGGGATTATGCATTGGATCAAAATTCACGAGTAGAGAAATCGCGATCGAATAATCGAATTTACTGCTGCGACGAGCCTTGTTTATTTTATTAATTAAATCATCGCGCGAATCGACGTCAGTTCGTGCGTAAATTTTCGGATGAATTTTACAAGTTTTTGAATTTCATTATTTTAACCGAACGCGCACTTTTTTATAACATATCAACTCTACAGAGTTATAGCTATAGTTATCGAACAGTCGCAAATTCACACACCCGACCAATCAACGGCGCGAAGTCTATAAAAATATTTTTTTCCACGAAACTTTATTTTTGTAATATAAGTGAAAAAATAACGTTGAAAAACATATCGATGAATTATCATTTTTTTATATGACGTCATCGTACTTTGTTCCATACAAGATTAATTTGATCTCGTTAAAAGTTTTCTATCGTACAAAGCTTGTTTAGAGAGAAAAAAAAAAGTAGTCTGATAAAAAAAATATTATCGTATAAAAATGCAGATAAGGTAATCTACTACGATCTAGTACGTCGTATCGTTCATCATTTTCCCAAAATAAATATCCAGCAAGGAGTTGCATTCGCGAGTATCGCACAAGCCATTCTATACAGAAAGCACAATGAGTAGGTAGATCCGTATACCCATCGCGCATATGTAACTTTTTTGCATATCACTTTCACAAAAAGCCAGTAACTCGTTCAGCGCTACAGGACGAAGGAAGAAAAAAAAAAAAAGCGTATGAAGAACGTTATAAAGGTTCTTCTCTGCGACTTATCCGATTCAGTGCACTTTATCGGTGTCCTGTTCACTGTATATCTATATACATTTTAACCCGAAGCAAAGCACCGATGCACCAGGCAACATCGGATCCCGTGAAAGCCTTTCGATTTCCGGTTTAATCGCTCGTACAGAAAATACGAAGCGGCGGTGTACGCGGAATGTAAAATTTGTATGAAAATTTCAATACACCCATACGGTATATCTATATACGTATGACTGACTGTCCAGGGTTGCCAATATTGTATGAATTCTTCGTACTTGCAGGTTTTCCTTTTGAATTTACCGGCGACTGGGATGCTCGGATTTTCTTTTCTCTTGGATTCTCTTCCTCTGCAATGGTTTCCATTGTGAATGGGATATAACATGGCGCTGAATAAATCCACTGGAAACACTGAGAACTTCGTGGCAACCGTAGCTCGGACTTTTGTATCTGAGATTACAATTGGAGAGTGAATTTGTTTGTCTGTTGTTTCCGACGGCGAAACTTTGCGCTAAATTAAAAGAGGAGTCCGACAGGATTCAGTAGGGTCGGTCGAGTGATCACGCGGCGGAGGTACAAATTGTTCTATTTACTGGCTTATAAGAGTAAGCCGGCAGCAAACCCATAAACTCATCTCGTATCGATCTCAGCCTTCCGTCCGGTTTGCTCGAATGTTTCGCATGGCTGTTATTCGTGGTAAACGCTCTATCTAGCTTTGAATTGCGGTTGGTTTCATTGCCGTCTATTCCCTCCCGACTATTATTTAGGTCTCGAGAACGTCCGATGCTGGACGACGAATCTGTTGTCAAAATAATATTGTCGTACAATTTTTATATTCAATTTTCCAATAAAAATCCTTATAATAAGTTATCCAATTTTTTCGTGTCGTTATAAATTTAATCATTAAAATTTTCGTCGGAACGAAAATCGTTCATCCCGGGGAAACTTCTTATCTCGATCCCCGCGTGTAACTGACGAGTTATTTTTAGCGCGTTTGTCTCTTCGATTTATGCTTCTTTTTTTAGCTTACTCTTCCTCTTGTATCTTTTTTTGTTAGGAGGGCCTAAAAGGATCAGAGGAGACCTTAGGACCACCCCCCCCCCCCTCTTATCCTCTCTCTTTATTGTCAGCGTCCTAAACCCTCTCGAAATCCTCACTCCCTTTTGTTCTGCAGCCCTTTTCTCGATAACTTCCTCGCCCCCTGCACTCCTTCCCGGGGAGGATGTCTTATCAAGACGTTGTCTCTCGGTGAAGTTGATAGGTTAGCTGAGTCTGCTAAATTCGAGATTATACGATAAGACCCAGAGACCTGTGACACTTAATGAGCGAGAACCTCGATACTTTAATTTTATTTAGTGACAAGGGTCACTGTATGACGTGACCTTGTCAGATTTCTTGTCTCTGTCATTGTCATTATTATTCCGTTTCGATTTAACGTTAATGACTGTAAATTGATTTTTATTTATTTTTTTCAGCACGCTGCACTCATTTCAGTATACTGCGCGCAGAGTTACAGAGTGCATGCAAAGAATTAGCCTGTCGAGAAAATATAACGAGGATTGGTAGTAGCTTGTGGCGCAGTCCTTGGAAAATCATTTGCCAGTCCCCGGAAGTCGTTCTCGAGGACAAGGAGATATTCCCCTTTTCTACATAAAATTTCCTTCATCCCGAGAAATATAATGCGATATTTTAGGAACAGGTGGTTTCGACGTTTCCGATAATGTAAAACAAAAGTGGTCTCCTTGGAGGAGGGTTGCGACAGTCAGCGCTTGAACGTTTCCCTGTACTGCGGTGGGGATAGGCCCTTACCTTTCAATTACCCCGGAGACAAGGCTCCGGGGTCCTTGGTTCTGCTGAAAGTTGAATGCCGTTTCTCTTACCGTCTATTCCAATCGGCCGTTAAAGCCTTTTCCACCTGGAACCAGTAGGCCAATGTCTGATTAAAGAATAACATTTGTTCGGGTCATGTGAGTTTTTCATATTAGCACCGGCACTCACTCCCTATCTCTTGAATGCTAATTTCGAACTGACCTCGCTTATTGTATTTCAGTATCTCAAACAGCTGGAGGGAGCTTGCGCGATAACCTTTTTGGAATTCTAAATCAACGATTTCAAGAAATTACACAAATTTTCATCGCGAATGTCAAAGGGCTCGGGGAGTGGATCCCTTCGCAATCCCTATGGAAACTGGTAACGGTGGTCTTTGTCGACAAAGCGAATATTCAATTGGCGATCGTAATCGCCGCACGACGCTTCATGTAAAGCTGGACTTATCAACCTAATTGGAAATATCTCTGCAGGAATTTTTTAGTGTCGTGTCCCATTTGCGTTAGCAACTACCCCTGTAGTTACCAAGGAGATACAGCTTTTACGAGCACAGGTGGATGACAAACACTAGGGAATTATTTGTACGTCCGATATCCTTCCTCGAGGACCTTTGTTATGGAATATGCTTGTGGCCACAGATATAGTTCACAGGATATATCATCCTGAATGTGTCATTTCGGCCAATAGGATACCTTTACGTAACGACCACTTAAATCCTATCGATAACAGATTCTCACGTGTCATTCAACGCTAACTTGTATAACAATTCACTACAAGATTCCTACAATCGATAACCATACGCAAGGACCTGCTGTGTACCTTGAAAAGGAAGAAAGAAAAATTACACGAGGACATTGATGAACGTGGATTTATTTTTATGATTATATCACAGTGCTCGAATGTTCTTTTCTTTCTTTCTCTTTTGCTTTTTTTTGTCCCTTATTTGCGTGTCGCATTAACGCGTCTCTTAATGCTGAAGATACGTAGGGATAGGATCCTTTTTCAACCCCGTATTTGCTTACACGAAGTGACGAGTTGCGGAAAGCTCGTAGTCTTGTTTCTTTACCACAAGGGGTAGTTTAACGATGTTTGACGCTCCTACCGCAGATTCTCGTATGCTTTCCCTTGATGCTGCAAGCACAAAGTATATATTGCCGCTACAGGAGCTTATTAAACCGTCGCACCCTCTGTGTAGCAGAGTTTCGTGATTACCTGAAATACGAGAAATCCCTTTTATTAATCGCAACCCCAAAGATTGTTACACCAATTATTATATTGATGCTTGTGAATCTTTTTTTCCTCTATCTCTGCATAATAAATTTTATGCACGGCTAAAGTGCCAATCAACTGTACGGATAACCAGAGTTGGGGATAAGATGTCAATAATTTGTATAAAAAAATTTTGTTGGATTAATTAAAAAAAAATTTTTTTTCATAAATTGTATCTACTGTACGTTAAAGCGATTATTTTTATCTTGAAATATTTCTTTTCCGTCGCTCTTCGTAACTGCGTTTCAAACTTTTCAATGAATCTTGCTGACGGAGATAATTCTTTTATCCGTTTGTACTTCGTGACGTCACACGTTTTATATATCACAAAACTCAAAGAGCATCCTGCAGCTCACCGCCCATCGGAATATTACAGCGCGGACGTTAAAATGGCTTTACGGACATTTTACGCTCGCAGATTTATGGCTCGAGGGAACGCTAACGATTTCGCAATGCGCTTCGTAGCGATATAACGTTATACCTTATATGTTACTCGTATGGCCGAGTCGTAATATCGTTAGTACAGTCACGTCTATATAATTCGTATTTGATATCGTTCTATGGATGTAAACCTTCAGGGCACTATCTTTGCGGTTGATAAATCAACGAAGGATTCGGTTAAGTGGTGAATTTACGATTCGTCCAATACGTTACCTGAGGCTAGTCTTGGGGCGGCACGTATAATGTCTGGTAATAATTCTTGATCTCATTGGTTGCACAATGCCGCGAGATATTATTTATTGCCTTAATAAAGCAAGGCACTTGTCATGTCACGTGTTCCGTGCGATAAGACATATATTAAAAAAAAAAAAAAAAGAAATGTGCCACTGGGCGAAACTGGCGTCTCTTCAGTTGTAAAATCCGGTTTACGGCTACTTGAATCTCATTTATATAAGGGTGGGTTTGTTAATAATTAATCCTCTCGAATTTAACTGCACACTTTGATTGCGAAGCGTGAACGATAAAAGGAAACTTGGGATTCGCTCTGCGAAGTTCATTTTATTACATCAGACATATATATATATATATATGTATATCTATACGCGCGTAACTGTACTTTAGCGTAGGGAAAATCCCTTGTGCGAAATTTCGCAAGCGTAATATGACTCGTGCCATATTTCCTTTCTGAATCAACCCCCTTGAGTATATGTTCTTGTAGATGGATTTTATACAGGCTATTGTATAACGAGTGATTTGTCTTCCTTAATTTTAATCGAATTTAGACATTCTGCGCATCAAGTTTATGAATACAGTACCATGGTTACGTTTACGCTAAAGCTATTTGGATTTGGGGTTAAAAGAAGAAGTCACATAGAAATTCGACCATTCGAATTTTCGATTTCACCCAAGTTAACAAGCCGGTCATTTTTCTTTGGCTTTGTCGTAAAAGGGAATTTTACGATACGGAATTTCAAAGGGATTGTCGATTTAAGGAAGTTTGATGACGGTTAAAGCTGCCCGCGTTTTACGATAATAAAAAAGTTGATGAGAAAAAGAAGCACTCGAAAAATGTGACTTTTAATACACAAAATTCAGGCTTAAATTTTTTTTGCAGTTGGTAACGATCATCCCTCGACCCTCTTCTGTTTTTAATGTCTTTAAGCATCTACCTCTATAAGAAACTGAAGTACGTAAAAAAAAAAAACTTATTCTGCATTCTCCAAAACCCCCCCCCCCCCCCCCCCCCCCCACGCTCCCTCCAACAACCACAATCCTCTGCTCTACAAAGACGCCGTGGGGGTTGGACCAGATAATATAAAATACACTCTCGATCCCGGGTTAGGTATATTGCGCTATGCACGATATCCCCTAAGCAGAAAGAAGAGAAGGGTTGAAAGTATGGTTGGGAAAAAATGATAACGCTACCGGGTGGCGAATATTTTGTTATCCATCGATAAGTCGTAATAATTTATTGATGTATTCTACGTCGAAAGGGCGGTTTCCACGTGTACATATATATATGTACGTATCTCACTTGATATTACTGTACATACAAAGTTACCGAAATTCCGCCCCATCAGAAGTTCTTCCGTAATTGTGAACCACCCCTTTGTACCCCTTTCATCGATAAGTATTCCGTGACATTTTAATGGCTTCAAATTACTCGATTGAGTTTAACCTTTATTTGGGTAAATTGCAGAGTTTCACTGTACGTACGGCAAACATGTGGTATAGGTATATCACACCATATAGGTAATGAGAGTTGATATTTCGTTCTTACTTCATATAACTTGACATTGTCGAATTATTTTTCAATAAAAGCCCTTCACCCCATGTTTTGCCCATAGAAAATATTAGATAAGTACGAAGGGAGAAAGAAGGCGATGGGTATTGAATGGAGGCTTTGAATTTTACCGATTTTCTATACCTGGCGCGAGTGCGAGCGAGACAGACTTATGGGCTTTTGACTATGCGAATACATTCTGTCAATGTTTACGTATCGATACGATGCAACTGTATATTTTACACGGATATTTTTATTTCTCATACAGCAGGGCGTAATTTATCTCGATGTCGAGTGTAACAGGA